>CAXAAD010000150.1:0-600000 GCA_963966675.1 Lasioglossum calceatum | reverse complement strand
GCAATAAGCAATGCGCAATACGAAATAAAGAATGCGCAATACGCAGTAAACAATGCGCAGTACGCAATAAACAATGCGCAATACGCAATAAACAATGGGCAATACGCAATAAACAATACGCAATAATCAATGCGCAATGCGCAATACGCAATAAACAATGCGCACTATGCAATACGCAATAACCAATGCGCAATACGCAATAAGCAATGCGCAATACGCAATAAACAATGCGCAGTACGCAATAAAAAATGCGCAGTACGCAATAAACAATGGGCAATACGCAATAAACAATCCGCAATGCGCAATAAACAACGCGCAATACGCAATACGCAATAAACAATGCGCAATACGCAATAACCAATGCGCAATACGCAATAAACAATGCGCAGTAAGCAATAAACAATGCGCAATGCGCAATAACCAATGCGCAACACGCAATAATCAATGCGCAAAAGCAATAAACAATGCGCAAAAGCAATAAACAATGCGCAAAAGCAATACGCAATAAACAATGCGCAATATGCAATACGCAATAAACAATGCGCAATACGCAATAAACAATGCGCAATACGCAATAACCAATGCGCAACACGCAATAATCAATGCGCAAAAGCAATAAACCATGCCCAAAAGCAATAAACAATGCGCAAAAGCAATACGCAATAAACAATGCGCAATATGCAATACGCAATAAACAATGCGCAATGCGCAATAAGCAATGAGCAATGCGCAATACGCAAATAGCAATGCGCAATACACAATAAGCAATGCGCAATACGCAATAACCAATGCGCAGTACGCCATAACCAATGCGCAATACGCAATAAGCAATGCGCAATACGCAGTAAACAATGCGCAATACGCAATAAACAATGCGCAATACGCAATAAACAATGGGCAATACGCAATAAACAATGCGCAATAAACATTGCGCAATGCGCAATAATCAATGCGCAATGCGCAATACGCAATAAACAATGCGCAATACGCAATAAGCAATGGGCAATAGGCAATGAACAATGCGCAGTACGCAATAAACAATGTGCAATGCTCAATAAACAATGCGCAATACGCAATAAACAATGCGCAATACGCAATAACCAATGCGCAATACGCAATAAACAATGCGCAATACGCAATAAACAATGGGCAATACGCAATAAACAATGCGCAATGCGCAATACGCAATAAACAATGCGCAATGCGCAATGCGCAATGCGCAATAATCAATGCGCAATACGCAATAATCAATGCGCAATGCGCAATAAACAACGCGCAATAGGCAATACGCAATAAACAATGCGCAATACGCAATAAACAATGCGCAATACTCAATAATCAATGCGCAATACGCAATAAACAATACGCAATAATCACTAAACAATACGCAATAAACCATGCGCAATACGCAATACGCAATACGCAATACGCAATAACCAATGCGCAATACGCAATAAGCAATGCGCAATACGCAATAAGCAATGCGCAACACGCAATAAACAATGCGCAGTACGCAATAAACAATGCGTCATACGCAATAAACAATGCGCAATACATAATAAACAATGGGCAATACGCAATAAACAATGGGCAATAAGCAATAAACAATGCGCAATAATCAATGCGCAATGCACAATAAACAATGCGCGAAAGCAATAAACAATGCGCAATACGCAATGCGCAATACGCAATAACCAATGCGCAATACGCAATAATCAATGCGCAATAAACAATGCGCGAAAGCAATAAACAATGCGCAAAAGCAATACGCAAAACACAATGCGCAATATGCAATACGCAATAAACAATGCGCTCTATGCAATACGCAAAAAACAATGCGCACTATGCAATACGCAATCACCAATGCGCAATACGCAATAAGCAATGCGCAATACGCAATAAACAATGCGCAGTACGCAATAAACAATGCGCAATACGCAATAAACAATGGGCAATACGCAATAAACAATCCGCAATGCGCAATAAACAACGCGCAATACGCAATACGCAATAAACAATGCGCAATACGCAATAACCAATGCGCATTACGCAATAAACAATGCGCAGTAAGCAATAAACAATGCGCAATGCGCAATGCGCAATACGCAATAATGAATGCGCAATACGCAATAATCAATGCGCAATGCGCAATACGCAATAAACAATGCGCACTATGCAATACGCAATAACCAATGCGCAATACGCAATAACCAATGCGCAATACGCAATAAGCAATGCGCAATACGCAGTAAACAATGCGCAGTACGCAATAAACAATGCGCAGTACGCAATAAACAATGGGCAATACGCAATAAACAATCCGCAATGCGCAATAAACAACGCGCAATACGCAATACGCAATAAACAATGCGCAATACGCAATAACCAATGCGCAATACGCAATAAACCATGCGCAGTAAGCAATAAACAATGCGCAGTACGCAATAAACAATACGCTATACGCAATAACTAATGCGCAATATACAACACGCAATAACCAATACGCAATATGCAATACGCAATAAACAATGCGCAGTACGCAATAAACAATGCGCAATACGCAATAAACAATGGGCAATACGCAATAAACAATGCGCAATGCGCAATAAACAACGCGCAGTACGCAATACGCAATAAACAATGCGCAATACGCAATAACCAATGCGCAATACGCAATAAACAATGCGCAATACGCAATAAACAATGGGCAATGCGCAATACGCAATAAATAATGCGCAATGCGCAATACGCAATAAACAATGCGCACTACTCAATAAACAATACGCAATACGCAATAAACAATGCGCAATACGCAATAAGCAATGCGCAATAGGCAATGAACAATGCGCAGTACGCAATAAACAATGTGCAATGCTCAATAAACAATGCGCAATACGCAATAAACAATGCGCAATACGCAATAAACAATGCGCAATACGCAATACACAATGAGCAATACGCTATTAGCAATGCGCAATACGCAATAAACTATGCGCAATACGCAATAAACATTGCGCAATGCGCAATAAGCAATGCGCAATACGCAATAATCAAATCGCAATGCACAATAAACAATGCGCAGTACGCAATAAACAATACGCTATACGCAATAACTAATGCGCAATATACAACACGCAATAACCAATACGCAATATGCAATACGCAATAAACAATGCGCAGTACGCAATAAACAATGCGCAATACGCAATAAACAATGGGCAATACGCAATAAACAATGCGCAATGCGCAATAAACAACGCGCAGTACGCAATACGCAATAAACAATGCGCAATACGCAATAACCAATGCGCTGTGACGTCCGTCACCAGATTCCCTCCTGCCTTTTGCAATAACGATATTCTAATATTGAATTCTAAGAAACATCTTCAATCCATACGTCATCGCTTCGGAATGTAAATCCGTCAAGCTCCAGCGATTTTGGGAACAACAATTCTGGGAACCGCTCACTCAAGCGTGCGATCCTATTGTTTCCCCCCGAAGGATCCACCGCGCGACTTCCCCCACCAAGATCTAGATTTAGGTGGGAAGCGATCGAAATCGATCAGTTACGATCGAGACACGCGCCAGTTGAAATCAGGATCTAGTTCAGTACAGTTCAATTTCATTTCTCTCAGTCAAAACTGAGATCTAGTCCAGTACATTTCAATTTCATTTCTCGCAGTCAAAACTGAGATCTAGTTCAGTACATTTCAATTTCATTTTCTCTCAGTTACGATCGAGACACGCGCCAGTTGGAATCAGGATCTAGTCCAGCACAGTTCAGTTTTCATTTTCTCTCAGTTACGATCGAGACTTCGCACGGAATCAAGAAAAAGTTAAACGCTATTGAACATTCGTTCAATTCCGCGGAATATTTATTCCGCTGCCAACAAACCAGTTACACAACGATCCGAGCTCCTTCCAGAACAGTTCTCATTGATGAAACGAATCGAGACGCTATAAATCATTTATAGTTGGTACACGTTATCTGAGAGAACGCAACCTTTTCCTAAAATCCTCTCTTCGACTCGCGAGGGGGTTTTGACGAAGAAACAACGCAGCTGTTAGATCGACGTGAACGTGCGTGTCGTGAAATTCAGTGACGAGAGTGAAAAGTGATAATCGCGTACCCGACCCGACGTTCTCCTTTTCTCGAACTAGGCGGACTTGGTCTAGCCGTTCGAGCCAGCGATCCAACCCCGAATTAGGCGGACTTGGTCTAGCCGTTCGGGTTCCCTCCTCATTCACGGTCAGGCGGACTTGGTCTAGCCGACCGAGAATTCCTAAAATCCGGTCTCTAACCTCCGAAACAAGCCGTCACTCTCGGTCACTTTAGTGTAGGAAAATCTCGCGGATCGAAGCGGCGCGATATTCCCTCCACGACACCGCGAATCACAAACGAAAAAATCACAAACTCCGTGAACATTCCCATCGATTCTCTTTACGCCGAATTTCGGACGTAACACGCAATACGCAATAAACAATGCGCAATACGCAATAAACAATGGGCAATACGCAATAAACAATGCGCAATGCGCAATGCGCAATGCGCAATACGCAATAATCAATGCGCAATACGCAATAATCAATGCGCAATGCGCAATAAACAATGCGCAAAAGCAATACGCAATAAACAATGCGCAATATGCAATACGCAATAAACAATGCGCAATATGCAATACGCAATAAACAATGCGCAATATACAATACGCAATAAACAATGCGCAATATGCAATACACAATAAACAATGCTCAGTACGCAATAAACAATGAGCAATACGCAATAAACAATGCGCAATGCGCAATAAGCAATGAGCAATGCGCAATACGCAATAAACAATGCGCAATACGCAATAAACAATGGGCAATACGCAATAAACAATGCGCAATACGCAATAAACAATGGGCAATACGCAATAAACAATGCGCAATGCGCAATAAACAACGCGCAGTACGCAATACGCAATAAACAATGCGCAATACGCAATAACCAATGCGCAATGCACAATAAGCAATGCGCAATGCGCAATAACCAATGCGCAGTACGCCATAACCAATGCGCAATACGCAATAAGCAATGCGCAATACGAAATAAAGAATGCGCAATACGCAGTAAACAATGCGCAGTACGCAATAAACAATGCGCAATACGCAATAAACAATGGGCAATACGCAATAAACAATGCGCAATAAACATTGCGCAATGCGCAATAATCAATGCGCAATGTGCAATACGCAATAAACAATGCGCAATACGCAATAAACAATGCGCAATGCGCAATATACAATACGCAATAAACAATGCGCAATATGCAATACGCAATAAACAATGCGCAATACGCAATAACCAATGCGCAATACGCAATAAGCAAAGCGCAATACGCAATAAACAATGCGCAGTACGCAATAAACAATGAGCAATGCGCAATAAACAACGCGCAGTACGCAATACGCAATAAACAATGCGCAATACGCAATAACCAATGCGCAATACACAATAAGCAATGCGCAATGCGCAATAAGCAATGCGCAATGCGCAATAACCAATGCGCAATACGCAATAAGCAATGCGCAATGCGCAATACGCAGTAAACAATGCGCAATACGCAATAAACAATGCGCAATACGCAATAAACAATGCGCAATAAACATTGCGCAATGCGCAATAATCAATGCGCAATGCGCAATACGCAATAAACAATGCGCAATAATCAATGCGCAATGCGCAATACGCAATAACCAATGCGCAATACACAGTAAGCAATGCGCAATGCGCAATAAGCAATGCGCAATGCGCAATAACCAATGCGCAGTAGGCCATAACCAATGCGCAATACGCAATAAGCAATGCGCAATGCGCAATACGCAATAAGCAATGCGCAATGCGCAATACGCAGTAAACAATGCGCAATACGCAATAAACAATGCGCAATACGCAATAAACAATGCGCAATGCGCAATGCGCAATATACAATACGCAATAATCAATGCGCAATATGCAATACGCAATAAACAATGCGCAATACGCAATAACCAATGCGCAGTAGGCCATAACCAATGCGCAATACGCAATAAGCAATGCGCAATGCGCAATACGCAGTAAACAATGCGCAATACGCAATAAACAATGCGCAGTACGCAATAAACAATGAGCAATACGCAATAAACAATGCCCAATACGCAATAAGCAATGCGCAATAGGCAATGAACAATGCGCAGTACGCAATAAACAATGTGCAATGCTCAATAAACAATGCGCAATACGCAATAAACAATGCGCACTACGCAATAAACAATACGCAATACGCAATAAACAATGCGCAATACGCAATAAGCAATGCGCAATAGGCAATGAACAATGTGCAATGCTCAATAAACAATGCGCAATACGCAATAAACAATGCGCAATACGCAATAAAAATGCGCAATACGCAATAAACAATGCGCAATAGGCAATGAACAATGCGCAGTACGCAATAAACAATGTGCAATGCTCAATAAACAATGCGCAATACGCAATAAACAATGCGCAATACGCAATAAACAATGCGCAATACGCAATACACAATGAGCAATACGCTATTAGCAATGCGCAATACGCAATAAACAATGCGCAATACGCAATAACCAATGCGCAATACGCAATAAACAATGCGCAATACGCAATGCGCAATGCGCAATACGCAATAATGAATGCGCAATACGCAATAATCAATGCGCAATGCGCAATACGCAATAAACAATGCGCACTATGCAATACGCAATAAACAATGCGCAATACGCAATAACCAATGCGCAATACGCAATAAACAATGCGCAGTAAGCAATAAACAATGCGCAATGCGCAATAACCAATGCGCAATGCGCAATAACCAATGCGCAATACGCAATAATCAATGCGCAAAAGCAATAAACAATGCGCAAAAGCAATAAACAATGCGCAAAAGCAATACGCAATAAACAATGCGCAATATGCAATACGCAATAAACAATGCGCAATACGCAATAAACAATGCGCAAAACGCAATAATCAATGCGCAATACGCAATAAACAATACGCAATAATCAATAAACAATACGCAATAAACCATGCGCAATACGCAATACGCAATACGCAATACGCAATAACCAATGCGCAATAACCAATGCGCAATACGCAATAAGCAATGCGCAACACGCAATAAACAATGCGCAGTACGCAATAAACAATGCGCAATACGCAATAAACAATGCGCAATACGCAATAATCAATGCGCAATGCGCAATACGCAATAATCAATGTGCAATGCACAATAAACAATGCGCAATACGCAATAAACAATGTGCAATACGCAATAAACAATGCGCAATACGCAATGAGCAATGCGCAATAACCAATGCACAATACGCAATAATCAATGCGCAATGCGCAATAAACAATGCGCGAAAGCAATAAACAATGCGGAAAAGCAATACGCAATAAACAATACGCTCTATGTAATACGCAAAAAACAATGCGCACTATGCAATACGCAATAACCAATGCGCAATACGCAATAACCAATGCGCAATACGCAATAAGCAATGCGCAGTAAGCAATAAACAATGCGCAATGCGCAATAAGCAATGAGCAATGCGCAATACGCAATAAACAATGCGCAATACGCAATAAGCAATGCGCAATGCGCAATAACCAATGCGCAGTAGGCCATAACCAATGCGCAATACGCAATAAGCAATGCGCAATGCGCAATACGCAGTAAACAATGCGCAATACGCAATAAACAATGCGCAATACGCAATAAACAATGCGCAATGCGCAATATACAATACGCAATAATCAATGCGCAATATGCAATACGCAATAAACAATGCGCAATACGCAATAACCAATGCGCAATGCGCAATAACCAATGCGCAGTAGGCCATAACCAATGCGCAATACGCAATAAGCAATGCGCAATGCGCAATACGCAGTAAACAATGCGCAATACGCAATAAACAATGCGCAGTACGCAATAAACAATGAGCAATACGCAATAAACAATGCCCAATACGCAATAAGCAATGCGCAATAGGCAATGAACAATGCGCAGTACGCAATAAACAATGTGCAATGCTCAATAAACAATGCGCAATACGCAATAAACAATGCGCACTACGCAATAAACAATACGCAATAGGCAATGAACAATGCGCAGTACGCAATAAACAATGTGCAATGCTCAATAAACAATGCGCAATACGCAATAAACAATGCGCAATACGCAATAAACAATGCGCAATACGCAATACACAATGAGCAATACGCTATTAGCAATGCGCAATACGCAATAAACAATGCGCAATACGCAATAACCAATGCGCAATACGCAATAAACAATGGGCAATACGCAATGCGCAATGCGCAATACGCAATAATGAATGCGCAATACGCAATAATCAATGCGCAATGCGCAATACGCAATAAACAATGCGCACTATGCAATACGCAATAAACAATGCGCAATACGCAATAACCAATGCGCAATACGCAATAAACAATGCGCAGTAAGCAATAAACAATGCGCAATGCGCAATAACCAATGCGCAATGCGCAATAACCAATGCGCAATACGCAATAATCAATGCGCAAAAGCAATAAACAATGCGCAAAAGCAATAAACAATGCGCAAAAGCAATACGCAATAAACAATGCGCAATATGCAATACGCAATAAACAATGCGCAATACGCAATAAACAATGCGCAAAACGCAATAATCAATGCGCAATACGCAATAAACAATACGCAATAATCAATAAACAATACGCAATAAACCATGCGCAATACGCAATACGCAATACGCAATACGCAATAACCAATGCGCAATAACCAATGCGCAATACGCAATAAGCAATGCGCAACACGCAATAAACAATGCGCAGTACGCAATAAACAATGCGCAATACGCAATAAAAAATGCGCAATACGCAATAATCAATGCGCAATGCGCAATACGCAATAATCAATGTGCAATGCACAATAAACAATGCGCAATACGCAATAAACAATGTGCAATACGCAATAAACAATGCGCAATACGCAATGAGCAATGCGCAATAACCAATGCACAATACGCAATAATCAATGCGCAATGCGCAATAAACAATGCGCGAAAGCAATAAACAATGCGGAAAAGCAATACGCAATAAACAATACGCTCTATGTAATACGCAAAAAACAATGCGCACTATGCAATACGCAATAACCAATGCGCAATACGCAATAACCAATGCGCAATACGCAATAAGCAATGCGCAGTAAGCAATAAACAATGCGCAATGCGCAATAAGCAATGAGCAATGCGCAATACGCAATAAACAATGCGCAATACGCAATAAACAATGGGCAATACGCAATAAACAATGCGCAATACGCAATAAACAATGGGCAATACGCAATAAACAATGCGCAATGCGCAATAAACAACGCGCAGTACGCAATACGCAATAAACAATGCGCAATACGCAATAACCAATGCGCAATGCACAATAAGCAATGCGCAATACGAAATAAAGAATGCGCAATACGCAGTAAACAATGCGCAGTACGCAATAAACAATGTGCAATGCTCAATAAACAATGCGCAATACGCAATAAACAATGCGCAATACGCAATAAACAATGCGCAATACGCAATACACAATGAGCAATACGCTATTAGCAATGCGCAATACGCAATAAACAATGCGCAATACGCAATAACCAATGCGCAATACGCAATAAACAATGCGCAATACGCAATAAACAATGGGCAATACGCAATGCGCAATGCGCAATACGCAATAATGAATGCGCAATACGCAATAATCAATGCGCAATGCGCAATACGCAATAAACAATGCGCACTATGCAATACGCAATAAACAATGCGCAATACGCAATAACCAATGCGCAATACGCAATAAACAATGCGCAGTAAGCAATAAACAATGCGCAATGCGCAATAACCAATGCGCAATGCGCAATAACCAATGCGCAATACGCAATAATCAATGCGCAAAAGCAATAAACAATGCGCAAAAGCAATAAACAATGCGCAAAAGCAATAAACAATGCGCAAAAGCAATAAACAATGCGCAAAAGCAATACGCAATAAACAATGCGCAATATGCAATACGCAATAAACAATGCGCAATACGCAATAAACAATGCGCAAAACGCAATAATCAATGCGCAATACGCAATAAACAATACGCAATAATCAATAAACAATACGCAATAAACCATGCGCAATACGCAATACGCAATACGCAATACGCAATAACCAATGCGCAATAACCAATGCGCAATACGCAATAAGCAATGCGCAACACGCAATAAGCAATGAGCAATGCGCAATACGCAATAAACAATGCGCAATACGCAATAAACAATGGGCAATACGCAATAAACAATGCGCAATACGCAATAAACAATGGGCAATACGCAATAAACAATGCGCAATGCGCAATAAACAACGCGCAGTACGCAATACGCAATAAACAATGCGCAATACGCAATAACCAATGCGCAATGCACAATAAGCAATGCGCAATACGAAATAAAGAATGCGCAATACGCAGTAAACAATGCGCAGTACGCAATAAACAATGTGCAATGCTCAACAAACAATGCGCAATACGCAATAAACAATGCGCAATACGCAATAAACAATGCGCAATACGCAATACACAATGAGCAATACGCTATTAGCAATGCGCAATACGCAATAAACAATGCGCAATACGCAATAACCAATGCGCAATACGCAATAAACAATGCGCAATACGCAATAAACAATGGGCAATACGCAATGCGCAATGCGCAATACGCAATAATGAATGCGCAATACGCAATAATCAATGCGCAATGCGCAATACGCAATAAACAATGCGCACTATGCAATACGCAATAAACAATGCGCAATACGCAATAACCAATGCGCAATACGCAATAAACAATGCGCAGTAAGCAATAAACAATGCGCAATGCGCAATAACCAATGCGCAATGCGCAATAACCAATGCGCAATACGCAATAATCAATGCGCAAAAGCAATAAACAATGCGCAAAAGCAATAAACAATGCGCAAAAGCAATACGCAATAAACAATGCGCAATATGCAATACGCAATAAACAATGCGCAATACGCAATAAACAATGCGCAAAACGCAATAATCAATGCGCAATACGCAATAAACAATACGCAATAATCAATAAACAATACGCAATAAACCATGCGCAATACGCAATACGCAATACGCAATACGCAATAACCAATGCGCAATAACCAATGCGCAATACGCAATAAGCAATGCGCAACACGCAATAAACAATGCGCAGTACGCAATAAACAATGCGCAATACGCAATAAACAATGCGCAATACGCAATAATCAATGCGCAATGCGCAATACGCAATAATCAATGTGCAATGCACAATAAACAATGCGCAATACGCAATAAACAATGTGCAATACGCAATAAACAATGCGCAATACGCAATGAGCAATGCGCAATAACCAATGCACAATACGCAATAATCAATGCGCAATGCGCAATAAACAATGCGCGAAAGCAATAAACAATGCGGAAAAGCAATACGCAATAAACAATACGCTCTATGTAATACGCAAAAAACAATGCGCACTATGCAATACGCAATAACCAATGCGCAATACGCAATAACCAATGCGCAATACGCAATAAGCAATGCGCAGTAAGCAATAAACAATGCGCAATGCGCAATAAGCAATGAGCAATGCGCAATACGCAATAAACAATGCGCAATACGCAATAAGCAATGCGCAATGCGCAATAACCAATGCGCAGTAGGCCATAACCAATGCGCAATACGCAATAAGCAATGCGCAATGCGCAATACGCAGTAAACAATGCGCAATACGCAATAAACAATGCGCAATACGCAATAAACAATGCGCAATGCGCAATATACAATACGCAATAATCAATGCGCAATATGCAATACGCAATAAACAATGCGCAATACGCAATAACCAATGCGCAATGCGCAATAACCAATGCGCAGTAGGCCATAACCAATGCGCAATACGCAATAAGCAATGCGCAATGCGCAATACGCAGTAAACAATGCGCAATACGCAATAAACAATGCGCAGTACGCAATAAACAATGAGCAATACGCAATAAACAATGCCCAATACGCAATAAGCAATGCGCAATAGGCAATGAACAATGCGCAGTACGCAATAAACAATGTGCAATGCTCAATAAACAATGCGCAATACGCAATAAACAATGCGCACTACGCAATAAACAATACGCAATACGCAATAAACAATGCGCAATACGCAATAAGCAATGCGCAATAGGCAATGAACAATGTGCAATGCTCAATAAACAATGCGCAATACGCAATAAACAATGCGCAATACGCAATAAACAATGCGCAATACGCAATAAACAATGCGCAATAGGCAATGAACAATGCGCAGTACGCAATAAACAATGTGCAATGCTCAATAAACAATGCGCAATACGCAATAAACAATGCGCAATACGCAATAAACAATGCGCAATACGCAATACACAATGAGCAATACGCTATTAGCAATGCGCAATACGCAATAAACAATGCGCAATACGCAATAACCAATGCGCAATACGCAATAAACAATGCGCAATACGCAATAAACAATGGGCAATACGCAATGCGCAATGCGCAATACGCAATAATGAATGCGCAATACGCAATAATCAATGCGCAATGCGCAATACGCAATAAACAATGCGCACTATGCAATACGCAATAAACAATGCGCAATACGCAATAACCAATGCGCAATACGCAATAAACAATGCGCAGTAAGCAATAAACAATGCGCAATGCGCAATAACCAATGCGCAATGCGCAATAACCAATGCGCAATACGCAATAATCAATGCGCAAAAGCAATAAACAATGCGCAAAAGCAATAAACAATGCGCAAAAGCAATACGCAATAAACAATGCGCAATATGCAATACGCAATAAACAATGCGCAATACGCAATAAACAATGCGCAAAACGCAATAATCAATGCGCAATACGCAATAAACAATACGCAATAATCAATAAACAATACGCAATAAACCATGCGCAATACGCAATACGCAATACGCAATACGCAATAACCAATGCGCAATAACCAATGCGCAATACGCAATAAGCAATGCGCAACACGCAATAAACAATGCGCAGTACGCAATAAACAATGCGCAATACGCAATAAACAATGCGCAATACGCAATAATCAATGCGCAATGCGCAATACGCAATAATCAATGTGCAATGCACAATAAACAATGCGCAATACGCAATAAACAATGTGCAATACGCAATAAACAATGCGCAATACGCAATGAGCAATGCGCAATAACCAATGCACAATACGCAATAATCAATGCGCAATGCGCAATAAACAATGCGCGAAAGCAATAAACAATGCGGAAAAGCAATACGCAATAAACAATACGCTCTATGTAATACGCAAAAAACAATGCGCACTATGCAATACGCAATAACCAATGCGCAATACGCAATAACCAATGCGCAATACGCAATAAGCAATGCGCAGTAAGCAATAAACAATGCGCAATGCGCAATAAGCAATGAGCAATGCGCAATACGCAATAAACAATGCGCAATACGCAATAAACAATGGGCAATACGCAATAAACAATGCGCAATACGCAATAAACAATGGGCAATACGCAATAAACAATGCGCAATGCGCAATAAACAACGCGCAGTACGCAATACGCAATAAACAATGCGCAATACGCAATAACCAATGCGCAATGCACAATAAGCAATGCGCAATACGAAATAAAGAATGCGCAATACGCAGTAAACAATGCGCAGTACGCAATAAACAATGCGCAATACGCAATAAACAATGGGCAATACGCAATAAACAATGCGCAATAAACATTGCGCAATGCGCAATAATCAATGCGCAATGTGCAATACGCAATAAACAATGCGCAATACGCAATAAAAAATGCGCAATGCGCAATATACAATACGCAATAAACAATGCGCAATATGCAATACCCAATAAACAATGCGCAATACGCAATAACCAATGCGCAATACGCAATAAGCAAAGCGCAATACGCAATAAACAATGCGCAGTACGCAATAAACAATGAGCAATGCGCAATAAACAACGCGCAGTACGCAATACGCAATAAACAATGCGCAATACGCAATAACCAATGCGCAATACACAATAAGCAATGCGCAATGCGCAATAAGCAATGCGCAATGCGCAATAACCAATGCGCAATACGCAATAAGCAATGCGCAATGCGCAATACGCAGTAAACAATGCGCAATACGCAATAAACAATGCGCAATACGCAATAAACAATGCGCAATAAACATTGCGCAACGCGCAATAATCAATGCGCAATGCGCAATACGCAATAAACAATGCGCAATAATCAATGCGCAATGCGCAATACGCAATAACCAATGCGCAATGCGCAATACGCAATAACCAATGCGCAATACACAGTAAGCAATGCGCAATGCGCAATAAGCAATGCGCAATGCGCAATAACCAATGCGCAATGCGCAATAACCAATGCGCAGTAGGCCATAACCAATGCGCAATACGCAATAAGCAATGCGCAATGCGCAATACGCAGTAAACAATGCGCAATACGCAATAAACAATGCGCAATACGCAATAAACAATGCGCAATGCGCAATATACAATACGCAATAATCAATGCGCAATATGCAATACGCAATAAACAATGCGCAATACGCAATAACCAATGCGCAATACGCAATAAGCAAAGCGCAATACGCAATAAACAATGCGCAGTACGCAATAAACAATGAGCAATACGCAATAAACAATGCCCAATACGCAATAAGCAATGCGCAATAGGCAATGAACAATGCGCAGTACGCAATAAACAATGTGCAATGCTCAATAAACAATGCGCAATACGCAATAAACAATGCGCACTACGCAATAAACAATACGCAATACGCAATAAACAATGCGCAATACGCAATAAGCAATGCGCAATAGGCAATGAACAATGTGCAATGCTCAATAAACAATGCGCAATACGCAATAAACAATGCGCAATACGCAATAAACAATGCGCAATACGCAATAAACAATGCGCAATAGGCAATGAACAATGCGCAGTACGCAATAAACAATGTGCAATGCTCAATAAACAATGCGCAATACGCAATAAACAATGCGCAATACGCAATAAACAATGCGCAATACGCAATACACAATGAGCAATACGCTATTAGCAATGCGCAATACGCAATAAACAATGCGCAATACGCAATAACCAATGCGCAATACGCAATAAACAATGCGCAATACGCAATAAACAATGGGCAATACGCAATGCGCAATGCGCAATACGCAATAATGAATGCGCAATACGCAATAATCAATGCGCAATGCGCAATACGCAATAAACAATGCGCACTATGCAATACGCAATAAACAATGCGCAATACGCAATAACCAATGCGCAATACGCAATAAACAATGCGCAGTAAGCAATAAACAATGCGCAATGCGCAATATGCAATACGCAATAAACAATGCGCAATACGCAATAACCAATGCGCAATACACAATAAGCAATGCGCAATGCGCAATAAGCAATGCGCAATGCGCAATAACCAATGCGCAATACGCAATAAGCAATGCGCAATGCGCAATACGCAGTAAACAATGCGCAATACGCAATAAACAATGCGCAATACGCAATAAACAATGCGCAATACGCAATAAACAATGCGCAATAAACATTGCGCAATGCGCAATAATCAATGCGCAATGCGCAATACGCAATAAACAATGCGCAATAATCAATGCGCAATGCGCAATACGCAATAACCAATGCGCAATACACAGTAAGCAATGCGCAATAAGCAATGCGCAATGCGCAATAACCAATGCGCAGTAGGCCATAACCAATGCGCAATACGCAATAAGCAATGCGCAATGCGCAATACGCAGTAAACAATGCGCAATACGCAATAAACAATGCGCAATACGCAATAAACAATGCGCAATGCGCAATATACAATACGCAATAATCAATGCGCAATATGCAATACGCAATAAACAATGCGCAATACGCAATAACCAATGCGCAATACGCAATAAGCAAAGCGCAATACGCAATAAACAATGCGCAGTACGCAATAAACAATGAGCAATACGCAATAAACAATGCCCAATACGCAATAAGCAATGCGCAATAGGCAATGAACAATGCGCAGTACGCAATAAACAATGTGCAATGCTCAATAAACAATGCGCAATACGCAATAAACAATGCGCACTACGCAATAAACAATACGCAATACGCTATAAACAATGCGCAATACGCAATAAGCAATGCGCAATAGGCAATGGACAATGTGCAATGCTCAATAAACAATGCGCAATACGCAATAAACAATGCGCAATACGCAATAAACAATGCGCAATACGCAATAAACAATACGCAATAGGCAATGAACAATGCGCAGTACGCAATAAACAATGTGCAATGCTCAATAAACAATGCGCAATACGCAATAAACAATGCGCAATACGCAATAAACAATGCGCAATACGCAATACACAATGAGCAATACGCTATTAGCAATGCGCAATACGCAATAAACAATGCGCAATACGCAATAAACAATGCGCAATACGCAATAAACAATGGGCAATACGCAATGCGCAATGCGCAATACGCAATAATGAATGCGCAATACGCAATAATCAATGCGCAATGCGCAATACGCAATAAACAATGCGCACTATGCAATACGCAATAAACAATGCGCAATACGCAATAACCAATGCGCAATACGCAATAAACAATGCGCAGTAAGCAATAAACAATGCGCAATGCGCAATATGCAATACGCAATAAACAATGCGCAATACGCAATAAACAATGCGCAATACGCAATAATCAATGCGCAATACGCAATAAACAATACGCAATAATCAATAAACAATACGCAATAAACCATGCGCAATACGCAATACGCAATACGCAATACGCAATAACCAATGCGCAATAACCAATGCGCAATAACCAATGCGCAATACGCAATAAGCAATGCGCAACACGCAATAAACAATGCGCAGTACGCAATAAACAATGCGCAATACGCAATAAACAATGCGCAATACGCAATAATCAATGCGCAATGCGCAATACGCAATAATCAATGTGCAATGCACAATAAACAATGCGCAATACGCAATAAACAATGTGCAATACGCAATAAACAATGCGCAATACGCAATGAGCAATGCGCAATAACCAATGCACAATACGCAATAATCAATGCGCAATGCGCAATAAACAATGCGCGAAAGCAATAAACAATGCGGAAAAGCAATACGCAATAAACAATGCGCTCTATGTAATACGCAAAAAACAATGCGCACTATGCAATACGCAATAACCAATGCGCAATACGCAATAAGCAATGCGCAGTAAGCAATAAACAATGCGCAATGCGCAATAACCAATGCGCAATACGCAATAATCAATGCGCAACGCGCAATAAACAATGCGCAAAAGCAATACGCAATAAACAATGCGCAATATGCAATACGCAATAAACAGTGCGCAATACGCAATAAACAATCCGCAATGCGCAATAAACAACGCGCAATACGCAGTAAACAATGCGCAGTACGCAATAAACAATGCGCAGTACGCAATAAACAATGGGCAATACGCAATAAACAATCCGCAATGCGCAATAAACAACGCGCAATACGCAATACGCAATAAACAATGCGCAATACGCAATAACCAATGCGCAATACGCAATAAACCATGCGCAGTAAGCAATAAACAATGCGCAGTAAGCAATAAACAATGCGCAAAAGCAATACGCAATAACCAATGCGCAATACGCAATAAGCAATGCGCAATACGCAATAAACAATGCGCAATACGCAATAAGCAATGCGCCATACGCAATAAACAATGCGCCATACGCAATAAACAATGCGCAGTACGCAATAAACAATGCGCAATACGCAATAAACAATGCGCAATACGCAATAAACAATGCGCAGTACGCAATAAACAATGCGCAATACGCAATAAACAATGGGAAATACGCAATAAACAATCCGCAATGCGCAATAAACAACGCGCAATACGCAATACGCAATAAACAATGCGCAATACGCAATAACCAATGCGCAATACGCAATAAACAATGCACAGTAAGCAATAAACAATGCGCAATGCGCAATAGGCAATGAGCAATGCGCAATACGCAAATAGCAATGCGCAATACACAATAAGCAATGCGCAATACGCAATAAACAATGAGCAATACGGAATAAACAAAGCGCAATGCGCAATACGCGACAAACAATGCGCAATGCGCAATGCGCAATACGCAATAATCAATGCGCAATGCGCAATAAACAATGCGCAAAAGCAATACGCAATATACAATGCGCAATATGCAATACGCAATAAACAATGCGCAATACGCAATAACCAATGCGCAATACGCAATAACCAATGCGCAATACGCAATAACCAATGCGCAATACGCAATAAGCAAAGCGCAATACGCAATAAACAATGCGCAGTACGCAATAAACAGTGAGCAATACGCAATAAACAATGCGCAATACGCAATAAGCAATGCGCAATAGGCAATGAACAATGCGCAGTACGCAATAAACAATGTGCAATGCTCAATAAACAATGCGCAATACGCAATAAACAATGCGCAATACGCAATAAACATTGCCCAATGCGTAATAAGCAATGCGCAATACGCTATTAGCAATGCGCAATACGCAATAAACAATGCGCACTACGCAATAAACAATACGCAATACGCAATAAACAATGCGCAATACGCAATAAGCAATGCGCAATAGGCAATGAACAATGCGCAGCACGCAATAAACAATGTGCAATGCTCAATAAACAATGCGCAATACGCAATAAACAATGCGCAATACGCAATGCGCAATACGCAATAACCAATGCGCAATATGCAATACGCAATAAACAATGCGCACTATGCAATACGCAAAAAACAGTGCGCACTATGCAATACGCAATAACCAATGCGCAATACGCAATAAGCAATGCGCAATACGCAATAAACAATGCGCAGTGCGCAATAAACAATGCGCAATAAACAACGCGCAATACGCAATACGCAATAAACAATGCGCAATACGCAATAACCAATGCGCAATACGCAATAAACAATGTGCAGTAAGCAATAAACAATGCCCAATGCGCAATGCGCAATACGCAATAATCAATGCGCAATGCGCAATAAACAATGCGCAAAAGCAATACGCAATAAACAATGCGCAATAAACAATGCGCAATATGCAATACGCAATAAACAATGCGCAATATGCAATACGCAATACGCAATAAACAATATGCAATACGCAATAAACAATGCGCAATACGCAATAACCAATGCGCAATACGCAATCAGCAAAGCGCAATACGCAATAAACAATGCGCAGTACGCAATAAACAATGAGCAATACGCAATAAACAATGCGCAATGCGCAATAAGCAATGAGCAATGCGCAATACGCAATAAACAATGAGCAATACGCAATAAACAATGCGCAATGCGCAATAAGCAATGAGCAATGCGCAATACGCAAATAGCAATGCGCAATACACAATAAGCAATGCGCAATAAGCAATGTGCAATGCGCAATACGCAAATAGCAATGCGCAATACACAATAAGCAATGCGCAATACGCAATAACCAATGCGCAGTACGCCATAACCAATGCGCAATACGCAATAAGCAATGAGCAATACGCAATAAAGAATGCGCAATACGCAGTAAACAATGCGCAATACGCAATAAACAATGCGCAGTACGCAATAAACAATGAGCAATACGCAATAAACAATGCGCAATGCGCAATAAGCAATGAGCAATGCGCAATACGCAATAAACAATGAGCAATACGCAATAAACAATGCGCAATGCGCAATAAGCAATGAGCAATGCGCAATACGCAAATAGCAATGCGCAATACACAATAAGCAATGCGCAATACGCAATAAACAATGAGCAATACGCAATAAACATTGCGCAATGCGCAATAATCAATGCGCAATGCGCAATACGCAATACGCAATAAACAATGCGCAATACGCAATAATCAATGCGCAATACGCAATAATCAATGCGCAATGCGCAATAAACAATGCGCAAAAGCAATACGCAATAAACAATGAGCAATATGCAATACGCAATGAACAATGCGCAATATACAATACGCAATAAACAATGCGCAATATGCAATACGCAATAAACAATGCGCAATACGCAATAACCAATGCGCAATACGCAATAAGCAAAGCGCAATACGCAATAAACAATGCGCAGTACGCAATAAACAATGAGCAATACGCAATAAACAATGCGCAATACGCAATAACCAATGCGCAATACGCAATAAGCAAAGCGCAATACGCAATAAACAATGCGCAGTACGCAATAAACAATGAGCCATACTCAATAAACAATGCGCAATACGCAATAAGCAATGGGCAATAGGCAATGAACAATGCGCAGTACGCAATAAACAATGTGCAATGCTCAATAAACAATGCGCAATACGCAATAAACAATGCGCAATACGCAATAAACAATGCGCAATGCGCAATAAGCAGTGCGCAATACGCAATTAGCAATGCGCAATACGCAATAAACAATGCGCACTACTCAATAAACAATACGCAATACGCAATAAACAATGCGCAATACGCAATAAGCAATGCGCAATAGGCAATGAACAATGCGCAGTACGCAATAAACAATGTGCAATGCTCAATAAACAATGCGCAATACGCAATAAACAATGCGCAATACGCAATAAACAATGCGCAATACGCAATACACAATGAGCAATACGCTATTAGCAATGCGCAATACGCAATAAACTATGCGCAATACGCAATAAACATTGCGCAATGCGCAATAATCAAATCGCAATGCACAATAAACAATGCGCAGTACGCAATAAACAATACGCTATACGCAATAACTAATGCGCAATATACAACACGCAATAACAAATACGCAATATGCAATACGCAATAAACAATGCGCAGTACGCAATAAACAATGCGCAATACGCAATAAACAATGGGCAATACGCAATAAACAATGCGCAATGCGCAATAAACAACGCGCAGTACGCAATACGCAATAAACAATGCGCAATACGCAATAACCAATGCGCAATACGCAATAAACAATGCGCAATACGCAATAAGCAATGGGCAATACGCAATAAACAATGCGCAATGCGCAATAAACAACGCGCAGTACGCAATACGCAATACGCAATAACCAATGCGCAATACACAATAAGCAATGCGCAATGCGCAATAACCAATGCGCAGTACGCCATAACCAATGCGCAATACGCAATAAGCAATGCGCAATACGAAATAAAGAATGCGCAATACGCAGTAAACAATGCGCAGTACGCAATAAACAATGCGCAGTACGCAATAAACAATGCGCAATACGCAATAAACAATGCGCAATGCGCAATAAACAATGCGCAATGCGCAATACGCAATAAACAATGCGCAATACGCAATAAACAATGCGCAATGCGCAATGCGCAATACGCAATAATCAATGCGCAAAAGCAATACGCAATAAACAATGCGCAATATGCAATACGCAATAAACAATGCGCAATATGCAATACGCAATAAACAATGCGCAATATACAATACGCAATAAACAATGCGCAATATGCAATACACAATAAACAATGCTCAGTACGCAATAAACAATGAGCAATACGCAATAAACAATGCGCAATGCGCAATAAGCAATGAGCAATGCGCAATACGCAATAAACAATGCGCAATACGCAATAAACAATGGGCAATACGCAATAAACAATGCGCAATGCGCAATAAACAACGCGCAGTACGCAATACGCAATAAACAATGCGCAATACGCAATAACCAATGCGCAATACGCAATAAACAATGCGCAATACGCAATAAACAATGGGCAATACGCAATAAACAATGCGCAATGCGCAATAAACAACGCGCAGTACGCAATACGCAATAAACAATGCGCAATACGCAATAACCAATGCGCAATACACAATAAGCAATGCGCAATGCGCAATAACCAATGCGCAGTACGCCATAACCAATGCGCAATGCGCAATAATCAATGCGCAATGCGCAATATACAATACGCAATAAACAATGCGCAATATGCAATACGCAATAAACAATGCGCAATACGCAATAACCAATGCGCAATACGCAATAACCAATGCGCAATACGCAATAAGCAAAGCGCAATACGTAATAAACAATGCGCAGTACGCAATAAACAATGAGCAATGCGCAATAAACAACGCGCAGTACGCAATACGCAATAAACAATGCGCAATACGCAATAACCAATGCGCAATACACAATAAGCAATGCGCAATGCGCAATAACCAATGCGCAGTACGCCATAACCAATGCGCAATACGCAATAAGCAATGCGCAATGCGCAATACGCAGTAAACAATGCGCAATACGCAATAAACAATGCGCAATACGCAATAAACAATGCGCAATAAACATTGCGCAATGCGCAATAATCAATGCGCAATGCGCAATACGCAATAAACAATGCGCAATAATCAATGCGCAATGCGCAATACGCAATAAACAATGCGCAATACGCAATAAACAATGCGCAATGCGCAATATACAATACGCAATAAACAATGCGCAATATGCAATACGCAATAAACAATGCGCAATACGCAATAACCAATGCGCAATACGCAATAAGCAAAGCGCAATACGCAATAAACAATGCGCAGTACGCAATAAACAATGAGCAATACGCAATAAACAATACCCAATACGCAATAAGCAATGCGCAATAGGCAGTGAACAATGCGCAGTACGCAATAAACAATGTGCAATGCTCAATAAACAATGCGCAATACGCAATAAACAATGCGCACTACGCAATAAACAATACGCAATACGCAATAAACAATGCACAATACGCAATAAGCAATGCGCAATAGGCAATGAACAATGCGCAGTACGCAATAAACAATGTGCAATGCTCAATAAACAATGCGCAATACGCAATAAACAATGCGCAATACGCAATAAACAATGCGCAATACGCAATAAACAATGCGCAATACGCAATAAACAATGCGCAATAGGCAATGAACAATGCGCAGTACGCAATAAACAATGTGCAATGCTCAATAAACAATGCGCAATACGCAATAAACAATGCGCACTACGCAATAAACAATACGCAATACGCAATAAACAATGCACAATACGCAATAAGCAATGCGCAATAGGCAATGAACAATGCGCAGTACGCAATAAGCAATGCGCAATAGGCAATGAACAATGCGCAGTACGCAATAAACAATGTGCAATGCTCAATAAACAATGCGCAATACGCAATAAACAATGCGCAATACGCAATAAACAATGCGCAATACGCAATAAACAATGCGCAATAGGCAATGAACAATGCGCAGTACGCAATACGCAATAAACAATGCGCAATACGCAATAACCAATGCGCAGTACGCAATACGCAATAAACAATGCGCAATACGCAATAACCAATGCGCAATACGCAATACGCAATAAGCAATGGGCAATACGCAATAAACAATGCGCAATGCGCAATAAACAACGCGCAGTACGCAATACGCAATACGCAATAACCAATGCGCAATACACAATAAGCAATGCGCAATGCGCAATAACCAATGCGCAGTACGCCATAACCAATGCGCAATACGCAATAAGCAATGCGCAATACGAAATAAAGAATGCGCAATACGCAGTAAACAATGCGCAGTACGCAATAAACAATGCGCAGTACGCAATAAACAATGCGCAATACGCAATAAACAATGCGCAATGCGCAATAAACAATGCGCAATGCGCAATACGCAATAAACAATGCGCAATACGCAATAAACAATGCGCAATGCGCAATGCGCAATACGCAATAATCAATGCGCAAAAGCAATACGCAATAAACAATGCGCAATATGCAATACGCAATAAACAATGCGCAATATGCAATACGCAATAAACAATGCGCAATATACAATACGCAATAAACAATGCGCAATATGCAATACACAATAAACAATGCTCAGTACGCAATAAACAATGAGCAATACGCAATAAACAATGCGCAATGCGCAATAAGCAATGAGCAATGCGCAATACGCAATAAACAATGCGCAATACGCAATAAACAATGGGCAATACGCAATAACCAATGCGCAGTACGCCATAACCAATGCGCAATGCGCAATAATCAATGCGCAATGCGCAATAATCAATGCGCAATATACAATACGCAATAAACAATGCGCAATATGCAATACGCAATAAACAATGCGCAATACGCAATAACCAATGCGCAATACGCAATAACCAATGCGCAATACGCAATAAGCAAAGCGCAATACGTAATAAACAATGCGCAGTACGCAATAAACAATGAGCAATGCGCAATAAACAACGCGCAGTACGCAATACGCAATAAACAATGCGCAATACGCAATAACCAATGCGCAATACACAATAAGCAATGCGCAATGCGCAATAACCAATGCGCAGTACGCCATAACCAATGCGCAATACGCAATAAGCAATGCGCAATGCGCAATACGCAGTAAACAATGCGCAATACGCAATAAACAATGCGCAATACGCAATAAACAATGCGCAATAAACATTGCGCAATGCGCAATAATCAATGCGCAATGCGCAATACGCAATAAACAATGCGCAATACGCAATAAACAATGCGCAATGCGCAATATACAATACGCAATAAACAATGCGCAATATGCAATACGCAATAAACAATGCGCAATACGCAATAACCAATGCGCAATACGCAATAAGCAAAGCGCAATACGCAATAAACAATGCGCAGTACGCAATAAACAATGAGCAATACGCAATAAACAATACCCAATACGCAATAAGCAATGCGCAATAGGCAGTGAACAATGCGCAGTACGCAATAAACAATGTGCAATGCTCAATAAACAATGCGCAATACGCAATAAACAATGCGCACTACGCAATAAACAATACGCAATACGCAATAAACAATGCACAATACGCAATAAGCAATGCGCAATAGGCAATGAACAATGCGCAGTACGCAATAAACAATGTGCAATGCTCAATAAACAATGCGCAATACGCAATAAACAATGCGCAATACGCAATAAACAATGCGCAATACGCAATAAACAATGCGCAATAGGCAATGAACAATGCGCAGTACGCAATAAACAATGTGCAATGCTCAATAAACAATGCGCAATACGCAATAAACAATGCGCAATACGCAATAAACAATGCGCAATACGCAATACACAATGAGCAATACGCTATTAGCAATGCGCAATACGCAATAAACTATGCGCAATACGCAATAAACATTGCGCAATGCGCAATAAGCAATGCGCAATACGCAATAATCAAATCGCAATGCACAATAAACAATGCGCAATACGCAATAAACAATGCGCAATACGTTATTAGCAATGCGCAATACGCAATAAACAATGCGCAATACGTTATTAGCAATGCGCAATACGCAATAAACAATGCGTATTACGCAATAAACAATGCGCAATACGCAATAAACAATGCGTATTACGCAATAAACAATGCGCAATACGCAATACGCAATAGACAATGAGCAATACGCAACAACCAATGCGGAATACGCAATAAGCAATGCGCAATACACAATAAACAATGCGCAGTACGCAATAAACAATACGCTATACGCAATAACTAATGCGCAATACGCAATAAGCAATGCGCAATACGCAATAAACAATCCGCAGTAAGCAATAAACAATGCGCTATACGCAATATACAATGAGCAATACGCTATTAGCAATTCGAAATACGCAATAAACAATGCGCACGACGCAATAAACAATGAGCAATACGCAATAAACAATGCGCAATAAGCAATGAGCAATGCGCAATAGGCAATGAGCAATGCGCAATACGCAATAAACAATGCACAATGCGCAATAAGCAATGAGCAATACGTAATAATCAATACGCAATACGCAAATAGCAATGCGCAATACACAATAAGCAATGCGCAATACGCAATAACCAATGCGCAGTACGCCATAACCAATGCGCAATACGCAATAAGCAACACGCAATACGCAAGAAAGAGTGCGCAATACGCAGTAAACAATGCGCAATACGCAATAAACAATGCGCAATACGCAATAATCAATGCGCAATACGCAATAAACAATACGCAATAATCAATAAACAATACGCAATAATCAATAAACAATACGCAATAAACCATGCGCAATACGCAATACGCAATACGCAATACGCAATAACCAATGCGCAATACGCAATAAGCAATGCGCAATACGCAATAAGCAATGCGCAATACGCAATAAACAATGCGATATACGCAATAAACAATGCGCCATACGCAATAAACAATGCGCAGTACGCAATAAACAATGCGCAATACGCAATAAACAATGCGCAATGCGCAATAAACAACGCGCAATAGGCAATACGCAATAAACAATGCGCAATACGCAATAACCAATGCGCAATACGCAATAAACAATGCGCAATACGCAATAAGCAATGCGCAATACGCAATAAACAATGCGCAATACGCAATAAACAATGGGCAATACGCAATAAACAATGCGCAATGCGCAATAAACAACGCGCAATATGCAATACGCAATAAACAATGCGCAATACGCAATAAACAATGCGCAATACTCAATAATCAATGCGCAATACGCAATAAACAATACGCAATAATCACTAAACAATACGCAATAAACCATGCGCAATACGCAATACGCAATACGCAATACGCAATAAACAATGCGCAGTACGCAATAAACAATGCGCAATACGCAATAAACAATGCGCAATACGCAATAAACAATGGGCAATACGCAATAAACAATGGGCAATAAGCAATAAACAATGCGCAATAATCAATGCGCAATACGCAATAACCAATGCGCAATACGCAATAATCAATGCGCAATAAACAATGCGCGAAAGCAATAAACAATGCGCAAAAGCAATACGCAAAACACAATGCGCAATATGCAATACGCAATAAACAATGCGCTCTATGCAATACGCAAAAAACAATGCGCACTATGCAATACGCAATAACCAATGCGCAATACGCAATAAGCAATGCGCAATACGCAATAAGCAATGCGCAATACGCAATAAACAATGCGCAGTACGCAATAAACAATGCGCAATACGCAATAAACAATGGGCAATACGCAATAAACAATCCGCAATGCGCAATAAACAACGCGCAATACGCAATACGCAATAAACAATGCGCAATACGCAATAACCAATGCGCATTACGCAATAAACAATGCGCAGTAAGCAATAAACAATGCGCAATGCGCAATGCGCAATACGCATTAATGAATGCGCAATACGCAATAATCAATGCGCAATGCGCAATACGCAATAAACAATGCGCACTATGCAATACGCAATAACCAATGCGCAATACGCAATAAGCAATGCGCAATACGAAATAAACAATGCGCAGTACGCAATAAACAATGCGCAATACGCAATAAACAATGGGCAATACGCAATAAACAATCCGCAATGCGCAATAAACAACGCGCAATACGCAATACGCAATAAACAATGCGCAATACGCAATAACCAATGCGCAATACGCAATAAACAATGCGCAGTAAGCAATAAACAATGCGCAATGCGCAATAACCAATGCGCAACACGCAATAATCAATGCGCAAAAGCAATAAACAATGCGCAAAAGCAATACGCAATAAACAATGCGCAATATGCAATACGCAATAAACAATGCGCAATACGCAATAAACAATGCGCAATACGCATTAATCAATGCGCAATACGCAATAAACAATACGCAAAAATCAATAAACAATACGCAATAAACCATGCGCAATACGCAATACGCAATACGCAATACGCAATAAACAATGCGCAATGCGCAATAAGCAATGAGCAATGCGCAATACGCAATAAACAATGAGCAATACGCAATAAACAATGCGCAATGCTCAATAAGCAATGAGCAATGCGCAATACGCAAATAGCAATGCGCAATACACAATAAGCAATGCGCAATACGCAATAAACAATGAGCAATACGCAATAAACAATGCGCAATGCGCAATAAGCAATGAGCAATGCGCAATACGCAAATAGCAATGCGCAATACGCAATAAGCAATGCGCAATACGCAATAAGCAATGCGCAATACGCAATAAACAATGCGATATACGCAATAAACAATGCGCCATACGCAATAAACAATGCGCAGTACGCAATAAACAATGCGCAATACGCAATAAACAATGCGCAATGCGCAATAAACAACGCGCAATAGGCAATACGCAATAAACAATGCGCAATACGCAATAACCAATGCGCAATACGCAATAACCAATGCGCAATACGCAATAAGCAATGCGCAATACGCAATAAGCAATGCGCAATACGCAATAAACAATGCGATATACGCAATAAACAATGCGCCATACGCAATAAACAATGCGCAGTACGCAATAAACAATGCGCAATACGCAATAAACAATGCGCAATGCGCAATAAACAACGCGCAATAGGCAATACGCAATAAACAATGCGCAATACGCAATAACCAATGCGCAATACGCAATAAACAATGCGCAATACGCAATAAGCAATGCGCAATACGCAATAAACAATGCGCAATACGCAATAAACAATGGGCAAAACGCAATAAACAATGCGCAATGCGCAATAAACAACGCGCAATATGCAATACGCAATAAACAATGCGCAATACGCAATAAACAATGCGCAATACTCAATAATCAATGCGCAATACGCAATAAACAATACGCAATAATCACTAAACAATACGCAATAAACCATGCGCAATACGCAATACGCAATACGCAATACGCAATAAACAATGCGCAGTACGCAATAATCAATGCGCAATAAACAATGCGCGAAAGCAATAAACAATGCGCATAAGCAATACGCAAAACACAATGCGCAATATGCAATACGCAATAAACAATGCGCTCTATGCAATACGCAAAAAACAATGCGCACTATGCAATACGCAATAACCAATGCGCAATACGCAATAAGCAATGCGCAATACGCAATAAACAATGCGCAGTACGCAATAAACAATGCGCAATACGCAATAAACAATGGGCAATACGCAATAAACAATCCGCAATGCGCAATAAACAACGCGCAATACGCAATACGCAATAAACAATGCGCAATACGCAATAACCAATGCGCATTACGCAATAAACAATGCGCAGTAAGCAATAAACAATGCGCAATGCGCAATGCGCAATACGCATTAATCAATGCGCAATACGCAATAATCAATGCGCAATGCGCAATAAACAATGCGCAAAAGCAATACGCAATAAACAATGCGCAATATGCAATACGCAATAAACAATGCGCAATATACAATACGCAATAAACAATGCGCAATATGCAATACGCAATAAACAATGCGCAATACGCAATAACCAATGCGCAATACGCAATAAGCAAAGCGCAATACGCAATAAACAATGCGCAGTACGCAATAAACAATGAGCAATACGCAATAAACAATGCGCAATACGCAATAACCAATGCGCAATACGCAATAAGCAAAGCGCAATACGCAATAAACAATGCGCAGTACGCAATAAACAATGAGCCATACTCAAAAAACAATGCGCAATACGCAATAAGCAATGGGCAATAGGCAATGAACAATGCGCAGTACGCAATAAACAATGTGCAATGCTCAATAAACAATGCGCAATACGCAATAAACAATGCGCAATACGGAATAAACAATGCGCAATGCGCAATAAGCAGTGCGCAATACGCAATTAGCAATGCGCAATACGCAATAAACAATGCGCACTACTCAATAAACAATACGCAATACGCAATAAACAATGCGCAATACGCAATAAGCAATGCGCAATAGGCAATGAACAATGCGCAGTACGCAATAAACAATGTGCAATGCTCAATAAACAATGCGCAATACGCAATAAACAATGCGCAATACGCAATAAACAATGCGCAATGCGCAATATACAATACGCAATAAACAATGCGCAATATGCAATACGCAATAAACAATGCGCAATACGCAATAACCAATGCGCAATACGCAATAAGCAAAGCGCAATACGCAATAAACAATGCGCAGTACGCAATAAACAATGAGCAATACGCAATAAACAATGCCCAATACGCAATAAGCAATGCGCAATAGGCAATGAACAATGCGCAGTACGCAATAAACAATGTGCAATGCTCAATAAACAATGCGCAATACGCAATAAACAATGCGCACTACGCAATAAACAATACGCAATACGCAATAAACAATGCGCAAAACGCAATAAGCAATGCGCAATAGGCAATGAACAATGCGCAGTACGCAATAAACAATGTGCAATGCTCAATAAACAATGCGCAATACGCAATAAACAATGCGCAATACGCAATAAACAATACGCAATAATCAATAAACAATACGCAATAAACCATGCGCAATACGCAATACGCAATACGCAATACGCAATAACCAATGCGCAATACGCAATAAGCAATGCGCAACACGCAATAAACAATGCGCAGTACGCAATAAACAATGCGCAATACGCAATAAACAATGCGCAATACGCAATAATCAATGCGCAATGCGCAATACGCAATAATCAATGTGCAATGCACAATAAACAATGCGCAATACGCAATAAACAATGCGCAATACGCAATAAACAATGCGCAATACGCAATAAACAATGCGCAATACGCAATGAGCAATGCGCAATAACCAATGCACAATACGCAATAATCAATGCGCAATGCGCAATAAACAATGCGCGAAAGCAATAAACAATGCGGAAAAGCAATACGCAATACACAATGCGCAATATGCAATACGCAATAAACAATGCGCTCTATGTAATACGCAAAAAACAATGCGCACTATGCAATACGCAATAACCAATGCGCAATACGCAATAAGCAATGCGCAGTAAGCAATAAACAATGCGCAATGCGCAATAACCAATGCGCAATACGCAATAATCAATGCGCAACGCGCAATAAACAATGCGCAAAAGCAATACGCAATAAACAATGCGCAATATGCAATACGCAATAAACAGTGCGCAATACGCAATAAACAATCCGCAATGCGCAATAAACAACGCGCAATACGCAATACGCAATAAACAATGCGCAATACGCAATAAACAGTGCGCAATACGCAATAAACATTCCGCAATGCGCAATAAACAACGCGCAATACGCAATTCGCAATAAACAATGCGCAATATGCAATAACCAATGCGCAATACGCAATAAACAATGCGCAGTAAGCAATAAACAATGCGCAAAAGCAATACGCAATAATCAATGCGCAATATGCAATACGCAATAAACAATGCGCAATACGCAATAACCAATGCGCAATACGCAATAAGCAATGCGCAATACGCAATAAACAATGCGCAATACGCAATAAACAATGCGCCATACGCAATAAACAATGCGCCACACGCAATAAACAATGCGCAGTACGCAATAAACAATGCGCAATACGCAATACGCAATAAACAATGCGCAATACGCAATAAACAATGCGCAATACGCAATACGCAATACGCAATACGCAATAACCAATGCGCAATACGCAATAAGCAATCCGCAATACGCAATAAGCAATGCGCAATACGCAATAAACAATGCGATATACGCAATAAACAATGCGCCATACGCAATAAACAATGCGCAGTACGCAATAAACAATGCGCAATACGCAATAAACAATGGGCAATACGCAATAAACAATGCGCAATGCGCAATAAACAACGCGCAATAGGCAATACGCAATAAACAATGCGCAATACGCAATAACCAATGCGCAAAACGCAATAAACAATGCGCAATACGCAATAAGCAATGCGTCATACGCAATAATCAATGCGCAGTACGCAATAATCAATGCGCAATACGCAATAAACAATGGGCAATACGCAATAAACAATGCGCAATGCGCAATAAACAACGCGCAATAGGCAATACGCAATAAACAATGCGCAATACGCAATAAACAATGCGCAATACTCAATAATCAATGCGCAATACGCAATAAACAATACGCAATAATCACTAAACAATACGCAATAATCAATAAACAATACGCAATAAACCATGCGCAATACGCAATACGCAATACGCAATACGCAATAACCAATGCGCAATACGCAATAAGCAATGCGCAATACGCAATAAGCAATGCGCAATACGCAATAAACAATGCGATATACGCAATAAACAATGCGCCATACGCAATAAACAATGCGCAGTACGCAATAAACAATGCGCAATACGCAATAAACAATGCGCAATGCGCAATAAACAACGCGCAATAGGCAATACGCAATAAACAATGCGCAATACGCAATAACCAATGCGCAATACGCAATAAACAATGCGCAATACGCAATAAGCAATGCGCAATACGCAATAAACAATGCGCAATACGTTATTAGCAATGCGCAATACGCAATAAACAATGCGCAATACGTTATTAGCAATGCGCAATACGCAATAAACAATGCGTATTACGCAATAAACAATGCGCAATACGCAATAAACAATGCGTATTACGCAATAAACAATGCGCAATACGCAATACGCAATAGACAATGAGCAATACGCAACAACCAATGCGGAATACGCAATAAGCAATGCGCAATACACAATAAACAATGCGCAGTACGCAATAAACAATACGCTATACGCAATAACTAATGCGCAATACGCAATAAGCAATGCGCAATACGCAATAAACAATCCGCAGTAAGCAATAAACAATGCGCTATACGCAATATACAATGAGCAATACGCTATTAGCAATTCGAAATACGCAATAAACAATGCGCACGACGCAATAAACAATGAGCAATACGCAATAAACAATGCGCAATAAGCAATGAGCAATGCGCAATAGGCAATGAGCAATGCGCAATACGCAATAAACAATGCACAATGCGCAATAAGCAATGAGCAATACGTAATAATCAATACGCAATACGCAAATAGCAATGCGCAATACACAATAAGCAATGCGCAATACGCAATAACCAATGCGCAGTACGCCATAACCAATGCGCAATACGCAATAAGCAACACGCAATACGCAAGAAAGAGTGCGCAATACGCAGTAAACAATGCGCAATACGCAATAAACAATGCGCAATACGCAATAATCAATGCGCAATACGCAATAAACAATACGCAATAATCAATAAACAATACGCAATAATCAATAAACAATACGCAATAAACCATGCGCAATACGCAATACGCAATACGCAATACGCAATAACCAATGCGCAATACGCAATAAGCAATGCGCAATACGCAATAAGCAATGCGCAATACGCAATAAACAATGCGATATACGCAATAAACAATGCGCCATACGCAATAAACAATGCGCAGTACGCAATAAACAATGCGCAATACGCAATAAACAATGCGCAATGCGCAATAAACAACGCGCAATAGGCAATACGCAATAAACAATGCGCAATACGCAATAACCAATGCGCAATACGCAATAAACAATGCGCAATACGCAATAAGCAATGCGCAATACGCAATAAACAATGCGCAATACGCAATAAACAATGGGCAATACGCAATAAACAATGCGCAATGCGCAATAAACAACGCGCAATATGCAATACGCAATAAACAATGCGCAATACGCAATAAACAATGCGCAATACTCAATAATCAATGCGCAATACGCAATAAACAATACGCAATAATCACTAAACAATACGCAATAAACCATGCGCAATACGCAATACGCAATACGCAATACGCAATAAACAATGCGCAGTACGCAATAAACAATGCGCAATACGCAATAAACAATGCGCAATACGCAATAAACAATGGGCAATACGCAATAAACAATGGGCAATAAGCAATAAACAATGCGCAATAATCAATGCGCAATACGCAATAACCAATGCGCAATACGCAATAATCAATGCGCAATAAACAATGCGCGAAAGCAATAAACAATGCGCAAAAGCAATACGCAAAACACAATGCGCAATATGCAATACGCAATAAACAATGCGCTCTATGCAATACGCAAAAAACAATGCGCACTATGCAATACGCAATAACCAATGCGCAATACGCAATAAGCAATGCGCAATACGCAATAAGCAATGCGCAATACGCAATAAACAATGCGCAGTACGCAATAAACAATGCGCAATACGCAATAAACAATGGGCAATACGCAATAAACAATCCGCAATGCGCAATAAACAACGCGCAATACGCAATACGCAATAAACAATGCGCAATACGCAATAACCAATGCGCATTACGCAATAAACAATGCGCAGTAAGCAATAAACAATGCGCAATGCGCAATGCGCAATACGCATTAATGAATGCGCAATACGCAATAATCAATGCGCAATGCGCAATACGCAATAAACAATGCGCACTATGCAATACGCAATAACCAATGCGCAATACGCAATAAGCAATGCGCAATACGAAATAAACAATGCGCAGTACGCAATAAACAATGCGCAATACGCAATAAACAATGGGCAATACGCAATAAACAATCCGCAATGCGCAATAAACAACGCGCAATACGCAATACGCAATAAACAATGCGCAATACGCAATAACCAATGCGCAATACGCAATAAACAATGCGCAGTAAGCAATAAACAATGCGCAATGCGCAATAACCAATGCGCAACACGCAATAATCAATGCGCAAAAGCAATAAACAATGCGCAAAAGCAATACGCAATAAACAATGCGCAATATGCAATACGCAATAAACAATGCGCAATACGCAATAAACAATGCGCAATACGCATTAATCAATGCGCAATACGCAATAAACAATACGCAAAAATCAATAAACAATACGCAATAAACCATGCGCAATACGCAATACGCAATACGCAATACGCAATAAACAATGCGCAATGCGCAATAAGCAATGAGCAATGCGCAATACGCAATAAACAATGAGCAATACGCAATAAACAATGCGCAATGCTCAATAAGCAATGAGCAATGCGCAATACGCAAATAGCAATGCGCAATACACAATAAGCAATGCGCAATACGCAATAAACAATGAGCAATACGCAATAAACAATGCGCAATGCGCAATAAGCAATGAGCAATGCGCAATACGCAAATAGCAATGCGCAATACGCAATAAGCAATGCGCAATACGCAATAAGCAATGCGCAATACGCAATAAACAATGCGATATACGCAATAAACAATGCGCCATACGCAATAAACAATGCGCAGTACGCAATAAACAATGCGCAATACGCAATAAACAATGCGCAATGCGCAATAAACAACGCGCAATAGGCAATACGCAATAAACAATGCGCAATACGCAATAACCAATGCGCAATACGCAATAACCAATGCGCAATACGCAATAAGCAATGCGCAATACGCAATAAGCAATGCGCAATACGCAATAAACAATGCGATATACGCAATAAACAATGCGCCATACGCAATAAACAATGCGCAGTACGCAATAAACAATGCGCAATACGCAATAAACAATGCGCAATGCGCAATAAACAACGCGCAATAGGCAATACGCAATAAACAATGCGCAATACGCAATAACCAATGCGCAATACGCAATAAACAATGCGCAATACGCAATAAGCAATGCGCAATACGCAATAAACAATGCGCAATACGCAATAAACAATGGGCAAAACGCAATAAACAATGCGCAATGCGCAATAAACAACGCGCAATATGCAATACGCAATAAACAATGCGCAATACGCAATAAACAATGCGCAATACTCAATAATCAATGCGCAATACGCAATAAACAATACGCAATAATCACTAAACAATACGCAATAAACCATGCGCAATACGCAATACGCAATACGCAATACGCAATAAACAATGCGCAGTACGCAATAATCAATGCGCAATAAACAATGCGCGAAAGCAATAAACAATGCGCATAAGCAATACGCAAAACACAATGCGCAATATGCAATACGCAATAAACAATGCGCTCTATGCAATACGCAAAAAACAATGCGCACTATGCAATACGCAATAACCAATGCGCAATACGCAATAAGCAATGCGCAATACGCAATAAACAATGCGCAGTACGCAATAAACAATGCGCAATACGCAATAAACAATGGGCAATACGCAATAAACAATCCGCAATGCGCAATAAACAACGCGCAATACGCAATACGCAATAAACAATACGCAATACGCAATAACCAATGCGCATTACGCAATAAACAATGCGCAGTAAGCAATAAACAATGCGCAATGCGCAATGCGCAATACGCATTAATCAATGCGCAATACGCAATAATCAATGCGCAATGCGCAATAAACAATGCGCAAAAGCAATACGCAATAAACAATGCGCAATATGCAATACGCAATAAACAATGCGCAATATACAATACGCAATAAACAATGCGCAATATGCAATACGCAATAAACAATGCGCAATACGCAATAACCAATGCGCAATACGCAATAAGCAAAGCGCAATACGCAATAAACAATGCGCAGTACGCAATAAACAATGAGCAATACGCAATAAACAATGCGCAATACGCAATAACCAATGCGCAATACGCAATAAGCAAAGCGCAATACGCAATAAACAATGCGCAGTACGCAATAAACAATGAGCCATACTCAAAAAACAATGCGCAATACGCAATAAGCAATGGGCAATAGGCAATGAACAATGCGCAGTACGCAATAAACAATGTGCAATGCTCAATAAACAATGCGCAATACGCAATAAACAATGCGCAATACGGAATAAACAATGCGCAATGCGCAATAAGCAGTGCGCAATACGCAATTAGCAATGCGCAATACGCAATAAACAATGCGCACTACTCAATAAACAATACGCAATACGCAATAAACAATGCGCAATACGCAATAAGCAATGCGCAATAGGCAATGAACAATGCGCAGTACGCAATAAACAATGTGCAATGCTCAATAAACAATGCGCAATACGCAATAAACAATGCGCAATACGCAATAAACAATGCGCAATGCGCAATATACAATACGCAATAAACAATGCGCAATATGCAATACGCAATAAACAATGCGCAATACGCAATAACCAATGCGCAATACGCAATAAGCAAAGCGCAATACGCAATAAACAATGCGCAGTACGCAATAAACAATGAGCAATACGCAATAAACAATGCCCAATACGCAATAAGCAATGCGCAATAGGCAATGAACAATGCGCAGTACGCAATAAACAATGTGCAATGCTCAATAAACAATGCGCAATACGCAATAAACAATGCGCACTACGCAATAAACAATACGCAATACGCAATAAACAATGCGCAAAACGCAATAAGCAATGCGCAATAGGCAATGAACAATGCGCAGTACGCAATAAACAATGTGCAATGCTCAATAAACAATGCGCAATACGCAATAAACAATGCGCAATACGCAATAAACAATACGCAATAATCAATAAACAATACGCAATAAACCATGCGCAATACGCAATACGCAATACGCAATACGCAATAACCAATGCGCAATACGCAATAAGCAATGCGCAACACGCAATAAACAATGCGCAGTACGCAATAAACAATGCGCAATACGCAATAAACAATGCGCAATACGCAATAATCAATGCGCAATGCGCAATACGCAATAATCAATGTGCAATGCACAATAAACAATGCGCAATACGCAATAAACAATGCGCAATACGCAATAAACAATGCGCAATACGCAATAAACAATGCGCAATACGCAATGAGCAATGCGCAATAACCAATGCACAATACGCAATAATCAATGCGCAATGCGCAATAAACAATGCGCGAAAGCAATAAACAATGCGGAAAAGCAATACGCAATACACAATGCGCAATATGCAATACGCAATAAACAATGCGCTCTATGTAATACGCAAAAAACAATGCGCACTATGCAATACGCAATAACCAATGCGCAATACGCAATAAGCAATGCGCAGTAAGCAATAAACAATGCGCAATGCGCAATAACCAATGCGCAATACGCAATAATCAATGCGCAACGCGCAATAAACAATGCGCAAAAGCAATACGCAATAAACAATGCGCAATATGCAATACGCAATAAACAGTGCGCAATACGCAATAAACAATCCGCAATGCGCAATAAACAACGCGCAATACGCAATACGCAATAAACAATGCGCAATACGCAATAAACAGTGCGCAATACGCAATAAACATTCCGCAATGCGCAATAAACAACGCGCAATACGCAATTCGCAATAAACAATGCGCAATATGCAATAACCAATGCGCAATACGCAATAAACAATGCGCAGTAAGCAATAAACAATGCGCAAAAGCAATACGCAATAATCAATGCGCAATATGCAATACGCAATAAACAATGCGCAATACGCAATAACCAATGCGCAATACGCAATAAGCAATGCGCAATACGCAATAAACAATGCGCAATACGCAATAAACAATGCGCCATACGCAATAAACAATGCGCCACACGCAATAAACAATGCGCAGTACGCAATAAACAATGCGCAATACGCAATAAACAATGCGCAATACGCAATAAACAATGCGCAATACGCAATACGCAATACGCAATACGCAATAACCAATGCGCAATACGCAATAAGCAATCCGCAATACGCAATAAGCAATGCGCAATACGCAATAAACAATGCGATATACGCAATAAACAATGCGCCATACGCAATAAACAATGCGCAGTACGCAATAAACAATGCGCAATACGCAATAAACAATGGGCAATACGCAATAAACAATGCGCAATGCGCAATAAACAACGCGCAATAGGCAATACGCAATAAACAATGCGCAATACGCAATAACCAATGCGCAAAACGCAATAAACAATGCGCAATACGCAATAAGCAATGCGTCATACGCAATAATCAATGCGCAGTACGCAATAATCAATGCGCAATACGCAATAAACAATGGGCAATACGCAATAAACAATGCGCAATGCGCAATAAACAACGCGCAATAGGCAATACGCAATAAACAATGCGCAATACGCAATAAACAATGCGCAATACTCAATAATCAATGCGCAATACGCAATAAACAATACGCAATAATCACTAAACAATACGCAATAAACCATGCGCAATACGCAATACGCAATACGCAATACGCAATACGCAATAACCAATGCGCAATACGCAATAAGCAATGCGCAATACGCAATAAGCAATGCGCAACACGCAATAAACAATGCGCAGTACGCAATAAACAATGCGCAATACGCAATAAACAATGCGCAATACGCAATAAACAATGGGCAATACGCAATAAACAATGCGCAATATGCAATACGCAATAAACAATGCGCAATATGCAATACGCAATAAGCAATGCGCAATATGCAATACGCAATACGCAATAAACAATATGCAATACGCAATAAACAATGCGCAATGCGCAATAAACAACGCGCAGTACGCAATACGCAATAAACAATGCGCAATATGCAATACGCAATAAACAATGCGCAATATGCAATACGCAATAAACAATGCGCAATATGCAATACGCAATACGCAATAAACAATATGCAATACGCAATAAACAATGCGCAATACGCAATAACCAATGCGCAATACGCAATCAGCAAAGCGCAATACGCAATAAACAATGCGCAGTACGCAATAAACAATGAGCAATACGCAATAAACAATGCGCAATGCGCAATAAGCAATGAGCAATGCGCAATACTCAATAAACAATGAGCAATACGCAATAAACAATGCGCAATGCGCAATAAGCAATGAGCAATGCGCAATACGCAAATAGCAATGCGCAATGCGCAATACGCAATAAACAATGAGCAATACGCAATAAACAATGCGCAATGCGCAATAAGCAATGAGCAATGCGCAATACGCAAATAGCAATGCGCAATACACAATAAGCAATGCGCAATACGCAATAACCAATGCGCAGTACGCCATAACCAATGCGCAATACGCAATAAGCAATGCGCAATACGCAATAAAGAATGCGCAATACGCAGTAAACAATGCGCAATACGCAATAAACAATGCGCAATACGCAATAAACAATGGGCAATACGCAATAAACAATGCGCAATAAACATTGCGCAATGCGCAATAATCAATGCGCAATGCGCAATACGCAATAAACAATGCGCAATACGCAATAAACAATGCGCAATACGCAATAAACAATGCGCAATGCGCAATGCGCAATACGCAATAATCAATGCGCAATACGCAATAATCAATGCGCAATAAACAATGCGCAAAAGCAATACGCAATAAACAATGCGCAATATGCAATACGCAATAAACAATGCGCAATATACAATACGCAATAAACAATGCGCAATATGCAATACGCAATAAACAATGCGCAATACGCAATAACCAATGCGCAATACGCAATAAGCAAAGCGCAATACGCAATAAACAATGCGCAGTACGCAATAAACAATGAGCAATACGCAATAAACAATGCGCAATACGCAATAACCAATGCGCAATACGCAATAAGCAAAGCGCAATACGCAATAAACAATGCGCAGTACGCAATAAACAATGAGCCATACTCAATAAACAATGCGCAATACGCAATAAGCAATGGGCAATAGGCAATGAACAATGCGCAGTACGCAATAAACAATGTGCAATGCTCAATAAACAATGCGCAATACGCAATAAACAATGCGCAATACGCAATAAACAATGCGCAATGCGCAATAAGCAGTGCGCAATACGCAATTAGCAATGCGCAATACGCAATAAACAATGCGCACTACTCAATAAACAATACGCAATACGCAATAAACAATGCGCAATACGCAATAAGCAATGCGCAATAGGCAATGAACAATGCGCAGTACGCAATAAACAATGTGCAATGCTCAATAAACAATGCGCAATACGCAATAAACAATGCGCAATACGCAATAAACAATGCGCAATACGCAATACACAATGAGCAATACGGTATTAGCAATGCGCAATACGCAATAAACTATGCGCAATACGCAATAAACATTGCGCAATGCGCAATAATCAAATCGCAATGCACAATAAACAATGCGCAGTACGCAATAAACAATACGCTATACGCAATAACTAATGCGCAATATACAACACGCAATAACCAATACGCAATATGCAATACGCAATAAACAATGCGCAGTACGCAATAAACAATGCGCAATACGCAATAAACAATGGGCAATACGCAATAAACAATGCGCAATGCGCAATAAACAACGCGCAGTACGCAATACGCAATAAACAATGCGCAATACGCAATAACCAATGCGCAATACGCAATAAACAATGCGCAATACGCAATAAGCAATGGGCAATACGCAATAAACAATGCGCAATGCGCAATAAACAACGCGCAGTACGCAATACGCAATACGCAATAACCAATGCGCAATACACAATAAGCAATGCGCAATGCGCAATAACCAATGCGCAGTACGCCATAACCAATGCGCAATACGCAATAAGCAATGCGCAATACGAAATAAAGAATGCGCAATACGCAGTAAACAATGCGCAGTACGCAATAAACAATGCGCAGTACGCAATACGCAATAAACAATGCGCAATGCGCAATACGCAATAAACAATGCGCAATACGCAATAAACAATGCGCAATGCGCAATGCGCAATACGCAATAATCAATGCGCAATGCGCAATAAACAATGCGCAAAAGCAATACGCAATAAACAATGCGCAATATGCAATACGCAATAAACAATGCGCAATATGCAATACGCAATAAACAATGCGCAATATACAATACGCAATAAACAATGCGCAATATGCAATACACAATAAACAATGCTCAGTACGCAATAAACAATGGGCAATACGCAATAAACAATGCGTGTTCGGGATTGGCTGAGTGTGTCGACTGCGTCAACGTAACGACGAGCGTCGCCTACTCGCCATTGGCTAATCGCTTAGCAGAAGCGATATCTGCGATCGATAATCAGCCGGAGGAGTCATTGGCCGGCCCGTCGAGATCGAGAATGATCGATTATCGACCGCGGAGCGCTCTCCGATTGGCGGATCGCGCTAGCGATCCCCCAATCGAACGCGCCTAGGTGACGGCTAACCGCCAGCTGATCGATCGATCGCCAGTCCGTTAACAATCGTCCGCTATCAATCGTCCGATACACGACAGGAATCTATCCTTCGAGTCATCGTTTAGTACAAGCGTCTATTGACCGGTCAATACGGAGAAATATACCTCCACTTTCGCGGAGCTTTCCGGGAAGGTGTTAAAACGAACTGTCTGTAGTTAAAGCATTTATTATCAAGGAAACACCACGCGCTCGCGTAGTGTTTACACTTTCAAGTTTGTACAAGTGTTGTGATAAGACGAATTCCTCCGGGAATAAATAAAGTGACGTTACACTCAACCCGACTCGCTTTATCTAGCCTTGTATTGAACAATGCGCAATGCGCAATAAACAACGCGCAGTACGCAATACGCAATAAACAATGCGCAATACGCAATAACCAATGCGCAATACGCAATAAACAATGCGCAATACGCAATAAACAATGGGCAATACGCAATAAACAATGCGCAATGCGCAATAAACAACGCGCAGTACGCAATACGCAATAAACAATGCGCAATACGCAATAACCAATGCGCAATACACAATAAGCAATGCGCAATGCGCAATAACCAATGCGCAGTACGCCATAACCAATGCGCAATACGCAATAAGCAATGCGCAATACGAAATAAAGAATGCGCAATACGCAGTAAACAATGCGCAGTACGCAATAAACAATGCGCAATACGCAATAAACAATGGGCAATACGCAATAAACAATGCGCAATAAACATTGCGCAATGCGCAATAATCAATGCGCAATGCGCAATACGCAATAAACAATGCGCAATACGCAATAAACAATGCGCAATACGCAATAAACAATGCGCAATGCGCAATATACAATACGCAATAGACAATGCGCAATATGCAATACGCAATAAACAATGCGCAATACGCAATAACCAATGCGCAATACGCAATAACCAATGCGCAATACGCAATAAGCAAAGCGCAATACGCAATAAACAATGCGCAGTACGCAATAAACAATGAGCAATGCGCAATAAACAACGCGCAGTACGCAATACGCAATAAACAATGCGCAATACGCAATAACCAATGCGCAATACACAATAAGCAATGCGCAATGCGCAATAACCAATGCGCAGTACGCCATAACCAATGCGCAATACGCAATAAGCAATGCGCAATGCGCAATACGCAGTAAACAATGCGCAATACGCAATAAACAATGCGCAATACGCAATAAACAATGCGCAATAAACATTGCGCAATGCGCAATAATCAATGCGCAATGCGCAATACGCAATAAACAATGCGCAATAATCAATGCGCAATGCGCAATACGCAATAAACAATGCGCAATACGCAATAAACAATGCGCACTACGCAATAAACAATACGCAATACGCAATAAACAATGCGCAATACGCAATAAGCAATGCGCAATAGGCAATGAACAATGCGCAGTACGCAATAAACAATGTGCAATGCTCAATAAACAATGCGCAATACGCAATAAACAATGCGCAATACGCAATAAACAATGCGCAATACGCAATAAACAATGCGCAATAGGCAATGAACAATGCGCAGTACGCAATAAACAATGTGCAATGCTCAATAAACAATGCGCAATACGCAATACGCAATAAACAATGCGCAATACGCAATACACAATGAGCAATACGCTATTAGCAATGCGCAATACGCAATAAACTATGCGCAATACGCAATAAACATTGCGCAATGCACAATAAACAATGCGCAATACGCAATAAACAATGCGCAATACGTTATTAGCAATGCGCAATACGCAATAAACAATGCGCAATACGTTATTGGCAATGCGCAATACGCAATAAACAATGCGTATTACGCAATAAACAATGCGCAATACGCAATACGCAATAGACAATGAGCAATACGCAACAACCAATGCGGAATACGCAATAAGCAATGCGCAATACACAATAAACAATGCGCAGTACGCAATAAACAATACGCTATACGCAATAACTAATGCGCAATACGCAATAAGCAATGCGCAATACGCAATAAACAATCCGCAGTAAGCAATAAACAATGCGCTATACGCAATATACAATGAGCAATACGCTATTAGCAATTCGAAATACGCAATAAACAATGCGCACGACGCAATAAACAATGAGCAATACGCAATAAACAATGCGCAATAAGCAATGAGCAATGCGCAATAGGCAATGAGCAATGCGCAATACGCAATAAACAATGCACAATGCGCAATAAGCAATGAGCAATACGTAATAATCAATACGCAATACGCAAATAGCAATGCGCAATACACAATAAGCAATGCGCAATACGCAATAACCAATGCGCAGTACGCCATAACCAATGCGCAATACGCAATAAGCAACACGCAATACGCAAGAAAGAGTGCGCAATACGCAGTAAACAATGCGCAATACGCAAAGAAAAAATGCGCAATACGCAATAATCAATGCGCAATACGCAATAAACAATACGCAATAATCAATAAACAATACGCAATAATCAATAAACAATACGCAATAAACCATGCGCAATACGCAATACGCAATAACCAATGCGCAATACGCAATAAGCAATGCGCAATAAGCAATAAGCAATAAGCAATGCGCAACACGCAATAAACAATGCGCAGTACGCAATAAACAATGCGTGTTACATACAAGACAGGGAGAGAACGACTAACTTCGTTGGAAAACGTCACTTTATTAAATCCCGAGACGGGATCGTCACTCACAACTGAACTTGTATAAACAATGTATACAAAACCCACAACCGAAGCGCGGTCGGGTTCACAATAAAGATTTATGTGTTAAACAGGCTAAATAGAGGTAGCCGTGGCTTTAACGATGATTCCTTGCTCGGCGTTGAGCGAGGAGAGATTTCTCGAAGGACACCGGTCAGCGGGACGCGATACCGTTCGAGAGCGAGCGAGAGAAAAGAGAAACGTGTTCGACAGCGTGAGATCGTGCGAAGAAGTGTCGAGCGATCGATCAGCTGGCCGTTAGCCGTCATCGGCGAAGAGCGTGGTTGGCGGATCGATAGAGCGATCCGCCAATCAGACTCCCGTTCCGATGATCGACAGTCGACGGTAATCGATATCGACGCGTGAGCCTATGGCCGCGCGAGCCGCTGATCGATCCGCGATCTCGCTGTCTCTCGAACGTCGGCCGATAGCGTGGCCGCGCAACGGTCGACGCGCATGCGCTGCTGACGCATTCAGCCAATCCCAAACATTCCGCCCGCCTCGTCCGCCAATGACGAAACTGAATGCTGGAGAATGCAAGCGGCCGGGTCAATCAGGTAGGCGCTGACGTCACGCGATGCTGGGCGAGCTGAATGGGTCAGCAACGTGCTGCGTAGTAGCTGAAACAACGCGTAGTAAAAGTGCACGTGTTAACAGTGAGAGTGAAGTGCAAATACAATGGAGATGAAGGTGATACATAGGTATGTGAATCAGACGTTAACGGTGTAATTATGTGAAGTATGGACCTACGCGCTCGTGTAAGTCGTTAAGCTCAGGTGAACCACTGGAGAGTCCAGCCTCGGGTCCCCTTCCGTCCTCGTCTCCCCGTCCTCAGGTGCCAGCAGCGGAATCAACTTGTGTACTGGACGGAGAAATTGAGAAGTTGCAGTGCGGACAGTGGCAACTCGAGCTGAACCGTCTGGTCCCGGGTGTAAGTGAACGACCCGCGCGAGAGGCCTTTGTGTAGGAGGTGAGATTTCACTTTTCACCAGGCAGAGATATCCTGTCCGGATAAGGATTTTGTCCTTACGCCATTTGCCTCTGGTTTGCAGGGTGTTCAAATACTCCCGAGACCAGCGTTTCCAGAAGTGCCGCTGGAGTTGCTGGACCAACTGCCATCGAGAGAGCCGTGAGACTGGAAGTTCCTCGAGGCTGGGCTCTGGAATAGCGAGGAGTGGTTCACCGATTAAAAAATGTCCCGGAGTCAGCGCTGCTGGATCCTCAGGGTCGTCGGACAATGGCTGTAAGGGACGAGAGTTTAGACAAGCCTCGATGCCAGTCAGGAGCGTGGTCAGCTCCTCAAAGGTCAATCGCTGCTCGCCAATGATTCTGCGGAGGTGGTGTTTAACTGATTTTACCGCTGCTTCCCAGATCCCGCCAAAGTGCGGGGCAGACGGGGGATTAAATCTCCAGGACACTCCTTCCCTGGAGGCTGAGGCGAATGGGCCGCCTCCTTGACGAGTAGATTCTCGGAGGAGGGCGCGTAGCTCGTCGTTGGCGCCTACGAAGTTGCGTCCGCAGTCGCTATACAGCTCAAGGCAACGACCTCGCCGGGAGATAAAGCGTCGTAGAGCAGCGAGGAATGTTTCTGTCGACCCATCCGACACAGCCTCCAGGTGCACGGCCTTGGTGGCGAGGCAGATGAATACGGCGATGTAGCCCTTAGAGGTGAGCTGACCACGACCCCGACCGGCCCGAAGGTGTATGGGTCCGGCATAGTCGATGCCTGACCTGAAAAAGGGACGACATGGTGTTAGTCTAGCGGTTGGGAGGCTTCCCATTTTTGGTTGGGCAGTTTGCCCTTTCCAGCGAATACAAACGGTACAGCTACGGATACATCGCTTTACCATCGGGCGACCTCTGAGGATCCAGCACTCCTGGCGTAGCGTAGCCAGGGTAAGCTGTGTCCCCCCGTGAAGGCATCGTCTGTGAGCAGCTTCGACCCACAGCCTAGCCAGAGGGGATTCGTCAGGAAGGATCGCTGGATGAGTCCGGTCGTATGGCAGGTGGGCAGCTTGGATGCGGCCCCCCACTCGCAGTACCCCGTCCTTGTCTAGGAAGGGGCAGAGTTTGGCCAGCCTGCTCTTGGCTGCCACGGGTTGCTTCTTCCGGATGGTTGCGATGTCCTCAGCGAAGGCAGCTGACTGCTCCAGGCGCAGGAGAAGCAGCTGGACTTCCTTCACTTCAGCGGCAGTGATGACTGGTTCGTCATTTTGTTTTCCAGGGACCCAGCGCCGGCACCAGGCCAGGACTCGTACGAGGCGCGCCAGATCGGAGAAGCGCTCGATCAGTGAGCACGCTGCGCTCTCCGGTTGGCTGGTCACGTGGTGCACGTCAACCTCTTGGTCCTCGTGGTTCGTCTCCTCGATGGGGGGAGGAAGCGGCTGATCCGGTGAAGAGAGCCACTCGGGTCCGTGCCACCACAGCTGGAACTTCGGCAGCTCGGCCGGAGACAACCCGCGCGAGGCGCAGTCCGCCGGGTTCTCAGCGCTCCTCACGTGGTGCCACTGAGCTAGCGGCAGCATCTTTTATCCAGCTGAGGGCCACGGAAGAGTCCGACCAGAGGTGTAGCTCGACTCCTTGCCAGTCCAGTGCCTTCGTGACGTGCTCGACGAGCCTGGCCAGAAGAAAGGCTGCACAGAGCTCCAGTCTGGGCAGGGACACCCGCTTCAGAGGTGCCACCTTCGATTTGGCAACAATCAGGGATACTGTTGCCCCTCCTGCTGCGTTGATGGTCCTGGAATAAACCACGGCAGCATAGGCGCGCTCGGATGCGTCGGCGAACCCGTGGATCTCCCGCGGCTGCGAGGCAGAAGTGGTTCCGAGCCATCGAGGGACTCGAATGGTCTGCAGCGCCGGGAGTTGCTCCTGGAACTGCTGCCACAGCAATTCCTCCCGTTCCGGCAACGGAGTGTCCCAGTCCACCTTGAGGAGCCACAGTGACTGGATCAGGACCTTGGCGACAATGGTGACTGGAGCCAGCCAGCCGAGAGGGTCGAACAGCTGGGCCGTTCCGCTGAGCATCGCGCGCTTCGTCAGGCCCTTGGATTTGAGAGAAGTTGCCGCGGTGACCTGAAAGCAATCAGAAGCAGGCAACCATTTGATCCCGAGAACGCTGTGATGGGTTGGCGAGTCCCATTCGACGATCCCCTTTCGCTCGGCGTCGGATAGTTCGTCCAGCAGACCCTTGGCGTTGGAGGCCCACTTGCGGAGGGGGAATCCGCCCGCCATGAGGAGCTCTCGAAGTTCCTGCTGCTTCCGCCTTGCAGCCGGCAGGGTGTCAGCTCCAGAGAGGACATCGTCCATGTAGATGTCTCGCAGGACGATGCTGGAGCCAAGCGGGTAGCGCTGTTCCTCCACCCTGGCGAGTTGGTGTAGGCACCGAATAGCGAGGTACGGTGCACAAGCTAGACCGTACGTCACAGTGTTTAGATCGTAGTCCACGACGTTCTCTTTCTGCGCAGGTTTCCATAGGATGCGCTGCCACTTCCGATCCTCAGGTTGGACGAGTATCTGCCGATACATCTTCTCTATATCGGCAGAGAAGACGAAGGCGTGCTGCCGCCACCTGAGCAGGACGTCGGCGAGGTTCGATAGCAGGTTGGGCCCCCGGAGCAGAAAGTCGTTTATGGACTTCCCGTTGGTGGATGGCATGGAGCCATTGAAGACCACGCGAAGCTTGGTCGTCGAGCTAGCTTCCCGCAGAACTCCGTGATGCGGAAGATAGTACCCGTCGCCAGTACTCGGATGCTGCGTCGCTGTCATGTGCCCCAGCGATTCGTAGGCAGCCAGGAACTCGGCGTAAGCTTGCCGGAATACGCCAGATCGCCGAAACCGGCCGTTCAGCGACTCCAGAGTACGAAGAGCGATGCGACGGGAGTCTCCCAACTCAGGTGTGGTGCTGAAGGGTAGTCGCACCGAGAATCTACCGTCTGGTTGACGACGGTGAGTGGTAAGGAAGTGTTCCTCTGCCCTTAGATCGTCCGCGGTGAACGGGATCGAAGTCTCGATCTCCTCCTGCTCCCAGAATCTGCTCAAAATTTCAATTAGTTCCCGATCTACATTACAGTGGTGTACCGGAACCTCTGTTCTACCTGCTGCCCCGTCGCCGCTCTCCGAGTCGACTCCTCCCGTAAGAATCCAGCCAAGGGCGGTCTCCTGAGCCACTGGAGTATGTGGCGGCCCTCGCTTGACACCCTCTCGCAGGATGAGGTTGTAGGAGTCGGCTCCCAGCAGAATATCGACAGAATCAGCGAGGTGGTACACAGGGTCCGCGAGCTTCAATCCCTGGACGTGAGGCCAAGCGACGACAGCAGGTAGATTGCGAGGCCTGTATCGAGAGAGTTCCGGTATAATGTAGACCGGAACCTGAAATTGAGAGCCGCCACCGAAATGAGGAGAGATGACCAGCGTGGATTTTCCTCTCGTGAACCTCGCCTTGGCACCTCCTACGCCGAGAAGAGGAACCCGAGCTAGACTCCTCTTGACGCCGAGCCGTTGAGCCAAGGTTTCGGAGATGAGCGAGACTTCGCTGCCGGGATCGATGAGAGAGCGGGCCTGGCAACTCTGTCCTCTGGAGCCTGAAACAGTGACGCGAGCGGTACCGAGAAGTACTGCGGAAGGCCGACTCACGTGACTCGAGAGGTGTTGGACCACGGCTCCAGGAGAGGCATACTCCGTGGTCGTTGAGACGGCATCATGAATGGTGGTATGATGCTTCCCCTGACACCTTTGGCACCTCTTTGAGGACTTGCAGTCACCCGCTGTATGTTTCCCCAGGCAGTTGAGGCACAGATTGAGGGAACGTGCCGTTTCCTGCCGATCGACTGGACTCTTCTCCTGGTATCGATGGCAGAATAGGACGAAGTGTGGTCCTTGGCACAGGCAGCAGGTCCGTACCGAAGAGTTCGCCTTCGAGATCTGGTGGACCTTGAAGGTCTTGGAGGGCTTCTTGCCGCGGGAGGCTTCTTCAGGTTGGGGCGACTCTAACGCCTCGCAGGTGTGGATGCGCCCTTCCATGAAGGTCCGGAGTTCTTCTAGCGTGGGGAGCTCCTTCGAGTGCCTCACGGAGTCCTCCCACTCACGCCTAGACTGCGGGTCTAAGCGGTCGACGGTCAATTCGACTATCCAGTCAACGGCGTTCGTGACAGGTCGATCCAGATTATCAAGGGCGTCTATCGCGTCGAACGTTTCATCATAGAGCCTCTTCATTTCTGTAGCGGATTCCTTGCGGATGGGAGCTAGTGCGGACAGAGACCGGATTTGAGCCTGTACGAGCAGTCGTCGATTGTCGAACCGACCCTCCAGCTTCTTCCAGGCGACTTCGAAATTGTCAGCGGTGGTTCTAACGTTCTTCAACATGGAAACGGCAGTGCCCTTCATACAGGTTTTCAAATAATGAAGACGTTCGACAGGAGACAGCGTCGGGTCGTTGATAATAAGCGAGGTAAACAGATCACGAAAGGATGGCCAGTCCTTGTATTGACCGTCAAACACGGGCAGAGCCATTTTTGGCAACACGGCTCGTGACCTCTGTGTAGTCGACTCGGTGGCCGTTACCTTTGAATTAGGCGGCTCCTTATCGCTCGCAGCGTCTCGATATTGAGAGATCATGGTCTTCAGAGATCCGACCTGAGCCATGTAGTCCAATTGCGTCTCAGAGTACTCGTCCTCGGTGAAGTAACGGCTTTCCTTCAGCTTAGCGTCCTTTAAAGCGGCGCCTTGCACCGCAGCATCACCCTGGCAGTAGTCACTCCATAGCTGAGCGAGGATCTCGAGGCCAGTTTGTAGAACTTCCAGATAAAGATGGGTTCTGCACTTCTTCTTCATATTGACTACCACGCGAGAGATCCGTTGAGCGGTAAGCCGTTGGGTGACGATAAGGTCAGCCATTGTTTCGCGCACGAGGTCGGAACACAACACAGTTTAAATAGCGTACCGTTAATGTTTTAGAGAACTGCAGCGCTAGATCCGGCTCGAAGGACCAAATGTTACATACAAGACAGGGAGAGAACGACTAACTTCGTTGGAAAACGTCACTTTATTAAATCCCGAGACGGGATCGTCACTCACAACTGAACTTGTATAAACAATGTATACAAAACCCACAACCGAAGCGCGGTCGGGTTCACAATAAAGATTTATGTGTTAAACAGGCTAAATAGAGGTAGCCGTGGCTTTAACGATGATTCCTTGCTCGGCGTTGAGCGAGGAGAGATTTCTCGAAGGACACCGGTCAGCGGGACGCGATACCGTTCGAGAGCGAGCGAGAGAAAAGAGAAACGTGTTCGACAGCGTGAGATCGTGCGAAGAAGTGTCGAGCGATCGATCAGCTGGCCGTTAGCCGTCATCGGCGAAGAGCGTGGTTGGCGGATCGATAGAGCGATCCGCCAATCAGACTCCCGTTCCGATGATCGACAGTCGACGGTAATCGATATCGACGCGTGAGCCTATGGCCGCGCGAGCCGCTGATCGATCCGCGATCTCGCTGTCTCTCGAACGTCGGCCGATAGCGTGGCCGCGCAACGGTCGACGCGCATGCGCTGCTGACGCATTCAGCCAATCTCAAACAATGCGCAATACGCAATAAACAATGGGCAATAAGCAATAAACAATGCGCAATTCGCAATACGCAATACGCAATAATGAATGCGCAATACGCAATAATCAATGCGCAAAAGCAATACGCAATAAACAATGCGCAATATGCAATACGCAATAAACAATGCGCAATATGCAATACGCAATAAACAATGCGCAATATGCAATACGCAATAAACAATGCGCAATATGCAATACGCAATAAACAATGCGCAATACGCAATAATCAATGCGCAATAAACAATGCGCACTACGCAATAAACAATGCGCAATACGCAATAAACAATGCGCAATGCGCAATAAGCAATGAGCAATGCGCAATACGCAATAAACAATGCACAATACGCAATAAACAATGCGCAATGCGCAATGCGCAATACGCAATAATCAATGCGCAACGCGCAATAAACAATGCGCAAAAGCAATACGCAATAAACAATGCGCAATATGCAATACGCAATAAACAATGCGCAATACGCAATAACCAATGCGCAATACGCAATAAGCAATGCGCAATACGCAATTGTTCAGGATTCGAATTCCCGCGACTTGTAATTTCGCGACCATCGTTTACGTTTCGGCGTCGCGGAAGCGCTACGCGATACAACAACGAAAATTCCGAGTCGACCGCCAAACTCGACAACAACAGCTCCTTCGTATCGCCACGAAGGAACATTCTTACTCGATACATCGACCTAGCAACACGTATTGTAACACGCGGCATCACTTTACGCACTATACTTCTAACGTACAACAGTACAAAGAATCGCGCCTATCGCGTACTGCGAATCGTTAGGAGGCTAAATTCCCGAATTCGGCAAATATCGTGCGTTTAAATTACCGCTGAACAATAATTTCCGACGCAAGTACCGTGACTCGGCATTCAATAAAGACAATTACCGTGGCCAGTGATCCGGCAATTTATTCACTAATCCCGCTGCATATCCTTGTCAGGATAGTACTAGATATCCGCCTTCCTCAACGCCTACGCGCAAACATTTGGTCCTTCGAGCCGGATTGCAGTGAGTGAAGTGAAAATTAACAATTTCGAACTGTGAAAACGGTTGAGCGATCCGTTAGAGTATTCAAACGTTGAAGGACACAACACACGTCGGTCGCGAGTTCATAACAATGGGTGACCTCAAGACGCTGATACTTCAACAAATCGACGCAACTCGTATTGTCGAGCGTACCCTTGAGAACTTTAAGAAGCTCGGAAAAGCGAAATTAACGGTCGCCACCGTTCAAAATCGGATCACCCGGTTGAACGAGTCTTTCGCCGAATGCCAAGATCTGCATAAGCAGATCACCGCTGCAGCAACGGATGCAGAGCGTTCCAGTTGCGGCTACTTCACGAAGGATCGCTTCATGGAGGTGCACGAGATATTCCTGGAGACATCGGACTACCTAGCGGAAACTCTTTCCCGGCTGGCAACAGACAGCTCGTCCGAATCAACGTCTCCCTCAGAAGGAACTGTCTCGCAACCTCATGACGTCACCAATCGACTACCGACCCTCAATCTTCCGGAGTTCTCTGGAGCCTACGATGAATGGGAAACTTTCCGTGATCGGTTCCGCGCCATGGTCATCGATCGCAAAGGACTGTCAGACGTTTCGCGTTTTCAATATTTGTTAGCGTGCTTGAAGGGCGAGGCTAGCGATCTAGTCGAAAACATCGCGATAACCGACGCGGGTTATACCGTCGCGTGGAATATTCTGGTCGCGAATTACGACAACGAACGACTGTTAGTGTCAACTCATTTAGAGATTCTGTACGATCTGCCACAAGTTCGGTCTGAGTCGGCTGATCAGTTGCGAAGTCTTCGCGACAAAGCCAATAAGGCGAGGAAGGCTTTGATTAATCTCGAACGTCCCGTGGACACGTGGGATGACGTACTAGTCTTCCTCGTTACTAAAAAACTCGATGATGAGTCCCGCAAGGCTTGGGAGCTTGAACTCGGCAATCGTACAGAATGTCCGACATTTAGCGAGCTCGATGAATTTCTACAATCGCGAATACGCGCGTTACACACGCTCAAGCCGTCCACGTTAGGATCGGCATCTCGGAAAACAAATTCGGCAATTTCGATAAAGTCTAATCGTTCTCGCGCGACATCGTTGCACGGTGCCGCTGCTGCCGCCGCCGCGAAGAGCCCGTGTGCTCTATGTAGCGATAACCATACGCTTGGACGTTGCACGTCGTTCAAAAGTAAATCCGCCGTACAACGTTTCGAATTTGCGAAAAGTACAAACCGATGCCTCAATTGTTTAAGTCCGCGCCATACAACGAAAAATTGTACAAGTGTGTATAATTGTGCTATTTGCAAAAGACGGCATCATACGTTGCTACATTTGAACGATTCAACGGCGTCGTCAACCGGTACCGCGTCATCGCACAGCGCTGCGTCACCGACCGATAATGACGTCAGCCAGTCTACGTCACAGCTCGCGTCTTACTCGGTTCCGCGAACCACTGCTACACAACAAGTGTTGCTCGCAACTGCCTGGGTCGAATTGCGTTCACCGTCAGGGCGGGCGGCGAAAATTCGCGCGTTAATCGATCAGGGCTCGGTGATTTCCATAATTTCCGAAAATTTAACACAACGCCTCCGACTCCCGCGCTCTCGCGTTTCTGTTAGCATAACGGGAATCGGGAATAATGCGGTCGCTTGTCGCTCATCGACAACGTTTACAGTCGCGTCGTGCAAAACGGAGTCCGTCTACTCCATGACAGCGTACGTCTTAGGCTCGTTGTCAAACTATGTACCGCCTCGCACAAATACCGCTGGGAAGCTCTCTCATATTCGCGATCTTGAATTGGCGGACGATAATCCCTTCGACTCGGCTCCGATAGAACTCATTATCGGTGCTGATCAGTACGGATTGATTCTTTTGGATGGGTTGCGAAAGGGCAAGGTGAATGAGCCTACAGCTCAAAACACCACGTTAGGCTGGATCCTTTCCGGTCCCGTTTCGTCATCCACATCCAGTCCCCTTACTTCCGTCGCGAGCTTTCACTGCAACGTTTCGTATAACCGTGATGTTGAACTTCGACAACTTTGGGAAGTCGAAGAATTACCGTTCGTCACGCGACTCTCTCCCGCGGAACAAAAGTGCGAGGAACACTTTCAACGCACGCGCACTCGGGCTCCGAATGAACAATATATCGTTCGCTTGCCTTTTATTGAAGGACCTCCAATCGATATTGGACCTTCACAATCCGCGGCGAAGACCATGTTCCTACGACAAGAACAGCGGTTACAACGAAACGCGCCGCAGTTGGAAAAATGCTCAAAATTCTTACGCGAGCACGAGGTTCTCCGGTCATGACCACAGCGCTCCTCCGGACATCTCATCTCAACGTGCATGCCGACGTGCATGCACAACTTTCGAGCCCTTGCTCATTCTCTTGAGTTCTTACAACTCATTTCAACGTGCATGCCGCCGCGCATGCACGGCTTTCGAGCTCTCGCTCACTCTCCTGAGTTCTTACCACTCATGTCAACGTGCATGCCGACGCGCATGCACGACTTTCGAGCTCTTGCTCATTTCTCCTGAATTATTGCACTCATCTCAACGTGCATGCCGACGCGCCTGCACGACTTTCGAGCCCCTGCTCACTCTCTTTGAGTTCTGGCAACTCACCTCACCGTGCCTGCCGCGCATGCACGAAATTCGAGCCCTTGCTCACTCTCTTTGAGTTCTGGCAACTCACCTCACCGTGCCTGCCGCGCATGCACGAAATTCGAGCCCTGACTCATTCTCATGAGTTACTGCAACTCATCTCAACGTGCCTGTCGCGCATGCACAACATTCGAGTTCTGTGAATCGTTACGTCAAACGTACAGCAGGATACTACTCGCGCCTATCGCATTCCTGTGAATCGTTACGTCTAACGTACAACAGTTTACTCGAGCCTATCGCATTCTGTGAATCGTTATTTCTAACGTACAGCTTCCATCGCTCAAATTCTATTTACTCTTTTCCACGGCGGGCGGTTCATCTCGCGCTCATGGGGACATGCGCTCGGGACTTGTACAACGCTGGCCCTATATCGCTTAAGTTCGCTCGGCCGCGCGTGGCCGATGGAGTGCGCCTCCACCGCTACCTCGAAACCGAAAATGCAGCGCGCAACTGCATTACTGGTTTAAACCAACCATGTGTCACGGCGGGCGGTTCCACGTGTATATATGTAATTCTAAGAAGCGATCTAGATTGTAAGTTCTTATAACTTCCGTTAATATTAAGACTCTCGCGACGATCTTCGATGACCGATGGTCACGTGTGCGGCTCGGCTCATACTCTTTCGTTGTACCCCCACTTATTGTAATCGGATGCATACATCCGAGGCGGGCGGTATGTTCAGGATTCGAATTCCCGCGACTTGTAATTTCGCGACCATCGTTTACGTTTCGGCGTCGCGGAAGCGCTACGCGATACAACAACGAAAATTCCGAGTCGACCGCCAAACTCGACAACAACAGCTCCTTCGCATCGCCACGAAGGAACATTCTTACTCGATACATCGACCTAGCAACACGTATTGTAACACGCGGCATCACTTTACGCACTATACTTCTAACGTACAACAGTACAAAGAATCGCGCCTATCGCGTACTGCGAATCGTTAGGAGGCTAAATTCCCGAATTCGGCAAATATCGTGCGTTTAAATTACCGCTGAACAATAATTTCCGACGCAAGTACCGTGACTCGGCATTCAATAAAGACAATTACCGTGACCAGTGATCCGGCAATTTATTCACTAATCCCGCTGCATATCCTTGTCAGGATAGTACTAGTTATCCGCCTTACTCAACGCCTACGCGCAAACAGCAATAAACAATGCGCAATACGCAATAAGCAATGCGCCATACGCAATAAACAATGCACAGTACGCAATAAACAATACGCAATAATCAATAAACAATACGCAATAAACCATGCGCAATACGCAATACGCAATACGCAATACGCAATACGCAATACGCAATAACCAATGCGCAATACGCAATAAGCAATGCGCAATACGCAATAAGCAATGCGCAACACGCAATAAACAATGCGCAGTACGCAATAAACAATGAGCAATACGCAATAAACAATGCGCAATAAGCAATGAGCAATGCGCAATACGCAATAAACAATGCGCAATACGCAACAAACAATGCGCAATACGCAATAAACAATGGGCAATACGCAATAAACAATGCGCAATGAGCAATAAACAACGCGCAGTACGCAATACAAAATAAACAATGCGCAATACGCAATAACCAATGCGCAATATGCAATAAACAATGCGCACTACGCAATAAACAATGCGCAATACGCAATAACCAATGCGCAATACGCGATAAGCAAAGCGCAATACGCAATAAACAATGCGCAGTACGCAATAAACAATGAGCAATACGCAATAAACAATGCGCACTACGCAATAAACAATGCGCAATACGCAATAAACAATGCGCAGTACGCAATAAACAATGCGCAATAACCAATGCGCAATACGCAGTAAACAATGCCCAGTACGTTATTATCAATGCGCAATACGCAATAAACAATGCGTATTACGCAATAAACAATGCGCAATACGCAATACGCAACAACCAATGCGGAATACGCAATAAGCAATGCGCAATACACAATAAACAATGCGCGGTACGCAATAAACAATACGCTATACGCAATAACCAATGCGCAATACGCAATAAGCAATGCGCAATACGCAATAAACAATGCGCAGTAAGCAATAAACAATGCGCAATGCGCAATAAGCAATGCGCAATAAGCAATGCGCAATATGCAATAACCAATGCGCAATATGCAATAAACAATGCGCAATACGCAATATACAATAAGCAATACGCAATAAGCAATGCGCAATACACAATAAGCAATGCGCAATACGCAATATACAATGAGCAATACGCTATTAGCAATTCGCAATGCGCAATAAGCAATGAGCCATGCGCAATACGCAATAAACAATGCACAATACGCAATAAACAATGCGCAATGCGCAATGCGCAATACGCAATAAACAATGCGCAATACGCAATAAGCAATGCGCCATACGCAATAAACAATGCGCAGTACGCAATAAACAATGCGCATTACGCAATAAACAATGGGCAATACGCAATAAACAATGCGCAATGCGCAATAAACAACGCGCAATAGGCAATAGGCAATACGCAATAAACAATACGCAATACGCAATAACCAATGCGCAATACGCAATAAACAATGCGCAATACGCAATACGCAATAGACAATGAGCAATACGCAACAACCAATGCGGAATACGCAGTAAGCAATGCGCAATACACAATAAACAATGCGCAGTACGCAATAAACAATACGCTATACGCAATAACCAATGCGCAATACGCAATAAGCAATGCGCCATACGCAATAAACAATGCGCAGTACGCAATAAACAATGCGCAATACGCAATAAACAATGGGCAATACGCAATATGCAATAAACAATGCGCAATACGCAATATACAATAAGCAATACGCTATTAGCAATTCGCAATACGCAATAAACAATGCGCACTACGCAATAAACAATGAGCAATACGCAATGAGCAATGCGCAATACGCAATAAGCAATGCGCAATACACAATAAGCAATGCGCAATACGCCATAACCAATGCGCAATACGCAATAAGCAATGCGCAATACGCAATATACAATGAGCAATACGCTATTAGCAATTCGCAATGCGCAATATGCAATGAGCAATGCGCAATACGCAATAAACAATGCACAATACGCAATAAACAATGCGCAATGCGCAATACGCAATAATCAATGCGCAACGCGCAATAAACAATGCGCAAAAGCAATACGCAATAAACAATGCGCAATATGCAATACGCAATAAACAATGCGCAATACGCAATAAACAATGGGCAATACGCAATAAACAATGCGCAATGCGCAATAAACAACGCGCAATAGGCAATACGCAATAACCAATGCGCAATACGCAATAAACAATGCGCAATACGCAATACGCAATAGACAATGAGCAATACGCAACAACCAATGCGGAATACGCAATAAGCAATGCGCAATACACAATAAACAATGCGCAGTACGCAATAAACAATACGCTATACGCAATAACCAATGCGCAATACGCAATAAGCAATGCGCAATACGCAATAACCAATGCGCAATATGCAATAAACAATGCGCAATACGCAATATACAATGAGCAATACGCAATACGCAATAAACAATGCGTATTACGCAATAAACAATGCGTATTACGCAATAAACAATGCGCAATACGCAATACGCAATAGACAATGAGCAATACGCAACAACCAATGCGGAATACGCAATAAGCAATGCGCAATACACAATAAACAATGCGCAGTACGCAATAAACAATACGCTATACGCAATAACCAAAGCGCAGTACGCAATAAAGAAAGCGCAATACGCAATACACAATGCGCAGTAAGCAATAAACAATGCGCAATACGCAATATACAATGCGCAGTAAGCAATCAACAATGCGCAATACGCAATATACAATGAGCAATATGCTATTAGCAATTCGCAATACGCAATAAAGAATGCGCAATACGCAGTAAACAATGCGCAATACGCAATAAACAATGCGCAATACGCAATACGCAATAAACAATGCGCACTATGCAATACGCAATAAACAATGCGCAATAATCAATGCGCAATACGCAATAATCAATGCGCAATGCGCAATAAACAATGCGCAATATGCAATACGCAATAAACAATGCGCAATACGCAATAAGCAATGCGCAATAGGCAATGAACAATGCGCAGTACATAATAAACAATGTGCAATGCTCAACAAACAATGCGCAATACGCAATAAACAATGCGCAATAGGCAATGAACAATGCGCAGTACGCAATAAACAATGTGCAATGCTCAATAAACAATGCGCAATACGCAATAAACAATGCGCAATACGCAATAAACAATGCGCAATACGCTATACGCAATAAACAATGCGCACTATGCAATACGCAATAAACAATGCGCAATACGCAATAATCAATGCGCAATGCGCAATAAACAATGCGCAAAAGCAATACGCAAACTAATGCGCAATATGCAATACGCAATAAACAATGCGCAATACGCAATAACCAATGCGCAGTACGCAATAAACAATGCGCAATACGCAATAAACAATGCGCAGTAAGCAATACGCAATAAACAATGCGCACTATGCAATACGCAATAAACAATGCGCAATAAGCAATAAACAATGCGCAATGCGCAATACGCAATAATCAATGCGCAATACGCAATAATCAATGCGCAATGCGCAATAAACAATGCGCAAAAGCAATACGCATTAAACAATGCGCAATACGCAATAACCAATGCGCAGTACGCAATAAACAATGCGCAATACGCAATAAACAATGCGCAGTAAGCAATACGCAATAAACAATGCGCACTATGCAATACGCAATAAACAATGCGCAATAAGCAATAAACAATGCGCAATGCGCAATGCGCAATACGCAATAATCAATGCGCAATACGCAATAATCAATGCGCAATACGCAATATACAATGCGCAGTAAGCAATAAACAATGCGCACTACGCAATAAACAATACGCAATACGCAATAAACAATGCGCAATACGCAATAAGCAATGCGCAATAGGCAATGAACAATGCGCAGTACGCAATAAACAATGCACAATGCGCAATAAGCAATGAGCAATACGCAATAATCAATGCGCAACGCGCAATAAACAATGCGCAAAAGCAATACGCAATAAACAATGCGCAATATGCAATACGCAATAAACAATGCGCAATACGAAATACACAATGAGCAATACGCAATTAGCAATGCGCAATACGCAATAAACTATGCGCAATACGCAATAAACATTGCGCAATGCGCAATAAGCAATGCGCAATACGCAATAATCAAATCGCAATGCACAATAAACAATGCGCAATACGCAATAAACAATGCGCAATACGTTATTAGCAATGCGCAATACGCAATAAACAATGCGCAATACGCAATAAACAATGCACAATACGCAATAAACAATGCGCAATGCGCAATGCGCAATACGCAATAATCAATGCGCAACGCGCAATAAACAATGCGCAAAAGCAATACGCAATAAACAATGCGCAATATGCAATACGCAATAAACAATGCGCAATACGCAATAACCAATGCGCAATACGCAATAAGCAATGCGCAATACGCAATAAACAATGCGCAATACGCAATAAGCAATGCGCCATACGCAATAAACAATGCGCAGTACGCAATAAACAATACGCAATAATCAATAAACAATACGCAATAAACCATGCGCAATACGCAATACGCAATACGCAATACGCAATAACCAATGCGCAATACGCAATAAGCAATGCGCAATACGCAATAAGCAATGCGCAACACGCAATAAACAATGCGCAGTACGCAATAAACAATGCGCAATACGCAATAAACAATGCGCAATACGCAATAAACAATGCGCAATACGCAATGCGCAATACGCAATAATCAATGCGCAATACGCAATAATCAATGCGCAATGCGCAATATACAATGCGCAAAAGCAATACGCAATAAACAATGCGCAATATGCAATACGCAATAAACAATGCGCAATATGCAATTCGCAATAAACAATGCGCAATATACAATACGCAATAAACAATGCGCAATATGCAATACGCAATAAACAATGCGCAATACGCAATAACCAATGCGCAGTACGCAATAAACAATGCGCAATACGCAATAAACAATGCGCAGTAAGCAATACGCAATAAACAATGCGCACTATGCAATATGCAATAAACAATGCGCAATACGCAATATACAATGAGCAATACGCTATTAGCAATTCGCAATACGCAATAAAGAATGCGCAATACGCAGTAAACAATGCGCAATGCGCTATGCGCAATACGCAATAATCAATGCGCAATAAACAATGCGCACTATGCAATACACAATAAACAATGCGCAATACGCAATAAACAATGCGCAATGCGCTATGCGCAATACGCAATAATCAATGCGCAATACGCAATAATCAATGCGCAATGCGCAATAAACAATGCGCAAAAGCAATACGCAATAAACAATGCGCAATATGCAATACGCAATAAACAATGCGCAATACGCAATAACCAATGCGCAATACGCAATAAGCAAAGCGCAATACACAATAAACAATGCGCAGTACGCAATAAACAATACGCTATACGCAATAACCAATGCGCAATACGCAATAAGCAATGCGCAATATGCAATACGCAATAAACAATGCGCAATACGCAATACGCAATAGACAATGAGCAATACGCAACAACCAATGCGGAATACGCAGTAAGCAATGCGCAATACACAATAAACAATGCGCAGTACGCAATAAACAATACGCTATACGCAATAACCAATGCGCAATACGCAATAAGCAATGCGCAATACGCAATAACCAATGCGCAATATGCAATAAACAATGCGCAATACGCAATATACAATGAGCAATACGCTATTAGCAATTCGCAATACGCAATAAAGAATGCGCAATACGCAGTAAACAATGCGCAATGCGCTATGCGCAATACGCAATAATCAATGCGCAATACGCAATAATCAATGCGCAATAAACAATGCGCACTATGCAATACGCAATAAACAATGCGCAATACGCAATACGCAATAAACAATGCGCAATGCGCTATGCGCAATACGCAATAATCAATGCGCAATACGCAATAATCAATGCGCAATGCGCAATAAACAATGCGCAAAAGCAATACGCAATAAACAATGCGCAATATGCAATACGCAATAAACAATGCGCAATACGCAATAACCAATGCTCAATACGCAATAAGCAAAGCGCAATACGCAATGAACAATGCGCAGTACGCAATAAACATTGAGCAATACGCAATAAACAATGCGCAATGCGCAATAAGCAATGAGCAATGCGCAATACGCAATAAACAATGAGCAATACGCAATAAACAATGCGCAATAAGCAATGAGCAATGCGCAATACGCAAATAGCAATGCGCAATACACAATAAGCAATGCGCTGTACGCAATAAACAATACGCTATACGCAATAACCAATGCGCAATACGCAATAAGCAATGCGCAATACGCAATAAACAATGCGCAGTAAGCAATAAACAATTTTCAATGCGCAATAAGCAATGCGCAGTAAGCAATAAACAATGTTCAATGCGCAATAAGCAATGCGCAATAAGCAATGCGCAATATGCAATAACCAATGCGCAATATGCAATAAACAATGCGCAATACGCAATATACAATAAGCAATACGCTATTAGCAATTCGCAATACGCAATAAACAATGCGCACTACGCAATAAACAATGAGCAATACGCAATGAGCAATGCGCAATACGCAATAAGCAATGCGCAATACACAATAAGCAATGCGCAATACGCCATAACCAATGCGCAATACGCAATAAGCAATGCGCAGTAAGCAATAAACAATGTTCAATGCGCAATAAGCAATGCGCAATAACCAATGCGCAATATGCAATAACCAATGCGCAATATGCAATAAACAATGCGCAATACGCAATATACAATAAGCAATACGCTATTAGCAATTCGCAATACGCAATAAACAATGCGCACTACGCAATAAACAATGAGCAATACGCAATGAGCAATGCGCAATACGCAATAAGCAATGCGCAATACACAATAAGCAATGCGCAATACGCCATAACCAATGCGCAATACGCAATAAGCAATGCGCAATACGCAATATACAATGAGCAATACGCTATTAGCAATTCGCAATGCGCAATATGCAATGAGCAATGCGCAATACGCAATAAACAATGCACAATACGCAATAAACAATGCGCAATGCGCAATACGCAATAATCAATGCGCAACGCGCAATAAACAATGCGCAAAAGCAATACGCAATAAACAATGCGCAATATGCAATACGCAATAAACAATGCGCAATACGCAATAAACAATGGGCAATACGCAATAAACAATGCGCAATGCGCAATAAACAACGCGCAATAGGCAATACGCAATAACCAATGCGCAATACGCAATAAACAATGCGCAATACGCAATACGCAATAGACAATGAGCAATACGCAACAACCAATGCGGAATACGCAATAAGCAATGCGCAATACACAATAAACAATGCGCAGTACGCAATAAACAATACGCTATACGCAATAACCAATGCGCAATACGCAATAAGCAATGCGCAATACGCAATAACCAATGCGCAATATGCAATAAACAATGCGCAATACGCAATATACAATGAGCAATACCCAATACGCAATAAACAATGCGTATTACGCAATAAACAATGCGTATTACGCAATAAACAATGCGCAATACGCAATACGCAATAGACAATGAGCAATACGCAACAACCAATGCGGAATACGCAATAAGCAATGCGCAATACACAATAAACATTGCGCAGTACGCAATAAACAATACGCTATACGCAATAACCAAAGCGCAGTACGCAATAAAGAAAGCGCAATACGCAATAAACAATGCGCAGTAAGCAATAAACAATGCGCAATACGCAATATACAATGCGCAGTAAGCAATAAACAATGCGCAATACGCAATATACAATGAGCAATATGCTATTAGCAATTCGCAATACGCAATAAAGAATGCGCAATACGCAGTAAACAATGCGCAATACGCAATAAACAATGCGCAATACGCAATACGCAATAAACAATGCGCACTATGCAATACGCAATAAACAATGCGCAATAATCAATGCGCAATACGCAATAATCAATGCGCAATGCGCAATAAACAATGCGCAATATGCAATACGCAATAAATAATGCGCAGTACGCAATAAACAATGCGCAGTACGCAATAAACAATGTGCAATGCTCAATAAACAATGCGCAGTAAGCAATAAACAATGCGCAATACGCAATATACAATGAGCAATACGCTATTAGCAATGCGCAATACGCAATAAACAATGCGCAATACGCAATAAGCAATGCGCAATAGGCAATGCACAATGCGCAGTACATAATAAACAATGTGCAATGCTCAACAAACAATGCGCAATACGCAATAAACAATGCGCAATAGGCAATGAACAATGCGCAGTACGCAATAAACAATGTGCAATGCTCAATAAACAATGCGCAATACGCAATAATCAATGCGCAATACGCAATAATCAATGCGCAATGCGCAATAAACAATGCGCAATATGCAATACGCAATAAATAATGCGCAGTACGCAATAAACAATGCGCAGTACGCAATAAACAATGTGCAATGCTCAATAAACAATGCGCAGTAAGCAATAAACAATGCGCAATACGCAATATACAATGAGCAATACGCTATTAGCAATGCGCAATACGCAATACACAATGAGCAATACGCAATTAGCAATGCGCAATACGCAATAAACTATGCGCAATACGCAATAAACATTGCGCAATGCGCAATGCGCAATGCGCAATACGCAATAATCAATGCGCAACGCGCAATAAACAATGCGCAAAAGCAATACGCAATAAACAATGCGCAATATGCAATACGCAATAAACAATGCGCAATACGCAATAACCAATGCGCAATACGCAATAAGCAATGCGCAATACGCAATAAACAATGCGCAATACGCAATAAGCAATGCGCCATACGCAATAAACAATGCGCAGTACGCAATAAACAATACGCAATAATCAATAAACAATACGCAATAAACCATGCGCAATACGCAATACGCAATACGCAATACGCAATAACCAATGCGCAATACGCAATAAGCAATGCGCAATACGCAATAAGCAATGCGCAACACGCAATAAACAATGCGCAGTACGCAATAAACAATGCGCAATACGCAATAAACAATGCGCAATACGCAATAAACAATGCGCAATAATCAATGCGCAATACGCAATGCGCAATACGCAATAATCAATGCGCAATACGCAATAATCAATGCGCAATGCGCAATATACAATGCGCAAAAGCAATACGCAATAAACAATGCGCAATATGCAATACGCAATAAACAATGCGCAATATGCAATACGCAATAAACAATGCGCAATATACAATACGCAATAAACAATGCGCAATATGCAATACGCAATAAACAATGCGCAATACGCAATAACCAATGCGCAGTACGCAATAAACAATGCGCAATACGCAATAAACAATGCGCAGTAAGCAATACGCAATAAACAATGCGCACTATGCAATACGCAATAAACAATGCGCAATGCGCAATGCGCAATGCGCAATGCGCAATAAACAATGCGCAAAAGCAATACGCAAACTAATGCGCAATATGCAATACGCAATAAACAATGCGCAATACGCAATAACCAATGCGCAGTACGCAATAAACAATGCGCAATACGCAATAAACAATGCGCAGTAAGCAATACGCAATAAACAATGCGCACTATGCAATACGCAATAAACAATGCGCAATAAGCAATAAACAATGCGCAATGCGCAATACGCAATAATCAATGCGCAATACGCAATAATCAATGCGCAATGCGCAATAAACAATGCGCAAAAGCAATACGCATTAAACAATGCGCAATACGCAATAACCAATGCGCAGTACGCAATAAACAATGCGCAATACGCAATAAACAATGCGCAGTAAGCAATACGCAATAAACAATGCGCACTATGCAATACGCAATAAACAATGCGCAATAAGCAATAAACAATGCGCAATGCGCAATGCGCAATACGCAATAATCAATGCGCAATACGCAATAATCAATGCGCAATACGCAATATACAATGCGCAGTAAGCAATAAACAATGCGCACTACGCAATAAACAATACGCAATACGCAATAAACAATGCGCAATACGCAATAAGCAATGCGCAATAGGCAATGAACAATGCGCAGTACGCAATAAACAATGCACAATGCGCAATAAGCAATGAGCAATACGCAATAATCAATGCGCAACGCGCAATAAACAATGCGCAAAAGCAATACGCAATAAACAATGCGCAATATGCAATACGCAATAAACAATGCGCAATACGAAATACACAATGAGCAATACGCAATTAGCAATGCGCAATACGCAATAAACTATGCGCAATACGCAATAAACATTGCGCAATGCGCAATAAGCAATGCGCAATACGCAATAATCAAATCGCAATGCACAATAAACAATGCGCAATACGCAATAAACAATGCGCAATACGTTATTAGCAATGCGCAATACGCAATAAACAATGCGCAATACGCAATAAACAATGCGCAATACGCAATAAACAATGCGCAATAATCAATGCGCAATACGCAATGCGCAATACGCAATAATCAATGCGCAATACGCAATAATCAATGCGCAATGCGCAATATACAATGCGCAAAAGCAATACGCAATAAACAATGCGCAATATGCAATACGCAATAAACAATGCGCAATATGCAATTCGCAATAAACAATGCGCAATATACAATACGCAATAAACAATGCGCAATATGCAATACGCAATAAACAATGCGCAATACGCAATAACCAATGCGCAGTACGCAATAAACAATGCGCAATACGCAATAAACAATGCGCAGTAAGCAATACGCAATAAACAATGCGCACTATGCAATATGCAATAAACAATGCGCAATACGCAATATACAATGAGCAATACGCTATTAGCAATTCGCAATACGCAATAAAGAATGCGCAATACGCAGTAAACAATGCGCAATGCGCTATGCGCAATACGCAATAATCAATGCGCAATAAACAATGCGCACTATGCAATACACAATAAACAATGCGCAATACGCAATAAACAATGCGCAATGCGCTATGCGCAATACGCAATAATCAATGCGCAATACGCAATAATCAATGCGCAATACGCAATAATCAATGCGCAATGCGCAATAAACAATGCGCAAAAGCAATACGCAATAAACAATGCGCAATATGCAATACGCAATAAACAATGCGCAATACGCAATAACCAATGCGCAATACGCAATAAGCAAAGCGCAATACACAATAAACAATGCGCAGTACGCAATAAACAATACGCTATACGCAATAACCAATGCGCAATACGCAATAAGCAATGCGCAATATGCAATACGCAATAAACAATGCGCAATACGCAATACGCAATAGACAATGAGCAATACGCAACAACCAATGCGGAATACGCAGTAAGCAATGCGCAATACACAATAAACAATGCGCAGTACGCAATAAACAATACGCTATACGCAATAACCAATGCGCAATACGCAATAAGCAATGCGCAATACGCAATAACCAATGCGCAATATGCAATAAACAATGCGCAATACGCAATATACAATGAGCAATACGCTATTAGCAATTCGCAATACGCAATAAAGAATGCGCAATACGCAGTAAACAATGCGCAATGCGCTATGCGCAATACGCAATAATCAATGCGCAATACGCAATAATCAATGCGCAATAAACAATGCGCACTATGCAATACGCAATAAACAATGCGCAATACGCAATACGCAATAAACAATGCGCAATGCGCTATGCGCAATACGCAATAATCAATGCGCAATACGCAATAATCAATGCGCAATGCGCAATAAACAATGCGCAAAAGCAATACGCAATAAACAATGCGCAATATGCAATACGCAATAAACAATGCGCAATACGCAATAACCAATGCTCAATACGCAATAAGCAAAGCGCAATACGCAATGAACAATGCGCAATACGCAATTAGCAATGCGCAATACGCAATAAACTATGCGCAATACGCAATAAACATTGCGCAATGCGCAATGCGCAATGCGCAATACGCAATAATCAATGCGCAACGCGCAATAAACAATGCGCAAAAGCAATACGCAATAAACAATGCGCAATATGCAATACGCAATAATCAATGCGCAATGCGCAATAAACAATGCGCAAAAGCAATACGCAATAAACAATGCGCAATATGCAATACGCAATAAACAATGCGCAATACGCAATAACCAATGCTCAATACGCAATAAGCAAAGCGCAATACGCAATGAACAATGCGCAGTACGCAATAAACATTGAGCAATACGCAATAAACAATGCGCAATGCGCAATAAGCAATGAGCAATGCGCAATACGCAATAAACAATGAGCAATACGCAATAAACAATGCGCAATAAGCAATGAGCAATGCGCAATACGCAAATAGCAATGCGCAATACACAATAAGCAATGCGCTGTACGCAATAAACAATACGCAAAAGCAATACGCAATAAACAATGCGCAATATGCAATACGCAATAAACAATGCGCAATACGCAATAACCAATGCTCAATACGCAATAAGCAAAGCGCAATACGCAATGAACAATGCGCAGTACGCAATAAACATTGAGCAATACGCAATAAACAATGCGCAATGCGCAATAAGCAATGAGCAATGCGCAATACGCAATAAACAATGAGCAATACGCAATAAACAATGCGCAATAAGCAATGAGCAATGCGCAATACGCAAATAGCAATGCGCAATACACAATAAGCAATGCGCTGTACGCAATAAACAATACGCTATACGCAATAACCAATGCGCAATACGCAATAAGCAATGCGCAATACGCAATAAACAATGCGCAGTAAGCAATAAACAATTTTCAATGCGCAATAAGCAATGCGCAGTAAGCAATAAACAATGTTCAATGCGCAATAAGCAATGCGCAATAAGCAATGCGCAATATGCAATAACCAATGCGCAATATGCAATAAACAATGCGCAATACGCAATATACAATAAGCAATACGCTATTAGCAATTCGCAATACGCAATAAACAATGCGCACTACGCAATAAACAATGAGCAATACGCAATGAGCAATGCGCAATACGCAATAAGCAATGCGCAATACACAATAAGCAATGCGCAATACGCCATAACCAATGCGCAATACGCAATAAGCAATGCGCAGTAAGCAATAAACAATGTTCAATGCGCAATAAGCAATGCGCAATAACCAATGCGCAATATGCAATAACCAATGCGCAATATGCAATAAACAATGCGCAATACGCAATATACAATAAGCAATACGCTATTAGCAATTCGCAATACGCAATAAACAATGCGCACTACGCAATAAACAATGAGCAATACGCAATGAGCAATGCGCAATACGCAATAAGCAATGCGCAATACACAATAAGCAATGCGCAATACGCCATAACCAATGCGCAATACGCAATAAGCAATGCGCAATACGCAATATACAATGAGCAATACGCTATTAGCAATTCGCAATGCGCAATATGCAATGAGCAATGCGCAATACGCAATAAACAATGCACAATACGCAATAAACAATGCGCAATGCGCAATACGCAATAATCAATGCGCAACGCGCAATAAACAATGCGCAAAAGCAATACGCAATAAACAATGCGCAATATGCAATACGCAATAAACAATGCGCAATACGCAATAAACAATGGGCAATACGCAATAAACAATGCGCAATGCGCAATAAACAACGCGCAATAGGCAATACGCAATAACCAATGCGCAATACGCAATAAACAATGCGCAATACGCAATACGCAATAGACAATGAGCAATACGCAACAACCAATGCGGAATACGCAATAAGCAATGCGCAATACACAATAAACAATGCGCAGTACGCAATAAACAATACGCTATACGCAATAACCAATGCGCAATACGCAATAAGCAATGCGCAATACGCAATAACCAATGCGCAATATGCAATAAACAATGCGCAATACGCAATATACAATGAGCAATACCCAATACGCAATAAACAATGCGTATTACGCAATAAACAATGCGTATTACGCAATAAACAATGCGCAATACGCAATACGCAATAGACAATGAGCAATACGCAACAACCAATGCGGAATACGCAATAAGCAATGCGCAATACACAATAAACATTGCGCAGTACGCAATAAACAATACGCTATACGCAATAACCAAAGCGCAGTACGCAATAAAGAAAGCGCAATACGCAATAAACAATGCGCAGTAAGCAATAAACAATGCGCAATACGCAATATACAATGCGCAGTAAGCAATAAACAATGCGCAATACGCAATATACAATGAGCAATATGCTATTAGCAATTCGCAATACGCAATAAAGAATGCGCAATACGCAGTAAACAATGCGCAATACGCAATAAACAATGCGCAATACGCAATACGCAATAAACAATGCGCACTATGCAATACGCAATAAACAATGCGCAATAATCAATGCGCAATACGCAATAATCAATGCGCAATGCGCAATAAACAATGCGCAATATGCAATACGCAATAAATAATGCGCAGTACGCAATAAACAATGCGCAGTACGCAATAAACAATGTGCAATGCTCAATAAACAATGCGCAGTAAGCAATAAACAATGCGCAATACGCAATATACAATGAGCAATACGCTATTAGCAATGCGCAATACGCAATAAACAATGCGCAATACGCAATAAGCAATGCGCAATAGGCAATGCACAATGCGCAGTACATAATAAACAATGTGCAATGCTCAACAAACAATGCGCAATACGCAATAAACAATGCGCAATAGGCAATGAACAATGCGCAGTACGCAATAAACAATGTGCAATGCTCAATAAACAATGCGCAATACGCAATAATCAATGCGCAATACGCAATAATCAATGCGCAATGCGCAATAAACAATGCGCAATATGCAATACGCAATAAATAATGCGCAGTACGCAATAAACAATGCGCAGTACGCAATAAACAATGTGCAATGCTCAATAAACAATGCGCAGTAAGCAATAAACAATGCGCAATACGCAATATACAATGAGCAATACGCTATTAGCAATGCGCAATACGCAATACACAATGAGCAATACGCAATTAGCAATGCGCAATACGCAATAAACTATGCGCAATACGCAATAAACATTGCGCAATGCGCAATGCGCAATGCGCAATACGCAATAATCAATGCGCAACGCGCAATAAACAATGCGCAAAAGCAATACGCAATAAACAATGCGCAATATGCAATACGCAATAACCAATGCGCAATACGCAATAAGCAATGCGCAATACGCAATAAACAATGCGCAATACGCAATAAGCAATGCGCCATACGCAATAAACAATGCGCAGTACGCAATAAACAATACGCAATAATCAATAAACAATACGCAATAAACCATGCGCAATACGCAATACGCAATACGCAATACGCAATAACCAATGCGCAATACGCAATAAGCAATGCGCAATACGCAATAAGCAATGCGCAACACGCAATAAACAATGCGCAGTACGCAATAAACAATGCGCAATACGCAATAAACAATGCGCAATACGCAATAAACAATGCGCAATAATCAATGCGCAATACGCAATGCGCAATACGCAATAATCAATGCGCAATACGCAATAATCAATGCGCAATGCGCAATATACAATGCGCAAAAGCAATACGCAATAAACAATGCGCTATATGCAATACGCAATAAACAATGCGCAATATGCAATACGCAATAAACAATGCGCAATATACAATACGCAATAAACAATGCGCAATATGCAATACGCAATAAACAATGCGCAATACGCAATAACCAATGCGCAGTACGCAATAAACAATGCGCAATACGCAATAAACAATGCGCAGTAAGCAATACGCAATAAACAATGCGCACTATGCAATACGCAATAAACAATGCGCAATGCGCAATGCGCAATGCGCAATGCGCAATGCGCAATGCGCAATGCGCAATACGCAATAATCAATGCGCAATACGCAATATACAATGCGCAGTAAGCAATAAACAATGCGCACTACGCAATAAACAATACGCAATACGCAATAAACAATGCGCAATACGCAATAAGCAATGCGCAATAGGCAATGAACAATGCGCAGTACGCAATAAACAATGCACAATGCGCAATAAGCAATGAGCAATACGCAATAATCAATGCGCAACGCGCAATAAACAATGCGCAATAGCAATACGCAATAAACAATGCGCAATATGCAATACGCAATAAACAATGCGCAATACGCAATACACAATGAGCAATACGCAATTAGCAATGCGCAATACGCAATAAACTATGCGCAATACGCAATAAAAATTGCGCAATGCGCAATAAGCAATGCGCAATACGCAATAATCAAATCGCAATGCACAATAAACAATGCGCAATACGCAATAAACAATGCGCAATACGTTATTAGCAATGCGCAATACGCAATAAACAATGCGCAATACGTTATTAGCAATGCGCAATACGCAATAAACAATGCGCAATACGCAATAAACAATGCACAATACGCAATAAACAATGCGCAATGCGCAATGCGCAATACGCAATAATCAATGCGCAACGCGCAATAAACAATGCGCAAAAGCAATACGCAATAAACAATGCGCAATATGCAATACGCAATAAACAATGCGCAATACGCAATAACCAATGCGCAATACGCAATAAGCAATGCGCAATACGCAATAAACAATGCGCAATACGCAATAAGCAATGCGCCATACGCAATAAACAATGCGCAGTACGCAATAAACAATACGCAATAATCAATAAACAATACGCAATACGCAATACGCAATAACCAATGCGCAATACGCAATAAGCAATGCGCAATACGCAATAAGCAATGCGCAACACGCAATAAACAATGCGCAGTACGCAATAAACAATGCGCAATACGCAATAAACAATGCGCAATAATCAATGCGCAATACGCAATAAACAATGCGCAATACGCAATAAACAATGCGCAATGCGCAATGCGCAATGCGCAATACGCAATAATCAATACGCAATAATCAATGCGCAATGCGCAATAAACAATGCGCAAAAGCAATACGCAATAAACAATGCGCAATATGCAATACGCAATAAACAATGCGCAATATGCAATACGCAATAAACACTGCGCAATATACAATACGCAATAAACAATGCGCAATATGCAATACGCAATAAACAATGCGCAGTACGCAATAAACAATGAGGAATACGCAATAAACAATGGGCAATACGCAATAAACAATGCGCAATGCGCAATAAACAACGCGCAGTACGCAATACGCAATAAACAATGCGCAATACGCAATAACCAATGCGCAATACACAATAAGCAATGCGCAATACGCAATAACCAATGCGCAGTACGCCATAACCAATGCGCAATACGCAATAAGCAATGCGCAATACGCAATAAAGAATGCGCAATACGCAGTAAACAATGCGCAATACGCAATAAACAATGCGCAATACGCAATAAACAATGCGCAATACGCAATAATCAATGCGCAAAAGCAATAAACAATGCGCAAAAGCAATACGCAATAAACAATGCGCAATATGCAATACGCAATAAACAATGCGCAATACGCAATAAACAATGCGCAATACGCAATACACAATGAGCAATACGCAATTAGCAATGCGCAATACGCAATAAACTATGCGCAATACGCAATAAACATTGCGCAATGCGCAATAAGCAATGCGCAATACGCAATAATCAAATCGCAATGCACAATAAACAATGCGCAATACGCAATAAACAATGCGCAATACGTTATTAGCAATGCGCAATACGCAATAAACAATGCGCAATACGTTATTAGCAATGCGCAATACGCAATAAACAATGCGCAATACGTTATTAGCAATGCGCAATACGCAATAAACAATGCGCAATACGCAATAAACAATGCGCAATACGCAATAAACAATGCACAATACGCAATAAACAATGCGCAATGCGCAATGCGCAATACGCAATAATCAATGCGCAACGCGCAATAAACAATGCGCAAAAGCAATACGCAATAAACAATGCGCAATATGCAATACGCAATAAACAATGCGCAATACGCAATAACCAATGCGCAATACGCAATAAGCAATGCGCAATACGCAATAAACAATGCGCAATACGCAATAAGCAATGCGCCATACGCAATAAACAATGCGCAGTACGCAATAAGCAATGCGCAATACGCAATAACCAATGCGCAATATGCAATAAACAATGCGCAATACGCAATATACAATGAGCAATACGCTATTAGCAATTCGCAATACGCAATAAAGAATGCGCAATACGCAGTAAACAATGCGCAATGCGCTATGCGCAATACGCAATAATCAATGCGCAATACGCAATAATCAATGCGCAATGCGCAATAAACAATGCGCAAAAGCAATACGCAATAAACAATGCGCAATATGCAATACGCAATAAACAATGCGCAATACGCAATAAACAATGCGCAATACGTTATTAGCAATGCGCAATACGCAATAAACAATGCGCAATACGTTATTAGCAATGCGCAATACGCAATAAACAATGCGCAATACGCAATAAACAATGCACAATACGCAATAAACAATGCGCAATGCGCAATGCGCAATACGCAATAATCAATGCGCAACGCGCAATAAACAATGCGCAAAAGCAATACGCAATAAACAATGCGCAATATGCAATACGCAATAAACAATGCGCAATACGCAATAACCAATGAGCAATACGCAACAACCAATGCGCAATACACAATAAACAATGCGCAGTACGCAATAAACAATACGCTATACGCAATAACCAATGCGCAATACGCAATAAGCAATGCGCAATACGCAATAACCAATGCGCAATATGCAATAAACAATGCGCAATACGCAATATACAATGAGCAATACGCTATTAGCAATTCGCAATACGCAATAAAGAATGCGCAATACGCAGTAAACAATGCGCAATGCGCTATGCGCAATACGCAATAATCAATGCGCAATACGCAATAATCAATGCGCAATGCGCAATAAACAATGCGCAAAAGCAATACGCAATAAACAATGCGCAATATGCAATACGCAATAAACAATGCGCAATACGCAATAACCAATGCGCAATACGCAATAAGCAAAGCGCAATACGCAATGAACAATGCGCAGTACGCAATAAACATTGAGCAATACGCAATAAACAATGCGCAATGCGCAATAAGCAATGAGCAATGCGCAATACGCAATAAACAATGAGCAATACGCAATAAACAATGCGCAATAAGCAATGAGCAATGCGCAATACGCAAATAGCAATGCGCAATACACAATAAGCAATGCGCTGTACGCAATAAACAATACGCTATACGCAATAACCAATGCGCAATACGCAATAAGCAATGCGCAATACGCAATAAACAATGCGCAGTAAGCAATAAACAATTTTCAATGCGCAATAAGCAATGCGCAGTAAGCAATAAACAATGTTCAATGCGCAATAAGCAATGCGCAATAAGCAATGCGCAATATGCAATAACCAATGCGCAGTATGCAATAAACAATGCGCAATACGCAATATACAATAAGCAATACGCTATTAGCAATTCGCAATACGCAATAAACAATGCGCACTACGCAATAAACAATGAGCAATACGCAATGAGCAATGCGCAATACGCAATAAGCAATGCGCAATACACAATAAGCAATGCGCAATACGCCATAACCAATGCGCAATACGCAATAAGCAATGCGCAGTAAGCAATAAACAATGTTCAATGCGCAATAAGCAATGCGCAATAAGCAATGCGCAGTATGCAATAACCAATGCGCAATATGCAATAAACAATGCGCAATACGCAATATACAATAAGCAATACGCTATTAGCAATTCGCAATACGCAATAAACAATGCGCACTACGCAATAAACAATGAGCAATACGCAATGAGCAATGCGCAATACGCAATAAGCAATGCGCAATACACAATAAGCAATGCGCAATACGCCATAACCAATGCGCAATACGCAATAAGCAATGCGCAATACGCAATATACAATGAGCAATACGCTATTAGCAATTCGCAATGCGCAATATGCAATGAGCAATGCGCAATACGCAATAAACAATGCACAATACGCAATAAACAATGCGCAATATGCAATACGCAATAAACAATGCGCAATATGCAATACGCAATAAACAATGCGCAATATACAATACGCAATAAACAATGCGCAATATGCAATACGCAATAAACAATGCGCAATACGCAATAACCAATGCGCAGTACGCAATAAACAATGCGCAATACGCAATAAACAATGCGCAGTAAGCAATACGCAATAAACAATGCGCACTATGCAATACGCAATAAACAATGCGCAATGCGCAATACGCAATAATCAATGCGCAATACGCAATGTACAATGCGCAGTAAGCAATAAACAATGCGCACTACGCAATAAACAATACGCAATACGCAATAAACAATGCGCAATACGCAATAAGCAATGCGCAATAGGCAATGAACAATGCGCAGTACGCAATAAACAATGCACAATGCGCAATAAGCAATGAGCAATACGCAATAATCAATGCGCAACGCGCAATAAACAATGCGCAATAGCAATACGCAATAAACAATGCGCAATACGCAATACACAATGAGCAATACGCAATTAGCAATGCGCAATACGCAATAAACTATGCGCAATACGCAATAAAAATTGCGCAATGCGCAATAAGCAATGCGCAATACGCAATAATCAAATCGCAATGCACAATAAACAATGCGCAATACGCAATAAACAATGCGCAATACGTTATTAGCAATGCGCAATACGCAATAAACAATGCGCAATACGTTATTAGCAATGCGCAATACGCAATAAACAATGCGCAATACGCAATAAACAATGCACAATACGCAATAAACAATGCGCAATGCGCAATGCGCAATACGCAATAATCAATGCGCAACGCGCAATAAACAATGCGCAAAAGCAATACGCAATAAACAATGCGCAATACGCAATAACCAATGCGCAATACGCAATAAGCAATGCGCAATACGCAATAAACAATGCGCAATACGCAATAAGCAATGCGCCATACGCAATAAACAATGCGCAGTACGCAATAAACAATACGCAATAATCAATAAACAATACGCAATACGCAATACGCAATAACCAATGCGCAATACGCAATAAGCAATGCGCAATACGCAATAAGCAATGCGCAACACGCAATAAACAATGCGCAGTACGCAATAAACAATGCGCAATACGCAATAAACAATGCGCAATAATCAATGCGCAATACGCAATAAACAATGCGCAATACGCAATAAACAATGCGCAATGCGCAATGCGCAATGCGCAATACGCAATAATCAATACGCAATAATCAATGCGCAATGCGCAATAAACAATGCGCAAAAGCAATACGCAATAAACAATGCGCAATATGCAATACGCAATAAACAATGCGCAATATGCAATACGCAATAAACAATGCGCAATATACAATACGCAATAAACAATGCGCAATATGCAATACGCAATAAACAATGCGCAGTACGCAATAAACAATGAGGAATACGCAATAAACAATGGGCAATACGCAATAAACAATGCGCAATGCGCAATAAACAACGCGCAGTACGCAATACGCAATAAACAATGCGCAATACGCAATAACCAATGCGCAATACGCAATAAACATTGCGCAATGCGCAATAAGCAATGCGCAATACGCAATAATCAAATCGCAATGCACAATAAACAATGCGCAATACGCAATAAACAATGCGCAATACGTTATTAGCAATGCGCAATACGCAATAAACAATGCGCAATACGCAATAAACAATGCACAATACGCAATAAACAATGCGCAATGCGCAATGCGCAATACGCAATAATCAATGCGCAACGCGCAATAAACAATGCGCAAAAGCAATACGCAATAAACAATGCGCAATATGCAATACGCAATAAACAATGCGCAATACGCAATAACCAATGCGCAATACGCAATAAGCAATGCGCAATACGCAATAAACAATGCGCAATACGCAATAAGCAATGCGCCATACGCAATAAACAATGCGCAATAATCAATGCGCAATACGCAATGCGCAATACGCAATAATCAATGCGCAATACGCAATAATCAATGCGCAATGCGCAATATACAATGCGCAAAAGCAATACGCAATAAACAATGCGCAATATGCAATACGCAATAAACAATGCGCAATATGCAATACGCAATAAACAATGCGCAATATACAATACGCAATAAACAATGCGCAATATGCAATACGCAATAAACAATGCGCAATACGCAATAACCAATGCGCAGTACGCAATAAACAATGCGCAATACGCAATAAACAATGCGCACTATGCAATACGCAATAAACAATGCGCAATGCGCAATGCGCAATGCGCAATGCGCAATGCGCAATACGCTATAATCAATGCGCAATACGCAATATACAATGCGCAGTAAGCAATAAACAATGCGCACAACGCAATAAACAATACGCAATACGCAATAAACAATGCGCAATACGCAATAAGCAATGCGCAATAGGCAATGAACAATGCGCAGTACGCAATAAACAATGCACAATGCGCAATAAGCAATGAGCAATACGCAATAATCAATGCGCAACGCGCAATAAACAATGCGCAATAGCAATACGCAATAAACAATGCGCAATATGCAATACGCAATAAACAATGCGCAATACGCAATACACAATGAGCAATACGCAATTAGCAATGCGCAATACGCAATAAACTATGCGCAATACGCAATAAAAATTGCGCAATGCGCAATAAGCAATGCGCAATACGCAATAATCAAATCGCAATGCACAATAAACAATGCGCAATACGCAATAAACAATGCGCAATACGTTATTAGCAATGCGCAATACGCAATAAACAATGCGCAATACGTTATTAGCAATGCGCAATACGCAATAAACAATGCGCAATACGCAATAAACAATGCACAATACGCAATAAACAATGCGCAATGCGCAATGCGCAATACGCAATAATCAATGCGCAACGCGCAATAAACAATGCGCAAAAGCAATACGCAATAAACAATGCGCAATATGCAATACGCAATAAACAATGCGCAATACGCAATAACCAATGCGCAATACGCAATAAGCAATGCGCAATACGCAATAAACAATGCGCAATACGCAATAAGCAATGCGCCATACGCAATAAACAATGCGCAGTACGCAATAAACAATACGCAATAATCAATAAACAATACGCAATACGCAATACGCAATAACCAATGCGCAATACGCAATAAGCAATGCGCAATACGCAATAAGCAATGCGCAACACGCAATAAACAATGCGCAGTACGCAATAAACAATGCGCAATACGCAATAAACAATGCGCAATAATCAATGCGCAATACGCAATAAACAATGCGCAATACGCAATAAACAATGCGCAATGCGCAATGCGCAATGCGCAATACGCAATAATCAATACGCAATAATCAATGCGCAATGCGCAATAAACAATGCGCAAAAGCAATACGCAATAAACAATGCGCAATATGCAATACGCAATAAACAATGCGCAATATGCAATACGCAATAAACACTGCGCAATATACAATACGCAATAAACAATGCGCAATATGCAATACGCAATAAACAATGCGCAGTACGCAATAAACAATGAGGAATACGCAATAAACAATGGGCAATACGCAATAAACAATGCGCAATGCGCAATAAACAACGCGCAGTACGCAATACGCAATAAACAATGCGCAATACGCAATAACCAATGCGCAATACACAATAAGCAATGCGCAATACGCAATAACCAATGCGCAGTACGCCATAACCAATGCGCAATACGCAATAAGCAATGCGCAATACGCAATAAAGAATGCGCAATACGCAGTAAACAATGCGCAATACGCAATAAACAATGCGCAATACGCAATAAACAATGGGCAATACGCAATAATCAATGCGCAAAAGCAATAAACAATGCGCAAAAGCAATACGCAATAAACAATGCGCAATATGCAATACGCAATAAACAATGCGCAATACGCAATAAACAATGTGCAATACGCAATACACAATGAGCAATACGCAATTAGCAATGCGCAATACGCAATAAACTATGCGCAATACGCAATAAACATTGCGCAATGCGCAATAAGCAATGCGCAATACGCAATAATCAAATCGCAATGCACAATAAACAATGCGCAATACGCAATAAACAATGCGCAATACGTTATTAGCAATGCGCAATACGCAATAAACAATGCGCAATACGTTATTAGCAATGCGCAATACGCAATACGCAATAAACAATGCGCAATACGTTATTAGCAATGCGCAATACGCAATAAACAATGCGCAATACGCAATAAACAATGCACAATACGCAATAAACAATGCGCAATGCGCAATGCGCAATACGCAATAATCAATGCGCAACGCGCAATAAACAATGCGCAAAAGCAATACGCAATAAACAATGCGCAATATGCAATACGCAATAAACAATGCGCAATACGCAATAACCAATGCGCAATACGCAATAAGCAATGCGCAATACGCAATAAACAATGCGCAATACGCAATAAGCAATGCGCCATACGCAATAAACAATGCGCAGTACGCAATAAACAATACGCAATAATCAATAAACAATACGCAATAAACCATGCGCAATACGCAATACGCAATACGCAATACGCAATAACCAATGCGCAATACGCAATAAGCAATGCGCAATACGCAATAAGCAATGCGCAATACGCAATAAGCAATGCGCAACACGCAATAAACAATGCGCAGTACGCAATAAACAATGCGCAATACGCAATAAACAATGCGCAATACGCAATAAACAATGCGCAATAATCAATGCGCAATGCGCAATATACAATGCGCAAAAGCAATACGCAATAAACAATGCGCAATATGCAATACGCAATATGCAATACGCAATATACAATGCGCAAAAGCAATACGCAATAAACAATGCGCAATATGCAATACGCAATAAACAATGCGCAATATGCAATTCGCAATAAACAATGCGCAATATACAATACGCAATAAACAATGCGCAATATGCAATACGCAATAAACAATGCGCAATACGCAATAACCAATGCGCAATACGCAATAAACAATGCGCAATACGCAATAAACAATGCGCAGTAAGCAATACGCAATAAACAATGCGCACTATGCAATATGCAATAAACAATGCGCAATACGCAATATACAATGAGCAATACGCTATTAGCAATTCGCAATACGCAATAAAGAATGCGCAATACGCAGTAAACAATGCGCAATGCGCTATGCGCAATACGCAATAATCAATGCGCAATAAACAATGCGCACTATGCAATACACAATAAACAATGCGCAATACGCAATAAACAATGCGCAATGCGCTATGCGCAATACGCAATAATCAATGCGCAAAACGCAATAATCAATGCGCAATAAACAATGCGCACTATGCAATACGCAATAAACAATGCGCAATACGCAATACGCAATAAACAATGCGCAATGCGCTATGCGCAATACGCAATAATCAATGCGCAATACGCAATAATCAATGCGCAATGCGCAATAAACAATGCGCAAAAGCAATACGCAATAAACAATGCGCAATATGCAATACGCAATAAACAATGCGCAGTACGCAATAAACAATACGCTATACGCAATAACCAATGCGCAATACGCAATAAGCAATGCGCAATATGCAATACGCAATAGACAATGAGCAATACGCAACAACCAATGCGGAATACGCAGTAAGCAATGCGCAATACACAATAAACAATGCGCAGTACGCAATAAACAATACGCTATACGCAATAACCAATGCGCAATACGCAATAAGCAATGCGCAATACGCAATACACCAATGCGCAATATGCAATAAACAATGCGCAATACGCAATATACAATGAGCAATACGCTATTAGCAATTCGCAATACGCAATAAAGAATGCGCAATACGCAGTAAACAATGCGCAATGCGCTATGCGCAATACGCAATAATCAATGCGCAATACGCAATAATCAATGCGCAATAAACAATGCGCACTATGCAATACGCAATAAACAATGCGCAATACGCAATACGCAATAAACAATGCGCAATGCGCTATGCGCAATACGCAATAATCAATGCGCAATACGCAATAATCAATGCGCAATGCGCAATAAACAATGCGCAAAAGCAATACGCAATAAACAATGCGCAATATGCAATACGCAATAAACAATGCGCAATACGCAATAACCAATGCGCAATACGCAATAAGCAAAGCGCAATACGCAATGAACAATGCGCAGTACGCAATAAACATTGAGCAATACGCAATAAACAATGCGCAATGCGCAATAAGCAATGAGCAATGCGCAATACGCAATAAACAATGAGCAATACGCAATAAACAATGCGCAATAAGCAATGAGCAATGCGCAATACGCAAATAGCAATGCGCAATACGCAATAATCAATGCGCAATACGCAATAAACAATGCGCAATAAGCAATGAGCAATGCGCAATACGCAATAAGCAATGCGCAATACGCAATAAACAATGCGCAGTAAGCAATAAACAATTTTCAATGCGCAATAAGCAATGCGCAGTAAGCAATAAACAATGTTCAATGCGCAATAAGCAATGCGCAATAAGCAATGCGCAATATGCAATAACCAATGCGCAATATGCAATAAACAATGCGCAATACGCAATATACAATAAGCAATACGCTATTAGCAATTCGCAATACGCAATAAACAATGCGCACTACGCAATAAAAAATGAGCAATACGCAATGAGCAATGCGCAATACGCAATAAGCAATGCGCAATACACAATAAGCAATGCGCAATACGCCATAACCAATGCGCAATACGCAATAAGCAATGCGCAGTAAGCAATAAACAATGTTCAATGCGCAATAAGCAATGCGCAATAAGCAATGCGCAATATGCAATAACCAATGCGCAATATGCAATAAACAATGCGCAATACGCAATATACAATAAGCAATACGCTATTATCAATTCGCAATACGCAATAAACAATGCGCACTACGCAATAAACAATGAGCAATACGCAATGAGCAATGCGCAATACGCAATAAGCAATGCGCAATACACAATAAGCAATGCGCAATACGCCATAACCAATGCGCAATACGCAATAAGCAATGCGCAATACGCAATATACAATGAGCAATACGCTATTAGCAATTCGCAATGCGCAATATGCAATGAGCAATGCGCAATACGCAATAAACAATGCACAATACGCAATAAACAATGCGCAATGCGCAATACGCAATAATCAATGCGCAACGCGCAATAAACAATGCGCAAAAGCAATACGCAATAAACAATGCGCAATATGCAATACGCAATAAACAATGCGCAATACGCAATAAACAATGGGCAATACGCAATAAACAATGCGCAATGCGCAATAAACAACGCGCAATAGGCAATACGCAATAACCAATGCGCAATACGCAATAAACAATGCGCAATACGCAATACGCAATAGACAATGAGCAATACGCAACAACCAATGCGGAATACGCAATAAGCAATGCGCAATACACAATAAACAATGCGCAGTACGCAATAAACAATACGCTATACGCAATAACCAAAGCGCAGTACGCAATAAAGAAAGCGCAATACGCAATAAACAATGCGCAGTAAGCAATAAACAATGCGCAATACGCAATATACAATGCGCAGTAAGCAATAAACAATGCGCAATACGCAATATACAATGAGCAATATGCTATTAGCAATTCGCAATACGCAATAAAGAATGCGCAATACGCAGTAAACAATGCGCAATACGCAATAAACAATGCGCAATACGCAATACGCAATAAACAATGCGCACTATGCAATACGCAATAAACAATGCGCAATAATCAATGCGCAATACGCAATAATCAATGCGCAATGCGCAATAAACAATGCGCAATATGCAATACGCAATAAATAATGCGCAGTACGCAATAAACAATGCGCAGTACGCAATAAACAATGTGCAATGCTCAATAAACAATGCGCAGTAAGCAATAAACAATGCGCAATACGCAATAAACAATGCGCAGTAAGCAATACGCAATAAACAATGCGCACTATGCAATACGCAATAAACAATGCGCAATAAGCAATAAACAATGCGCAATGCGCAATACGCAATAATCAATGCGCAATACGCAATAATCAATGCGCAATGCGCACTAAACAATGCGCAAAAGCAATACGCAATAAACAATGCGCAATACGCAATAACCAATGCGCAGTACGCAATAAACAATGCGCAATACGCAATAAACAATGCGCAGTAAGCAATACGCAATAAACAATGCGCACTATGCAATACGCAATAAACAATGCGCAATAAGCAATAAACAATGCGCAATGCGCAATGCGCAATACGCAATAATCAATGCGCAATACGCAATAATCAATGCGCAATACGCAATATACAATGCGCAGTAAGCAATAAACAATGCGCACTACGCAATAAACAATACGCAATACGCAATAAACAATGCGCAATACGCAATAAGCAATGCGCAATAGGCAATGAACAATGCGCAGTACGCAATAAACAATGCACAATGCGCAATAAGCAATGAGCAATACGCAATAATCAATGCGCAACGCGCAATAAACAATGCGCAAAAGCAATACGCAATAAACAATGCGCAATATGCAATACGCAATAAACAATGCGCAATACGCAATACACAATGAGCAATACGCAATTAGCAATGCGCAATACGCAATAAACTATGCGCAATACGCAATAAACATTGCGCAATGCGCAATAAGCAATGCGCAATACGCAATAATCAAATCGCAATGCACAATAAACAATGCGCAATACGTTATTAGCAATGCGCAATATGCAATAAACAATGCGCAATACGCAATAAACAATGCACAATACTTAATAAACAATGCGCAATGCGCAATGCGCAATACGCAATAATCAATGCGCAACGCGCAATAAACAATGCGCAAAAGCAATACGCAATAAACAATGCGCAATATGCAATACGCAATAAACAATGCGCAATACGCAATAACCAATGCGCAATACGCAATAAGCAATGCGCAATACGCAATAAACAATGCGCAATACGCAATAAGCAATGCGCCATACGCAATAAACAATGCGCAGTACGCAATAAACAATACGCAATAATCAATAAACAATACGCAATAAACCATGCGCAATACGCAATACGCAATACGCAATAACCAATGCGCAATACGCAATAAGCAATGCGCAATACGCAATAAGCAATGCGCAACACGCAATAAACAATGCGCAGTACGCAATAAACAATGCGCAATACGCAATAAACAATGCGCAATACGCAATAAACAATGCGCAATAATCAATGCGCAATACGCAATAATCAATGCGCAATACGCAATAATCAATGCGCAATGCGCAATATACAATGCGCAAAAGCAATACGCAATAAACAATGCGCAATATGCAATACGCAATAAACAATGCGCAATATGCAATACGCAATAAACAATGCGCAATATACAATACGCAATAAACAATGCGCAATATGCAATACGCAATAAACAATGCGCAATATGCAATACGCAATAAACAATGCGCAATATACAATACGCAATAAACAATGCGCAATATGCAATACGCAATAAACAATGCGCAATACGCAATAACCAATGCGCAGTACGCAATAAACAATGCGCAATACGCAATAAACAATGCGCAGTAAGCAATACGCAATAAACAATGCGCACTATGCAATACGCAATAAACAATGCGCAATACACAATAAGCAATGCGCAATACACAATAAGCAATGCGCAATACGCAATAAGCAATGCGCAGTAAGCAATAAACAATGTTCAATGCGCAATAAGCAATGCGCAATAAGCAATGCGCAATATGCAATAACCAATGCGCAATATGCAATAAACAATGCGCAATACGCAATATACAATAAGCAATACGCTATTAGCAATTCGCAATACGCAATAAACAATGCGCACTACGCAATAAACAATGAGCAATACGCAATGAGCAATAAACAATGCGCAATACGCAATACGCAATAAACAATGCGCAATGCGCTATGCGCAATACGCAATAATCAATGCGCAATACGCAATAATCAATGCGCAATGCGCAATAAACAATGCCCAAAGGAAAACGCAATAAACAATGCGCAATATGCAATACGCAATAAACAATGCGCAATACGCAATAACCAATGCGCAATACGCAATAAGCAAAGCGCAATACGCAATGAACAATGCGCAGTACGCAATAAACATTGAGCAATACGCAATAAACAATGCGCAATGCGCAATAAGCAATGAGCAATGCGCAATACGCAATAAACAATGCGCAATGCGCAATAAGCAATGAGCAATGCGCAATACGCAATAAACAATGCGCAGTAAGCAATAAACAATTTTCAATGCGCAATAAGCAATGCGCAGTAAGCAATAAACAATACGCAATACGCAATAAACAATGCGCAATACGCAATAAGCAATGCGCAATAGGCAATGAACAATGCGCAGTACGCAATAAACAATGCACAATGCGCAATAAGCAATGAGCAATACGCAATAATCAATGCGCAACGCGCAATAAACAATGCGCAAAAGCAATACGCAATAAACAATGCGCAATATGCAATACGCAATAAACAATGCGCAATACGCAATACACAATGAGCAATACGCAATTAGCAATGCGCAATACGCAATAAACTATGCGCAATACGCAATAAACATTGCGCAATGCGCAATAAGCAATGCGCAATACGCAATAATCAAATCGCAATGCACAATAAACAATGCGCAATACGCAATAAACAATGCGCAATACGTTATTAGCAATGCGCAATACGCAATAAACAATGCGCAATACGCAATAAACAATGCACAATACGCAATAAACAATGCGCAATGCGCAATGCGCAATACGCAATAATCAATGCGCAACGCGCAATAAACAATGCGCAAAAGCAATACGCAATAAACAATGCGCAATATGCAATACGCAATAAACAATGCGCAATACGCAATAACCAATGCGCAATACGCAATAAGCAATGCGCAATACGCAATAAACAATGCGCAATACGCAATAAGCAATGCGCCATACGCAATAAACAATGCGCAGTACGCAATAAACAATACGCAATAATCAATAAACAATACGCAATAAACCCTGCGCAATACGCAATACGCAATACGCAATACGCAATAACCAATGCGCAATACGCAATAACCAATGCGCAATACGCAATAAGCAATGCGCAACACGCAATAAACAATGCGCAGTACGCAATAAACAATGCGCAATACGCAATAAACAATGCGCAATACGCAATAAACAATGCGCAATAATCAATGCGCAATACGCAATGCGCAATACGCAATAATCAATGCGCAATACGCAATAATCAATGCGCAATGCGCAATATACAATGCGCAAAAGCAATACGCAATAAACAATGCGCAATATGCAATACGCAATAAACAATGCGCAATATGCAATACGCAATAAACAATGCGCAATATACAATACGCAATAAACAATGCGCAATATGCAATACGCAATAAACAATGCGCAATACGCAATAACCAATGCGCAGTACGCAATAAACAATACGCAATAAACAATGCGCAGTAAGCAATACGCAATAAACAATGCGCACTATGCAATACGCAATAAACAATGCGCAATGCGCAATACGCAATAATCAATGCGCAATACGCAATATACAATGCGCAGTAAGCAATAAACAATGCGCACTACGCAATAAACAATACGCAATACGCAATAAACAATGCGCAATACGCAATAAGCAATGCGCAATAGGCAATGAACAATGCGCAGTACGCAATAAACAATGCACAATGCGCAATAAGCAATGAGCAATACGCAATAATCAATGCGCAACGCGCAATAAACAATGCGCAAAAGCAATACGCAATAAACAATGCGCAATATGCAATACGCAATAAACAATGCGCAATACGCAATAACCAATGCGCAATACGCAATAAGCAATGCGCAATACGCAATAAACAATGCGCAATACGCAATAACCAATGCGCAATATGCAATAAACAATGCGCAATACGCAATATACAATGAGCAATACGCAATACGCAATAAACAATGCGTATTACGCAATAAACAATGCGTATTACGCAATAAACAATGCGCAATACGCAATACGCAATAGACAATGAGCAATACGCAACAACCAATGCGGAATACGCAATAAGCAATGCGCAATACACAATAAACAATGCGCAGTACGCAATAAACAATACGCTATACGCAATAACCAATGCGCAGTACGCAATAAAGAAAGCGCAATACGCAATAAACAATCCGCAGTAAGCAATAAACAATGCGCAATACGCAATATACAATGCGCAGTAAGCAATAAACAATGCGCAATACGCAATATACAATGAGCAATACGCTATTAGCAATTCGCAATACGCAATAAAGAATGCTCAATACGCAGTAAACAATGCGCAATACGCAATAAACAATGCGCAATACGCAATACGCAATAAACAATGCGCACTATGCAATACGCAATAAACAATGCGCAATACGCAATAAACAATTGCGCAAAAGCAATACGCAATAAACAATGCGCAATATGCAATACGCAATAAACAATGCGCAATACGCAATAAACAATGCGCAGTACGCAATAAACAATGTGCAATGCTCAATAAACAATGCGCAGTAAGCAATAAACAATGCGCAATACGCAATATACAATGAGCAATACGCTATTAGCAATGCGCAATACGCAATAAACAATGCGCAATACGCAATAAGCAATGCGCAATAGGCAATGAACAATGCGCAGTACATAATAAACAATGTGCAATGCTCAATAAACAATGCGCAATACGCAATAAACAATGCGCAATACGCAATAAACAATGCGCAATAGGCAATGAACAATTCGCAGTACGCAATAAACAATGTGCAATGCTCAATAAACAATGCGCAATACGCAATAAACAATGCGCAATACGCTATACGCAATAAACAATGCGCACTATGCAATACGCAATAAACAATACGCAATACGCAATAACCAATGCGCAGTACGCAATAAACAATGCGCAATACGCAATGAACAATGCGCAGTAAGCAATATGCAATAAACAATGCGCACTATGCAATACGCAATAAACAATGCGCAATAAGCAATAAACAATGCGCAATGCGCAATGCGCAATACGCAATAATCAATGCGCAATACGCAATAATCAATGCGCAATGCGCAATAAACAATGCGCAAAAGCAATACGCAATAAACAATGCGCAATACGCAATAACCAATGCGCAGTACGCAATAAACAATGCGCAATACGCAATAAACAATGCGCAGTAAGCAATACGCAATAAACAATGCGCACTATGCAATACGCAATAAACAATGCGCAATAAGCAATAAACAATGCGCAATGCGCAATGCGCAATACGCAATAATCAATGCGCAATACGCAATAATCAATGCGCAATACGCAATATACAATGCGCAGTAAGCAATAAACAATGCGCACTACGCAATAAACAATACGCAATACGCAATAAACAATGCGCAATACGCAATAAACAATGCGCAATACGCAATACACAATGAGCAATACGCAATTAGCAATGCGCAATACGCAATAAACTATGCGCAATACGCAATAAACATTGCGCAATGCGCAATAAGCAATGCGCAATACGCAATAATCAAATCGCAATGCACAATAAACAATGCGCAATACGCAATAAACAATGCGCAATACGTTATTAGCAATGCGCAATACGCAATAAACAATGCGCAATACGCAATAAACAATGCGCAATACGCAATAAACAATGCGCAATGCGCAATGCGCAATACGCAATAATCAATGCGCAACGCGCAATAAACAATGCGCAAAAGCAATACGCCAGAAACAATGCGCAATATGCAATACGCAATAAACAATGCGCAATACGCAATAACCAATGCGCAATACGCAATAAGCAATGCGCAATACGCAATAAACAATGCGCAATACGCAATAACCAATGCGCAATATGCAATAAACAATGCGCAATACGCAATATACAATGAGCAATACGCAATACGCAATAAACAATGCGTATTACGCAATAAACAATGCTGTTCGAGATTGGCGCCCCGAGCGCCATGTTGCTTCGTGACGTCACAAAGATCCACGCGCGATCCCGCCGAAGACGCGAGTGACAAGCGTGTGCCGTCGAGGCTCACGCGGGCCGAAATCACGCTTGTCATTGGCTCAACTGTCTCTCGATCTTTCTGGAAGATTCTCGAGCGTCAAAGCGGAACCATCCAAGCGTGACGAACTTCCAGAAAGGTCGAGACAATAAAACAGAGAGACAACCGTCGTCTCGCTCTCTCTCTGTGACAAGCCATCAGCTGACACACGTCAAACAAGCAATCTAGTTCAATCTCGTTTATTCACCTTTTCTGTTACATTTCCTGTACAACGACGCTCATTTCTGTGATATAATCGACAAATACATTAACATTGTAGATCCGACTCATCTTGCTTTACCAACTTTTATACAGTCCACTTCTTTCCATTCAAATCCATCCGTTATCACTTTCAACCATTCCAGTTAACCTTGCATTCCACCTTTCATTTCAAGCATACCACTCTTCCAATCACACCTTCATCCATTCTTGGTTTCCAAAACCGAATTACCAAACATTTCTGGTCCTTCGAGCCGGATCCTTACAATAATCGTTAATCCACGTGGTGAAACAGTGCTGTTGTGAAGTTCCATCCATCGAGCCAGCTCCGAATCAGCATGGAATTCACCGCCGAAGAACTGCTCACCAGACAGAGCGAACTGGGACGTAAAATCAGCCGTACGGTAGAAAACTTCAAAAAGTCCACAGCACAGAGCAGAATGACGAGAGGTGATGTACAATCACGGCTGGAGCGCCTCGAAGACTGCTGGTCTCAATTCCAACGAAACCACGATGTCCTCTCATTTCGGCATAAGGACGTGGTGAAGACCAGCGACTATCAAAAAAAGGGTTACGCGGATATCGTAGAGGAGGCTTACCTGGAACAACGAGGTCGGTTACTGGACATGGTGAACCAGTTCGACTTGGACAGCTCGAATTCAGCGGCGAAAGGGCAAGCGACTGCAGGCAGTTCCGAGCAGGAGTCACGATCTGGGTCGGCCCCACTCCCCAGGATGCAACTACCTGAGTTCAATGGGGAATACGTGGAATGGCCAGCCTTTAAGGATCTGTTCGAGTCGATCATGGACAGGAACAAGCAGTTGAGCAAGGTAGACCGCCTCCATTACCTTAAACTCAGTCTCCATGGTCAAGCGGCCGATCTAGTGAAGGACCTGCCAACGATAAACGAGAACTATGAGCGAGCATGGACTATCCTGAAGGAGCAGTTCGAGAACAAGAGGATTCTCGTTCGATCGTGCCTCGACCGGCTCGCCTCCCTCCCCAAAATGAGAGAGAGCTCAGCACAGGAGCTCACCAACATTCACAAGGGCGTCATTTCCGTGGTGAATACCTTGGAAGGTCTCGGCAGACCGATTGACCGAACAGAAGACTGGTTTGTGTATTCGGTGGTCAATCTCTTCGACTCAACCACACGCGACAAGTGGGAGGAGAGAGTGACCAGCAGCAGTGATCCACCGTCCTTTGCCACCTTGAAGGACTTCATGACGAAGAGGCGGCAACAACTTGAGGCGTCAATAGACGAGTCGTCCTCAAAGTCCTCTCAGGGAAAACACGGCGGACTGCCCAAGAAATGCGACACACACTCGAGCCAAGGTCAACCTAGGAAGTCGCAAAGAGCCGTTAGAACAAACCACGCTCAACAACACCAAAGGTCTGCATGTGCCAAATGCAATGGGGAGCACTTCCTCATGCAGTGCCCCGAATTCCAAGCGCTTCAACCGGCACAGCGAAAGGATTACGTCGAGAGGGCTCACCTGTGCATCAACTGTCTCGGAAAGCATCAACTGGAAGCTTGCCCGTCCACGAGGAATTGTATGTCCTGCAACAAGCGGCATCACTCATCCCTCCATGAAGCATTCCGCGATGGTGCCAGGCCAGCGACGATCCATCACACCCTTGATTGCTGCAACGAGAGAGGTCAAGTATTACTCGCCACTGCCATTATAAGAGTTTCAGATCGTCTTGGGAGAAAGCACCACGTTCGAGCCCTCATCGACCAAGGCTCGGAAATCTCAATGATGAGCGAAGGGTTGGCACAACGGCTGCAGCTTCCAAGGACATCCTCCAACGTTGACATCTACGGGGTAGGAGGGCAGCATCTCACCAAGACGCGGGGACGAGTGACGTTGACCATATCTGCAGCCAAGACAGAGGACACATTCAAAGTCACGACCTTGGTTCTCCCAAAGCTGACCGACTACACGCACGGTTGCACTAGACTGCAATGTAGCTGGAAACATCTAGAAGGGCTGGAGTTGGCTGATCCAGCCCCTTCTCGGACCAAGCCGATAGATGTTCTGCTGGGGGCGGACGTGTATTCAGCCATCATTAAGCCAGGAATGAAGAAAGGAGCTCCAAACGAGCCAATCGGCCAACTCACCGTGTTTGGCTGGATTGTAACTGGAGTGGCTGGAACCTCGGTGACTTCAACGCACGCCAGGGTGCACCAAGTGACCGTTGGCGAATCCCTTAGCTCACTTGTTCGCAGGTTCTGGGAGCAGGAAGAGTTCCGGGAGGCTCACTCAACGCTGACAGCGGAGGAGCTGGAGTGCGAGAACCACTTCGTCGAGACACACTCCCGCACTCCTGAGGGGCGTTACCAAGTGAGGCTACCATTCCGTCAGTTGGACCCAGTCACTCCAGGGTCGAGAGCAGCATCCTTGCACGCACTGAGAAGGATGGAACAGCGCTTTAGGCGAGACGAAGAGTTCAAAACTCTGTACCACGACTTCGTCTCGGAATACGAGAAACTCGGGCACATGACCAGGGCAAACCAGCCCACAGATGAGAACCAAGCTCATTACCTGCCACACCATGGAGTCCTGAAGATGAACAGCTCGACAACCAAGCTCCGAGTGGTGTTCAATGGCTCCTGGGCAGGGCCTTCGCAGCTGTCACTCAACGACTGTCTGCACGTAGGACCAAACCTGCTGCCGTTGCTGGGTGACATACTGTTGAGATGGCGCAGGCACAAGTACGTGGTGACAGCCGATGTCACCAAGATGTACCGGCAGATCCTGGTTCACCCCGATGACCGTGACCACCAACGGATACTGTGGAGGAACAACGAGACACAACACGTGAGTGAATTCCGCCTTAACACTGTCACTTACGGTTTGTCTTGTGCACCCTACCTCGCAGTCCGCACCATGCACCAACTGGCAGCTGACGAAGGCACCCGCTACCCCATCGGTGCAGCAGCAGTCAAGCAGGACTCGTACGTGGACGACATCCTGACTGGAGCCGACTCCGTTCCAGCCTTGAAGGAAGCGGCGGGGCAATTACACCAGCTGTGCATGGCGGGCGGCTTCCCGCTGCAAAAATGGGCCTCCAACGTACCAGACCTGCACGACGTCATCCCTCTGTCATGTCAGCCTGCCACCGGCCAGTCCACATCGCACCAGAGCACACAAGGAGAGAAGAAAACGTGGATGGATGCGACTCATTCGGCTCTTGGCCTCCAGTGGTCACCGCGCGAAGACACGTTTCACTTCACTATCACCAACACCGACACGCAACCAACCACTAAGCGAGGGATCGTTTCCAAGGCGGCACAGCTGTTCGACCCTTTGGGATGGCTCACTCCAGTCATAGTACGAGCCAAAATATCCATTCAGACCACATGGCTCCTGGGGCTCGGCTGGGATGATCCTCTTCCATCACGGCTGGCTGATGAGTGGCTGAGTTACTGCGCAGAGTTACCGCTGCTCGAGAAGGTAAAAGTGCCTCGACCTCTGTTTTACAGTTCCAGCCAGACGCAGAGGGAGTTCCATGGCTTCGCCGATGCATCCGAGCGAGCGTATGGGGCTGTCACGTACCTGAGGGCTCGGACCGGAGAGGACCAGTGGACAACCACCCTGATAGCTGCCAAGAGCAAGGTGGCTCCACTGCAGCAGGTCTCATTGCCACGCCTCGAACTGTGTGCAGCCCACCTTCTCTCACGCCTGGCTCAACACACCATCACAACGCTTGGCCTCGGTGACACCACAGTTCACCTCTGGTCCGACTCCACGGTGGCGTTGGGATGGATCCAGGCCCATCCATCCAGATGGAAGACATATGTGGCCAACCGGGTCGCTGATATTCAACGGAGAGTTCCGGAAGCACAGTGGCACCACATTGCAGGAGTCCATAATCCTGCTGACTGTGCTTCGCGGGGTCTCTCACCGTCACAACTGCTGGACTGGAAGCTGTGGTGGAAAGGGCCGGATTTTCTGCTGCGGGACATCACTCTTGCTCCAGCAGAATCCATCAACCACGACCATCTTCCGGACAAACGAGGGCCCATCGTTGCCGTCACCACAGGGATGGAGCAGGATGATGAGGACAACGATGTGCTGAACCGGTTCTCCTCCTACACACGTCTGCTACGAGTCACAGCCTGGTGTCGGCGGTGGCTCAGCAATCGCCACAGCCCCTCGCCTTCAGAAGCCGTGGGCACCAGGCAAGGGATGCAGCCGCCAGCCCTCACAGTAACCGAGATCTGCGAGGCTGAACGCTGTTGGATCCGGAAGGTGCAGCAGGCAGCCTACTCCAGGGAAATTGAGCTGGTCGCCAACGGTCGAGGTGTGCAGCCCAAAAGCAGTCTGGCAGCGCTGGCCCCGACACTGGACCACAACACCATCCTAAGAGTCGGTGGCCGACTCGGAAAGGCGCAGCTCAACCCAGACGAGGCTCACCCAGCTATTCTGCCCACCAGATCACGGCTCACACACTTGTACGTGTCACACATGCACCGAAACACGTTGCATGGAGGAGTCCAGGCTACACTTGGGGCAGTTCGACAACGGTTCTGGATCCCCAAAGGCCGGTCCATAGTAAAGGGCATCCTACACAAGTGTGTGACGTGCTTGCGATGGCGGGCGGAGCCGGCACAGCAGCTGATGGGGGAGCTGCCGGCACATCGAGTCACTCCGGCTCGTCCCTTCCTCTCCACGGGTGTCGACTACGCGGGTCCCATCTGGCTGCGAACCACCCCAGGGCGTGGACACAAGGCTTACAAGGGTTTCTTCGCCGTCTTCGTCTGCATGGTCACGAAGGCAGTCCACCTGGAGGTCGTCTCCAATTATACGACCGAGGCCTTCCTGGCGGCGTTCCGCAGATTCATCTCGCGAAGAGGTATATGCTTGCACCTCTATAGCGACTGCGGAACGAATTTTCAGGGAGCCGACCGGGAGCTGAGACGCCTCTTCAGTGCCAGCAGTCAGGAGAACCGCAGCCTCAGGGACCAGATGACCAGCCTGCAGACACAGTGGCACTTTAACCCACCTGCGGCACCTCATTTTGGTGGACTGTGGGAGTCTGCAGTGAAGTCCACTAAACACCACCTACGACGTACCATTGGGGAGGCTCGACTCACGTTCGAGGAGCTAACGACGCTGTTGGCTCAGGTAGAGGCTTGTTTAAATTCCAGACCATTAGCTGCCTTGTCCGACGATCCAGCCGACGTGACGGCGCTGACACCTGGGCACTTCCTGATCGGCTCAGCGATGAATGCGCTGCCCGAGCCGTCACTGCACGACGAGCAGATGAACAGGCTCACCCGCTGGCAGCTGCTGACAAAATTACGGGATCAGTTCTGGAAGAGATGGCAGAGGGAATACCTCCACGGCCTTACCATGCGTCCAAGATGGCGACGATCGATGGAGAATCTTGCAGTTGGTCGTCTCTGCATAATCACGAACGAGAACAACCCTCCTTCTCACTGGCCACTCGCGCGCGTATCGGAGGTTCACGCCGGGACAGACGGGAAAGTTCGGGTCGCGAAACTGATCACTGCGAATACCGAATTGTTACGACCGGTGCACAAGCTCGTTGTTCTGCCGATCGATGCACCCGATCAATGAGTGGGTCGATGCAGTTCACGCGCACACATACTACGCAGCTTACAACTGCGTAGTAACACGCGGTACGCGACGCGATTCATCTCCGCGCCGGCGCAGTAGCCAAACCACGCAGTATTCTCGTCGCGGCAACCTCGCTCGCGAGCACTCAAAATTCACCTCATTCGTCGACATCTTCTGATTGTTCAATCATTGTACACCATTAATACCAAACTCTGTATTCACTAGCATTGTACTTTTCACGCGGGTTAGTCAAAATTCGACAAGTCGAGGCGGGCGGCATGTTCGAGATTGGCGCCCCGAGCGCCATGTTGCTTCGTGACGTCACAAAGATCCACGCGCGATCCCGCCGAAGACGCGAGTGACAAGCGTGTGCCGTCGAGGCTCACGCGGGCCGAAATCACGCTTGTCATTGGCTCAACTGTCTCTCGATCTTTCTGGAAGATTCTCGAGCGTCAAAGCGGAACCATCCAAGCGTGACGAACTTCCAGAAAGGTCGAGACAATAAAACAGAGAGACAACCGTCGTCTCGCTCTCTCTCTGTGACAAGCCATCAGCTGACACACGTCAAACAAGCAATCTAGTTCAATCTCGTTTATTCACCTTTTCTGTTACATTTCCTGTACAACGACGCTCATTTCTGTGATATAATCGACAAATACATTAACATTGTAGATCCGACTCATCTTGCTTTACCAACTTTTATACAGTCCACTTCTTTCCATTCAAATCCATCCGTTATCACTTTCAACCATTCCAGTTAACCTTGCATTCCACCTTTCATTTCAAGCATACCACTCTTCCAATCACACCTTCATCCATTCTTGGTTTCCAAAACCGAATTACCAAACAATGCGTATTACGCAATAAACAATGCGCAATACGCAATACGCAATAGACAATGAGCAATACGCAAGAACCAATGCGGAATACGCAATAAGCAATGCGCAATACACAATAAACAATGCGCAGTACGCAATAAACAATACGCTATACGCAATAACCAATGCGCAGTACGCAATAAAGAAAGCGCAATACGCAATAAACAATGCGCAGTAAGCAATAAACAATGCGCAATACGCAATATACAATGCGCAGTAAGCAATAAACAATGCGCAATACGCAATATACAATGAGCAATACGCTATTAGCAATTCGCAATACGCAATAAAGAATGCTCAATACGCAGTAAACAATGCGCAATACGCAATAAACAATGCGCAATACGCAATACGCAATAAACAATGCGCACTATGCAATACGCAATAAACAATGCGCAATACGCAATAAACAATGCGCAATAATCAATGCGCAATGCGCAATAAACAATGCGCAAAAGCAATACGCAATAAACAATGCGCAATATGCAATACGCAATAAACAATGCGCAATACGCAATAAACAATGCGCAGTACGCAATAAACAATGTGCAATGCTCAATAAACAATGCGCAGTAAGCAATAAACAATGCGCAATACGCAATATACAATGAGCAATACGCTATTAGCAATGCGCAATACGCAATAAACAATGCGCAATACGCAATAAGCAATGCGCAATAGGCAATGAACAATGCGCAGTACATAATAAACAATGTGCAATGCTCAATAAACAATGCGCAATACGCAATAAACAATGCGCAATACGCAATAAACAATGCGCAATAGGCAATGAACAATTCGCAGTACGCAATAAACAATGTGCAATGCTCAATAAACAATGCGCAATACGCAATAAACAATGCGCAATACGCAATAAACAATGCGCAATACGCAATAAACAATGCGCACTATGCAATACGCAATAAACAATACGCAATAAACAATGCGCAATACGCAATAATCAATGCGCAATACGCAATAATCAATGCGCAATGCGCAATAAACAATGCGCAAAAGCAATACGCAAACTAATGCGCAATATGCAATACGCAATAAACAATGCGCAATACGCAATAACCAATGCGCAGTACGCAAAAAACAATGCGCAATACGCAATAAACAATGCGCAGTAAGCAATACGCAATAAACATTGCGCACTATGCAATACGCAATAAACAACGCGCAATAAGCAATAAACAATGCGCAATGCGCAATGCGCAATACGCAATAATCAATGCGCAATACGCAATAATCAATGCGCAATGCGCAATAAACAATGCGCAATACGCAATAAACAATGCGCAGTAAGCAATACGCAATAAACAATGCGCACTATGCAATACGCAATAAACAATGCACAATGCGCAATAAGCAATGAGCAATACGCAATAATCAATGCGCAACGCGCAATAAACAATGCGCAAAAGCAATACGCAATAAACAATGCGCAATATGCAATACGCAATAAACAATGCGCAATACGCAATAAACAATGCGCAATACGCAATACACAATGAGCAATACGCAATTAGCAATGCGCAATACGCAATAAACTATGCGCAATACGCAATAAACATTGCGGAATGCGCAATAAGCAATGCGCAATACGCAATAATCAAATCGCAATGCACAATAAACAATGCGCAATACGCAATAAACAATGCGCAATACGTTATTAGCAATGCGCAATACGTTATTAGCAATGCGCAATACGCAATAAACAATGCGCAATACGTTATTAGCAATGCGCAATACGCAATAAACAATGCGCAATACGCAATAAACAATGCACAATACGCAATAAACAATGCGCAATGCGCAATGCGCAATACGCAATAATCAATGCGCAACGCGCAATAAACAATGCGCAAAAGCAATACGCAATAAACAATGCGCAATATGCAATACGCAATAAACAATGCGCAATACGCAATAACCAATGCGCAATACGCAATAAGCAATGCGCAATAAGCAATGCGCAATACGCAATAAACAATGCGCAATACGCAATAAGCAATGCGCCATACGCAATAAACAATGCGCAGTACGCAATAAACAATGCGCAATACGCAATAAACAATGCGCAATAATCAATGCGCAATACGCAATAAACAATGCGCAATGCGCAATGCGCAATACGCAATAATCAATGCGCAATACGCAATAATCAATGCGCAATGCGCAATAAACAATGCGCAAAAGCAATACGCAATATACAATGAGCAATACGCTATTAGCAATTCGCAATACGCAATAAAGAATGCTCAATACGCAGTAAACAATGCGCAATACGCAATAAACAATGCGCAATACGCAATACGCAATAAACAATGCGCACTATGCAATACGCAATAAACAATGCGCAATACGCAATAAACAATGCGCAATAATCAATGCGAAATGCGCAATAAACAATGCGCAAAAGCAATACGCAATAAACAATGCGCAATATGCAATACGCAATAAACAATGCGCAATACGCAATAAACAATGCGCAGTACGCAATAAACAATGCGCAATACGCAATAAACAATGCGCAGTACGCAATAAACAATGTGCAATGCTAAATAAACAATGCGCAGTAAGCAATAAACAATGCGCAATACGCAATATACAATGAGCAATACGCTATTAGCAATGCGCAATACGCAATAAACAATGCGCAATACGCAATAAGCAATGCGCAATAGGCAATGAACAATGCGCAGTACATAATAAACAATGTGCAATGCTCAATAAACAATGCGCAATACGCAATAAACAATGCGCAATACGCAATAAACAATGCGCAATAGGCAATGAACAATTCGCAGTACGCAATAAACAATGTGCAATGCTCAATAAACAATGCGCAATACGCAATAAACAATGCGCAATACGCAATAAACAATGCGCAATACGCTATACGCAATAAACAATGCGCACTATGCAATACGCAATAAACAATACGCAATAAACAATGCGCAATACGCAATAATCAATGCGCAATACGCAATAATCAATGCGCAATACGCAATAAACAATGCGCAATACGCAATAACCAATGCGCAGTACGCAAAAAACAATGCGCAATACGCAATAAACAATGCGCAGTAAGCAATACGCAATAAACAATGCGCACTATGCAATACGCAATAAACAACGCGCAATAAGCAATAAACAATGCGCAATGCGCAATGCGCAATACGCAATAATCAATGCGCAGTACGCAATAATCAATGCGCAAAGCGCAATAAACAATGCGCAAAAGCAATACGCAATAAACAATGCGCAATACGCAATAACCAATGCGCAGTACGCAATAAACAATGCGCAATACGCAATAAACAATGCGCAGTAAGCAATACGCAATAAACAATGCGCACTATGCAATACGCAATAAACAATGCGCAATAAGCAATAAACAATGCGCAATGCGCAAAGCGCAATACGCAATAATCAATGCGCAATACGCAATAATCAATGCGCAATACGCAATATACAATGCGCAGTAAGCAATAAACAATGCGCACTACGCAATAAACAATACGCAATACGCAATAAACAATGCGCAATACGCAATAAGCAATGCGCAATAGGCAATGAACAATGCGCAGTACGCAATAAACAATGCACAATGCGCAATAAGCAATGAGCAATACGCAATAATCAATGCGCAACGCGCAATAAACAATGCGCAAAAGCAATACGCAATAAACAATGCGCAAAAGCAATACGCAATAAACAATGCGCACTATGCAATACGCAATAAACAATACGCAATAAACAATGCGCAATACGCAATAATCAATGCGCAATACGCAATAATCAATGCGCAATGCGCAATAAACAATGCGCAAAAGCAATACGCAAACTAATGCGCAATATGCAATACGCAATAAACAATGCGCAATACGCAATAACCAATGCGCAGTACGCAAAAAACAATGCGCAATACGCAATAAACAATGCGCAGTAAGCAATACGCAATAAACAATGCGCACTATGCAATACGCAATAAACAACGCGCAATAAGCAATAAACAATGCGCAATGCGCAATGCGCAATACGCAATAATCAATGCGCAATACGCAATAATCAAGGCGCAATGCGCAATAAACAATGCGCAATACGCAATAAACAATGCGCAGTAAGCAATACGCAATAAACAATGCGCACTATGCAATACGCAATAAACAATGCACAATGCGCAATAAGCAATGAGCAATACGCAATAATCAATGCGCAACGCGCAATAAACAATGCGCAAAAGCAATACGCAATAAACAATGCGCAATATGCAATACGCAATAAACAATGCGCAATACGCAATAAACAATGCGCAATACGCAATACACAATGAGCAATACGCAATTAGCAATGCGCAATACGCAATAAACTATGCGCAATACGCAATAAACATTGCGGAATGCGCAATAAGCAATGCGCAATACGCAATAATCAAATCGCAATGCACAATAAACAATGCGCAATACGCAATAAACAATGCGCAATACGTTATTAGCAATGCGCAATACGCAATAAACAATGCGCAATACGTTATTAGCAATGCGCAATACGCAATAAACAATGCGCAATACGCAATAAACAATGCACAATACGCAATAAACAATGCGCAATGCGCAATGCGCAATACGCAATAATCAATGCGCAACGCGCAATAAACAATGCGCAAAAGCAATACGCAATAAACAATGCGCAATATGCAATACGCAATAAACAATGCGCAATACGCAATAACCAATGCGCAATACGCAATAAGCAATGCGCAATAAGCAATGCGCAATACGCAATAAACAATGCGCAATACGCAATAAGCAATGCGCCATACGCAATAAACAATGCGCAGTACGCAATAAACAATGCGCAATACGCAATAAACAATGCGCAATAATCAATGCGCAATACGCAATAAACAATGCGCAATACGCAATAATCAATGCGCAATACGCAATAATCAATGCGCAATGCGCAATAAACAATGCGCAAAAGCAATACGCAATATACAATGAGCAATACGCTATTAGCAATTCGCAATACGCAATAAAGAATGCTCAATACGCAGTAAACAATGCGCAATACGCAATAAACAATGCGCAATACGCAATACGCAATAAACAATGCGCACTATGCAATACGCAATAAACAATGCGCAATACGCAATAAACAATGCGCAATAATCAATGCGAAATGCGCAATAAACAATGCGCAAAAGCAATACGCAATAAACAATGCGCAATATGCAATACGCAATAAACAATGCGCAATACGCAATAAACAATGCGCAGTACGCAATAAACAATGCTCAATACGCAATAAACAATGCGCAGTACGCAATAAACAATGTGCAATGCTAAATAAACAATGCGCAGTAAGCAATAAACAATGCGCAATACGCAATATACAATGAGCAATACGCTATTAGCAATGCGCAATACGCAATAAACAATGCGCAATACGCAATAAGCAATGCGCAATAGGCAATGAACAATGTGCAATGCTCAATAAACAATGCGCAATACGCAATAAACAATGCGCAATACGCAATAAACAATGCGCAATACGCTATACGCAATAAACAATGCGCACTATGCAATACGCAATAAACAATACGCAATAAACAATGCGCAATACGCAATAATCAATGCGCAATACGCAATAATCAATGCGCAATACGCAATAAACAATGCGCAATACGCAATAACCAATGCGCAGTACGCAAAAAACAATGCGCAATACGCAATAAACAATGCGCAGTAAGCAATACGCAATAAACAATGCGCACTATGCAATACGCAATAAACAACGCGCAATAAGCAATAAACAATGCGCAATGCGCAATGCGCAATACGCAATAATCAATGCGCAGTACGCAATAATCAATGCGCAAAGCGCAATAAACAATGCGCAAAAGCAATACGCAATAAACAATGCGCAATACGCAATAACCAATGCGCAGTACGCAATAAACAATGCGCAATACGCAATAAACAATGCGCAGTAAGCAATACGCAATAAACAATGCGCACTATGCAATACGCAATAAACAATGCGCAATAAGCAATAAACAATGCGCAATGCGCAAAGCGCAATACGCAATAATCAATGCGCAATACGCAATAATCAATGCGCAATACGCAATATACAATGCGCAGTAAGCAATAAACAATGCGCACTACGCAATAAACAATACGCAATACGCAATAAACAATGCGCAATACGCAATAAGCAATGCGCAATAGGCAATGAACAATGCGCAGTACGCAATAAACAATGCACAATGCGCAATAAGCAATGAGCAATACGCAATAATCAATGCGCAACGCGCAATAAACAATGCGCAAAAGCAATACGCAATAAACAATGCGCAAAAGCAATACGCAATAAACAATGCGCACTATGCAATACGCAATAAACAATACGCAATAAACAATGCGCAATACGCAATAATCAATGCGCAATACGCAATAATCAATGCGCAATGCGCAATAAACAATGCGCAAAAGCAATACGCAAACTAATGCGCAATATGCAATACGCAATAAACAATGCGCAATACGCAATAACCAATGCGCAGTACGCAAAAAACAATGCGCAATACGCAATAAACAATGCGCAGTAAGCAATACGCAATAAACAATGCGCACTATGCAATACGCAATAAACAACGCGCAATAAGCAATAAACAATGCGCAATGCGCAATGCGCAATACGCAATAATCAATGCGCAATACGCAATAATCAATGCGCAATGCGCAATAAACAATGCGCAATACGCAATAAACAATGCGCAGTAAGCAATACGCAATAAACAATGCGCACTATGCAATACGCAATAAACAATGCACAATGCGCAATAAGCAATGAGCAATACGCAATAATCAATGCGCAACGCGCAATAAACAATGCGCAAAAGCAATACGCAATAAACAATGCGCAATATGCAATACGCAATAAACAATGCGCAATATGCAATACGCAATAAACAATGCGCAATACGCAATAAACAATGCGCAATACGCAATACACAATGAGCAATACGCAATTAGCAATGCGCAATACGCAATAAACTATGCGCAATACGCAATAAACATTGCGGAATGCGCAATAAGCAATGCGCAATACGCAATAATCAAATCGCAATGCACAATAAACAATGCGCAATACGCAATAAACAATGCGCAATACGTTATTAGCAATGCGCAATACGCAATAAACAATGCGCAATACGTTATTAGCAATGCGCAATACGCAATAAACAATGCGCAATACGCAATAAACAATGCACAATACGCAATAAACAATGCGCAATGCGCAATGCGCAATACGCAATAATCAATGCGCAACGCGCAATAAACAATGCGCAAAAGCAATACGCAATAAACAATGCGCAATATGCAATACGCAATAAACAATGCGCAATACGCAATAAGCAATGCGCAATAAGCAATGCGCAATACGCAATAAACAATGCGCAATACGCAATAAGCAATGCGCCATACGCAATAAACAATGCGCAGTACGCAATAAACAATGCGCAATACGCAATAAACAATGCGCAATAATCAATGCGCAATACGCAATAAACAATGCGCAATGCGCAATGCGCAATACGCAATAATCAATGCGCAATACGCAATAATCAATGCGCAATGCGCAATAAACAATGCGCAAAAGCAATACGCAATATACAATGAGCAATACGCTATTAGCAATTCGCAATACGCAATAAAGAATGCTCAATACGCAGTAAACAATGCGCAATACGCAATAAACAATGCGCAATACGCAATACGCAATAAACAATGCGCACTATGCAATACGCAATAAACAATGCGCAATACGCAATAAACAATGCGCAATAATCAATGCGAAATGCGCAATAAACAATGCGCAAAAGCAATACGCAATAAACAATGCGCAATATGCAATACGCAATAAACAATGCGCAATACGCAATAAACAATGCGCAGTACGCAATAAACAATGCGCAATACGCAATAAACAATGCGCAGTACGCAATAAACAATGCGCAATACGCAATAAACAATGCGCAGTACGCAATAAACAATGTGCAATGCTAAATAAACAATGCGCAGTAAGCAATAAACAATGCGCAATACGCAATATACAATGAGCAATACGCTATTAGCAATGCGCAATACGCAATAAAGAATGCGCAATACGCAATAAGCAATGCGCAATAGGCAATGAACAATGCGCAGTACATAATAAACAATGTGCAATGCTCAATAAACAATGCGCAATACGCAATAAACAATGCGCAATACGCAATAAACAATGCGCAATAGGCAATGAACAATTCGCAGTACGCAATAAACAATGTGCAATGCTCAATAAACAATGCGCAATACGCAATAAACAATGCGCAATACGCAATAAACAATGCGCAATACGCTATACGCAATAAACAATGCGCACTATGCAATACGCAATAAACAATACGCAATAAACAATGCGCAATACGCAATAATCAATGCGCAATACGCAATAATCAATGCGCAATACGCAATAAACAATGCGCAATACGCAATAACCAATGCGCAGTACGCAAAAAACAATGCGCAATACGCAATAAACAATGCGCAGTAAGCAATACGCAATAAACAATGCGCACTATGCAATACGCAATAAACAACGCGCAATAAGCAATAAACAATGCGCAATGCGCAATGCGCAATACGCAATAATCAATGCGCAGTACGCAATAATCAATGCGCAAAGCGCAATAAACAATGCGCAAAAGCAATACGCAATAAACAATGCGCAATACGCAATAACCAATGCGCAGTACGCAATAAACAATGCGCAATACGCAATAAACAATGCGCAGTAAGCAATACGCAATAAACAATGCGCACTATGCAATACGCAATAAACAATGCGCAATAAGCAATAAACAATGCGCAATGCGCAAAGCGCAATACGCAATAATCAATGCGCAATACGCAATAATCAATGCGCAATACGCAATATACAATGCGCAGTAAGCAATAAACAATGCGCACTACGCAATAAACAATACGCAATACGCAATAAACAATGCGCAATACGCAATAAGCAATGCGCAATAGGCAATGAACAATGCGCAGTACGCAATAAACAATGCACAATGCGCAATAAGCAATGAGCAATACGCAATAATCAATGCGCAACGCGCAATAAACAATGCGCAAAAGCAATACGCAATAAACAATGCGCAAAAGCAATACGCAATAAACAATGCGCAATATGCAATACGCAATAAACAATGCGCAATACGCAATAAACAATGCGCAGTACGCAATAAACAATGCGCAATACGCAATAAACAATGCGCAGTACGCAATAAACAATGTGCAATGCTAAATAAACAATGCGCAGTAAGCAATAAACAATGCGCAATACGCAATATACAATGAGCAATACGCTATTAGCAATGCGCAATACGCAATAAACAATGCGCAATACGCAATAAGCAATGCGCAATAGGCAATGAACAATGCGCAGTACATAATAAACAATGTGCAATGCTCAATAAACAATGCGCAATACGCAATAAACAATGCGCAATACGCAATAAACAATGCGCAATAGGCAATGAACAATTCGCAGTACGCAATAAACAATGTGCAATGCTCAATAAACAATGCGCAATACGCAATAAACAATGCGCAATACGCAATAAACAATGCGCAATACGCTATACGCAATAAACAATGCGCACTATGCAATACGCAATAAACAATACGCAATAAACAATGCGCAATACGCAATAATCAATGCGCAATACGCAATAATCAATGCGCAATACGCAATAAACAATGCGCAATACGCAATAACCAATGCGCAGTACGCAAAAAACAATGCGCAATACGCAATAAACAATGCGCAGTAAGCAATACGCAATAAACAATGCGCACTATGCAATACGCAATAAACAACGCGCAATAAGCAATAAACAATGCGCAATGCGCAATGCGCAATACGCAATAATCAATGCGCAGTACGCAATAATCAATGCGCAAAGCGCAATAAACAATGCGCAAAAGCAATACGCAATAAACAATGCGCAATACGCAATAACCAATGCGCAGTACGCAATAAACAATGCGCAATACGCAATAAACAATGCGCAGTAAGCAATACGCAATAAACAATGCGCACTATGCAATACGCAATAAACAATGCGCAATAAGCAATAAACAATGCGCAATGCGCAAAGCGCAATACGCAATAATCAATGCGCAATGCGCAATGCGCAATACGCAATAATCAATGCGCAATACGCAATAATCAATGCGCAATGCGCAATAAACAATGCGCAAAAGCAATACGCAATAAACAATGCGCAATATGCAATACGCAATAAACAATGCGCAATATGCAATACGCAATAAACAATGCGCAATATACAATACGCAATAAACAATGCGCAATATGCAATACGCAATAAACAATGCGCACTACGCAATAAACAATACGCAATACGCAATAAACAATGCGCAATACGCAATAAGCAATGCGCAATAGGCAATGAACAATGCGCAGTACGCAATAAACAATGCACAATGCGCAATAAGCAATGAGCAATACGCAATAATCAATGCGCAACGCGCAATAAACAATGCGCAATACGCAATACACAATGAGCAATACGCAATTAGCAATGCGCAATACGCAATAAACTATGCGCAATACGCAATAAACATTGCGCAATGCGCAATAAGCAATGCGCAATACGCAATAATCAAATCGCAATGCACAATAAACAATGCGCAATACGCAATAAACAATGCGCAATACGTTATTAGCAATGCGCAATACGCAATAAACAATGCGCAATACGTTATTAGCAATGCGCAATACGCAATAAACAATGCGCAATACGCAATAAACAATGCGCAATACGCAATAAGCAATGCGCAATAGGCAATGAACAATGCGCAGTACGCAATAAACAATGCACAATGCGCAATAAGCAATGAGCAATACGCAATAATCAATGCGCAACGCGCAATAAACAATGCGCAAAAGCAATACGCAATAAACAATGCGCAATATGCAATACGCAATAAACAATGCGCAATACGCAATAACCAATGCGCAATACGCAATAAGCAATGCGCAATACGCAATAAACAATGCGCAATACGCAATAAGCAATGCGCCATACGCAATAAACAATGCGCAGTACGCAATAAACAATACGCAATAATCAATAAACAATAGGAGATAAACCATGCGCAATACGCAATACGCAATACGCAATACGCAATAACCAATGCGCAATACGCAATAAGCAATGCGCAACACACAATAAACAATGCGCAGTACGCAATAAACAATGCGCAATACGCAATAAACAATGCGCAATAATCAATGCGCAATACGCAATAATCAATGCGCAATGCGCAATAAACAATGCGCAAAAGCAATACGCAATAAACAATGCGCAATATGCAATACGCAATAAACAATGCGCAATATGCAATACGCAATATCCAATGCGCAATATACAATACGCAATAAACAATGCGCAATATGCAATACGCAATACGCAATAAACAATGCGCAGTACGCAATAAACAATGAGGAATACGCAATAAGCAAAGCGCAATACGCAATAAACAATGCGCAGTACGCAATAAACAATGAGCAATACGCAATAAACAATGCGCAATACGCAATAAACAATGCGCAATACGCAATAAGCAATGCGCAATAGGCAATGAACAATGCGCAGTACGCAATAAACAATACGCAATAGGCAATAAGCAATGCGCAATAGGCAATGAACAATGCGCAGTACGCAATAAACAATGAGCAATACGCAATAAACGATGCGCAATACGCAATAAACAATGCGCAATACGCAATAAGCAATGCGCAATAGGCAATGAACAATGCGCAGTACGCAATAAACAATGTGCAATGCTCAATAAACAATGCGCAATACGCAATAAACAATGCGCAATACGCAATAAACAATGCGCAATACGCTATACGCAATAAACAATGCGCACTATGCAATACGCAATAAACAATACGCAATAAACAATGCGCAATACGCAATAATCAATGCGCAATACGCAATAATCAATGCGCAATGCGCAATAAACAATGCGCAAAAGCAATACGCAAACTAATGCGCAATATGCAATACGCAATAAACAATGCGCAATACGCAATAACCAATGCGCAGTACGCAATAAACAATGCGCAATACGCAATAAACAATGCGCAATACGCTATACGCAATAAACAATGCGCACTATGCAATACGCAATAAACAATACGCAATAAACAATGCGCAATACGCAATAATCAATGCGCAATACGCAATAATCAATGCGCAATGCGCAATAAACAAAGCGCAAAAGCAATACGCAAACTAATGCGCAATATGCAATACGCAATAAACAATGCGCAATACGCAATAACCAATGCGCAGTACGCAATAAACAATGCGCAATACGCAATAAACAATGCGCAATGCGCAATACGCAATAATCAATGCACAACGCGCAATAAACAGTGCGCAAAAGCAATACGCAATAAACAATGCACAATATGCAATACGCAATAAACAATGCGCAATACGCAATAACCAATGCGCAATACGCAATAAGCAATGCGCAATACGCAATAAACAATGCGCAATACGCAATAACCAATGCGCAATATGCAATAAACAATGCGCAATACGCAATATACAATGAGCAATACGCAATAAACGATGCGCAATACGCAATAAACAATGCGCAATACGCAATAAGCAATGCGCAATAGGCAATGAACAATGCGCAGTACGCAATAAACAATGTGCAATGCTCAATAAACAATGCGCAATACGCAATAAACAATGCGCAATACGCAATAAACAATGCGCAATAGGCAATGAACAATTCGCAGTACGCAATAAACAATGTGCTATGCTCAATAAACAATGCGCAATACGCAATAAACAATGCGCAATACGCAATAAACAATGCGCAATACGCTATACGCAATAAACAATGCGCACTATGCAATACGCAATAAACAATACGCAATAAACAATGCGCAATACGCAATAATCAATGCGCAATACGCAATAATCAATGCGCAATGCGCAATAAACAATGCGCAAAAGCAATACGCAAACTAATGCGCAATATGCAATACGCAATAAACAATGCGCAATACGCAATAACCAATGCGCAGTACGCAATAAACAATGCGCAATACGCAATAAGCAATGCGCAATAGGCAATGAACAATGCGCAGTACATAATAAACAATGTGCAATGCTCAATAAACAATGCGCAATACGCAATAAACAATGCGCAATACGCAATAAACAATGCGCAATAGGCAATGAACAATTCGCAGTACGCAATAAACAATGTGCAATGCTCAATAAACAATGCGCAATACGCAATAAACAATGCGCAATACGCAATAAACAATGCGCAATACGCAATAAACAATGCGCAATACGTTATTAGCAATGCGCAATACGCAATAAACAATGCGCAATGCGCAATGCGCAATGCGCAATACGCAATAATCAATGCGCAACGCGCAATAAACAATGCGCAAAAGCAATACGCAATAAACAATGCGCAATATGCAATACGCAATAACCAATGCGCAATACGCAATAAGCAATGCGCAATACGCAATAAACAATGCGCAATACGCAATAACCAATGCGCAATATGCAATAAACAATGCGCAATACGCAATATACAATGAGCAATACGCATTACGCAATAAACAATGCGTATTACGCAATAAACAATGCGTATTACGCAATAAACAATGCGCAATACGCAATACGCAATAGACAATGAGCAATACGCAACAACCAATGCGGAATACGCAATAAGCAATGCGCAATACACAATAAACAATGCGCAGTACGCAATAAACAATACGCTATACGCAATAACCAATGCGCAGTACGCAATAAAGAAAGCGCAATACGCAACAAACAATGCGCAGTAAGCAATAAACAATGCGCAATACGCAATATACAATGCGCAGTAAGCAATAAACAATGCGCAATACGCAAAATACAATGAGCAATACGCTATTAGCAATTCGCAATACGCAATAATCAATGCGCAATGCGCAATAAACAATGCGCAAAAGCAATACGCAATAAACAATGCGCAATATGCAATACGCAATAAACAATGCGCAATATGCAATACGCAATAAACAATGCGCAATACGCAATAACCAATGCGCAGTACGCAATAAACAATGCGCAATACGCAATAAACAATGCGCAGTAAGCAATAAACAATGCGCAATACGCAATATACAATGCGCAGTAAGCAATAAACAATGCGCAATACGCAATATACAATACGCAGTAAGCAATAAACAATGCGCACTACGCAATAAACAATACGCAATACGCAATAAACAATGCGCAATACGCAATAAGCAATGCGCAATAGGCAATGAACACTGCGCAGTACGCAATAAACAATGCACAATGCGCAATAAGCAATGAGCAATACGCAATAATCAATGCGCAACGCGCAATAAACAATGCGCAAAAGCAATACGCAATAAACAATGCGCAATATGCAATACGCAATAAACAATGCGCAATACGCAATAACCAATACGCAATACGCAATAAGCAATGCGCAATACGCAATAAACAATGCGCAATACGCAATAAGCAATGCGCAGTACGCAATAAACAATGCGCAATACGCAATAAACAATGCGCAGTAAGCAATAAACAATGCGCAATACGCAATATACAATGCGCAGTAAGCAATAAACAATGCGCAATACGCAATATACAATGAGCATTACGCTATTAGCAATGCGCAATACGCAATAAACAATGCGCACTACGCAATAAACAATACGCAATACGCAATAAACAATGCGCAATACGCAATAAGCAATGCGCAATAGGCAATGAACAATGCGCAGTACGCAATAAACAATGTGCAATGCTCAATAAACAATGCGCAATACGCAATAAACAATACGCAATACGCAATAAACAATGCGCAATAGGCAATGAACAATGCGCAGTACGCAATAAACAATGTGCAATGCTCAATAAACAAGCGCAATACGCAATAAACAATGCGCAATACGCAATAAACAATGCGCAATACGCAATACACAATGAGCAATACGCTATTAGCAATGCGCAATACGCAATAAACTATGCGCAATACGCAATAAACATTGCGCAATGCGCAATAAGCAATGCGCAATACGCAATAATCAAATCGCAATGCACAATAAACAATGCGCAATACGCAATAAACAATGCGCAATACGTTATTAGCAATGCGCAATAGGCAATAAACAATGCGCAATACGCAATAGACAATGAGCAATACGCAACAACCAATGCGGAATACGCAATAAGCAATGCGCAATACACAATAAACAATGCGCAGTACGCAATAAACAATACGCTATACGCAATAACTAATGCGCAATACGCAATAAACAATACGCTATACGCAATAACTAATGCGCAATACGCAATAAGCAATGCGCAATACGCAATAAACAATCCGCAGTAAGCAATAAACAATGCGCTATACGCAATATACAATGAGCAATACGCTATTAGCAATTCGCAATACGCAATAAACAATGCGCACGACGCAATAAACAATGAGCAATACGCAATAAACAATGCACAATGCGCAATAAGCAATGAGCAATACGTAATAATCAATACGCAATACGCAAATAGCAATGCGCAATACACAATAAGCAATGCGCAATACGCAATAACCAATGCGCAGTACGCCATAAACAATGCGCAATACGCAATAAGCAACACGCAATACGCAAGAAAGAGTGCGCAATACGCAATAAACAATGCGCAATGCGCAATAAGCAATGAGCAATGCGCAATACGCAATAAACAATGCACAATACGCAATAAACAATGCGCAATGCGCAATGCGCAATACGCAATAATCAATGCGCAACGCGCAATAAACAATGCGCAAAAGCAATACGCAATAAACAATGCGCAATATGCAATACGCAATAAACAATGCGCAATACGCAATAACCAATGCGCAATACGCAATAAGCAATGCGCAATACGCAATAAACAATGCGCAATACGCAATAACCAATGCGCAATATGCAATAAACAATGCGCAATACGCAATATACAATGAGCAATACGCAATACGCAATAAACAATGCGTATTACGCAATAAACAATGCGTATTACGCAATAAACAATGCGCAATACGCAATACGCAATAGACAATGAGCAATACGCAACAACCAATGCGGAATACGCAATAAGCAATGCGCAATACACAATAAACAATGCGCAGTACGCAATAAACAATACGCTATACGCAATAACCAATGCGCAGTACGCAATAAAGAAAGCGCAATACGCAATAAACAATGCGCAGTAAGCAATAAACAATGCGCAATACGCAATATACAATGCGCAGTAAGCAATAAACAATGCGCAATACGCAATATACAATGAGCAATACGCTATTAGCAATTCGCAATACGCAATAAAGAATGCTCAATACGCAGTAAACAATGCGCAATACGCAATAAACAATGCGCAATACGCAATACGCAATAAACAATGCGCACTATGCAATACGCAATAAACAATGCGCAATACGCAATAAACAATGCGCAAAAGCAATACGCAATAAACAATGCGCAATATGCAATACGCAATAAACAATGCGCAATACGCAATAAACAATGCGCAGTACGCAATAAACAATGTGCAATGCTCAATAAACAATGCGCAGTAAGCAATAAACAATGCGCAATACGCAATATACAATGAGCAATACGCTATTAGCAATGCGCAATACGCAATAAACAATGCGCAATACGCAATAAGCAATGCGCAATAGGCAATGAACAATGCGCAGTACATAATAAACAATGTGCAATGCTCAATAAACAATGCGCAATACGCAATAAACAATGCGCAATACGCAATAAACAATGCGCAATAGGCAATGAACAATTCGCAGTACGCAATAAACAATGTGCAATGCTCAATAAACAATGCGCAATACGCAATAAACAATGCGCAATACGCAATAAACAATGCGCAATACGCTATACGCAATAAACAATGCGCACTATGCAATACGCAATAAACAATACGCAATACGCAATAAACAATGCGCACTATGCAATACGCAATAAACAATGCGCAATAAGCAATAAACAATGCGCAATGCGCAATGCGCAATACGCAATAATCAATGCGCAATACGCAATAATCAATGCGCAATGCGCAATAAACAATGCGCAAAAGCAATGCGCAATACGCAATAACCAATGCGCAGTACGCAATAAACAATGCGCAATACGCAATAAACAATGCGCAGTAAGCAATAAACAATGCGCAGTAAGCAATACGCAATAAACAATGCGCAATAAGCAATAAACAATGCGCAATGCGCAATGCGCAATACGCAATAATCAATGCGCAATACGCAATAATCAATGCGCAATACGCAATATACAATGCGCAGTAAGCAATAAACAATGCGCACTACGCAATAAACAATACGCAATACGCAATAAACAATGCGCAATACGCAATAAGCAATGCGCAATAGGCAATGAACAATGCGCAGTACGCAATAAACAATGCACAATGCGCAATAAGCAATGAGCAATACGCAATAATCAATGCGCAATACGCAATACACAATGAGCAATACGCAATTAGCAATGCGCAATACGCAATAAACTATGCGCAATACGCAATAAACATTGCGCAATGCGCAATAAGCAATGCGCAATAAGCAATGCGCAATACGCAATAATCAAATCGCAATGCACAATAAACAATGCGCAATACGCAATAAACAATGCGCAATACGTTATTAGCAATGCGCAATACGCAATAAACAATGCGCAATACGTTATTAGCAATGCGCAATACGCAATAAACAATGCGCAATACGCAATAAACAATGCGCAATGCGCAATGCGCAATACGCAATAATCAATGCGCAACGCGCAATAAACAATGCGCAAAAGCAATACGCAATAAACAATGCGCAATATGCAATACGCAATAAACAATGCGCAATACGCAATAACCAATGCGCAATACGCAATAAGCAATGCGCAATACGCAATAAACAATGCGCAATACGCAATAACCAATGCGCAATATGCAATAAACAATGCGCAATACGCAATATACAATGAGCAATACGCAATACGCAATAAACAATGCGTATTACGCAATAAACAATGCGTATTACGCAATAAACAATGCGCAATACGCAATACGCAATAGACAATGAGCAATACGCAACAACCAATGCGGAATACGCAATAAGCAATGCGCAATACAGAATAAACAATGCGCAGTACGCAATAAACAATACGCTATACGCAATAACCAATGCGCAGTAAGCAATAAACAATGCGCAATACGCAATATACAATGAGCAATACGCTATTAGCAATACGCAATACGCAATAAAGAATGCTCAATACGCAGTAAACAATGCGCAATACGCAATAAACATTGCGCAATACGCAATACGCAATAAACAATGCGCACTATGCAATACGCAATAAACAATGCGCAATACGCAATAAACAATGCGCAATAATCAATGCGCAATGCGCAATAAACAATGCGCAAAAGCAATACGCAATAAACAATGCGCAATATGCAATACGTAATAAACAATGCGCAATACGCAATAAACAATGCGCAGTACGCAATAAACAATGTGCAATGCTCAATAAACAATGCGCAGTAAGCAATAAACAATGCGCAATACGCAATATACAATGAGCAATACGCTATTAGCAATGCGCAATACGCAATAAACAATGCGCAATACGCAATAAGCAATGCGCAATAGGCAATGAACAATGCGCAGTACATAATAAACAATGTGCAATGCTCAATAAACAATGCGCAATACGCAATAAACAATGCGCAATACGCAATAAACAATGCGCAATAGGCAATGAACAATTCGCAGTACGCAATAAACAATGTGCAATGCTCAATAAACAATGCGCAATACGCAATAAACAATGCGCAATACGCAATAAACAATGCGCAATACGCTATACGCAATAAACAATGCGCACTATGCAATACGCAATAAACAATACGCAATAAACAATGCGCAATACGCAATAATCAATGCGCAATGCGCAATAAACAATGCGCAAAAGCAATACGCAAACTAATGCGCAATATGCAATACGCAATAAACAATGCGCAATACGCAATAACCAATGCGCAGTACGCAAAAAACAATGCGCAATACGCAATAAACAATGCGCAGTAAGCAATACGCAATAAACAATGCGCACTATGCAATACGCAATAAACAACGCGCAATAAGCAATAAACAATGCGCAATGCGCAATGCGCAATACGCAATAATCAATGCGCAATACGCAATAATCAATGCGCAATGCGCAATAAACAATGCGCAAAAGCAATACGCAATAAACAATGCGCAATACGCAATAACCAATGCGCAGTACGCAATAAACAATGCGCAATACGCAATAAACAATGCGCAGTAAGCAATACGCAATAAACAATGCGCACTATGCAATACGCAATAAACAATGCGCAATAAGCAATAAACAATGCGCAATACGCAATAATCAATGCGCAATACGCAATAATCAATGCGCAATACGCAATATACAATGCGCAGTAAGCAATAAACAATGCGCACTACGCAATAAACAATACGCAATACGCAATAAACAATGCGCAATACGCAATAAGCAATGCGCAATAGGCAATGAACAATGCGCAGTACGCAATAAACAATGCACAATGCGCAATAAGCAATGAGCAATACGCAATAATCAATGCGCAACGCGCAATAAACAATGCGCAAAAGCAATACGCAATAAACAATGCGCAATATGCAATACGCAATAAACAATGCGCAATACGCAATAAATAATGCGCAATACGCAATACACAATGAGCAATACGCAATTAGCAATGCGCAATACGCAATAAACTATGCGCAATACGCAATAAACATTGCGGAATGCGCAATAAGCAATGCGCAATACGCAATAATCAAATCGCAATGCACAATAAACAATGCGCAATACGCAATAAACAATGCGCAATACGTTATTAGCAATGCGCAATACGCAATAAACAATGCGCAATACGCAATAAACAATGCACAATACGCAATAAACAATGCGCAATGCGCAATAAACAATGCGCAATAGGCAATGAACAATTCGCAGTACGCAATAAACAATGTGCAATGCTCAATAAACAATGCGCAATACGCAATAAACAATGCGCAATACGCAATAAACAATGCGCAATACGCTATACGCAATAAACAATGCGCACTATGCAATACGCAATAAACAATACGCAATAAACAATGCGCAATACGCAATAATCAATGCGCAATACGCAATAATCAATGCGCAATGCGCAATAAACAATGCGCAAAAGCAATACGCAAACTAATGCGCAATATGCAATACGCAATAAACAATGCGCAATACGCAATAACCAATGCGCAGTACGCAAAAAACAATGCGCAATACGCAATAAACAATGCGCAGTAAGCAATACGCAATAAACAATGCGCACTATGCAATACGCAATAAACAACGCGCAATAAGCAATAAACAATGCGCAATGCGCAATGCGCAATACGCAATAATCAATGCGCAATACGCAATAATCAATGCGCAATGCGCAATAAACAATGCGCAAAAGCAATACGCAATAAACAATGCGCAATACGCAATAACCAATGCGCAGTTCGCAATAAACAATGCGCAATACGCAATAAACAATGCGCAGTAAGCAATACGCAATAAACAATGCACAATAAGCAATAAACAATGCGCAATGCGCAAAGCGCAATACGCAATAATCAATGCGCAATACGCAATATACAATGCGCAGTAAGCAATAAACAATGCGCAATACGCAATAAGCAATGCGCAATACGCAATAAGCAATGCGCAACACGCAATAAACAATGCGCAGTACGCAATAAACAATGCGCAATACGCAATAAACAATGCGCAATAATCAATGCGCAATACGCAATAAACAATGCGCAATGCGCAATGCGCAATACGCAATAATCAATGCGCAATACGCAATAATCAATGCGCAATGCGCAATAAACAATGCGCAAAAGCAATACGCAATAAACAATGCGCAATATGCAATACGCAATAAACAATGCGCAATATGCAATACGCAATAAACAATGCGCAATATACAATACGCAATAAACAATGCGCAATATGCAATACGCAATAAACAATGCGCACTACGCAATAAACAATACGCAATACGCAATAAACAATGCGCAATACGCAATAAGCAATGCGCAATAGGCAATGAACAATGCGCAGTACGCAATAAACAATGCACAATGCGCAATAAGCAATGAGCAATACGCAATAATCAATGCGCAACGCGCAATAAACAATGCGCAAAAGCAATACGCAATAAACAATGCGCAATATGCAATACGCAATAAACAATGCGCAATACGCAATAAACAATGCGCAATACGCAATACACAATGAGCAATACGCAATTAGCAATGCACAATACGCAATAAACTATGCGCAATACGCAATAAACATTGCGCAATGCGCAATAAGCAATGCGCAATACGCAATAATCAAATCGCAATGCACAATAAACAATGCGCAATACGCAATAAACAATGCGCAATACGTTATTAGCAATGCGCAATACGCAATAAACAATGCGCAATACGTTATTAGCAATGCGCAATACGCAATAAACTATGCGCAATACGCAATAAACATTGCGCAGTACGCAATAAACAATGCACAATGCGCAATAAGCAATGAGCAATACGCAATAATCAATGCGCAACGCGCAATAAACAATGCGCAAAAGCAATACGCAATAAACAATGCGCAATATGCAATACGCAATAAACAATGCGCAATACGCAATAAACAATGCGCAAAAGCAATACGCAATAAACAATGCGCAATATGCAATACGCAATAAACAATGCGCAATACGCAATAACCAATGCGCAATACGCAATAAGCAATGCGCAATACGCAATAAACAATGCGCAATACGCAATAACCAATGCGCAATATGCAATAAACAATGCGCAATACGCAATATACAATGAGCAATACGCAATACGCAATAAACAATGCGTATTACGCAATAAACAATGCGTATTACGCAATAAACAATGCGCAATACGCAATACGCAATAGACAATGAGCAATACGCAACAACCAATGCGGAATACGCAATAAGCAATGCGCAATACACAATAAACAATGCGCAGTACGCAATAAACAATACGCTATACGCAATAACCAATGCGCAGTACGCAATAAAGAAAGCGCAATACGCAATAAACAATGCGCAGTAAGCAATAAACAATGCGCAATACGCAATATACAATGCGCAGTAAGCAATAAACAATGCGCAATACGCAATATACAATGAGCAATACGCTATTAGCAATTCGCAATACGCAATAAAGAATGCTCAATACGCAGTAAACAATGCGCAATACGCAATAAACAATGCGCAATACGCAATACGCAATAAACAATGCGCACTATGCAATACGCAATAAACAATGCGCAATACGCAATAAACAATGCGCAAAAGCAATACGCAATAAACAATGCGCAATATGCAATACGCAATAAACAATGCGCAATACGCAATAAACAATGCGCAGTACGCAATAAACAATGTGCAATGCTCAATAAACAATGCGCAGTAAGCAATAAACAATGCGCAATACGCAATATACAATGAGCAATACGCTATTAGCAATGCGCAATACGCAATAAACAATGCGCAATACGCAATAAGCAATGCGCAATAGGCAATGAACAATGCGCAGTACATAATAAACAATGTGCAATGCTCAATAAACAATGCGCAATACGCAATAAACAATGCGCAATACGCAATAAACAATGCGCAATAGGCAATGAACAATTCGCAGTACGCAATAAACAATGTGCAATGCTCAATAAACAATGCGCAATACGCAATAAACAATGCGCAATACGCAATAAACAATGCGCAATACGCTATACGCAATAAACAATGCGCACTATGCAATACGCAATAAACAATACGCAATACGCAATAAACAATGCGCACTATGCAATACGCAATAAACAATGCGCAATAAGCAATAAACAATGCGCAATGCGCAATGCGCAATACGCAATAATCAATGCGCAATACGCAATAATCAATGCGCAATGCGCAATAAACAATGCGCAAAAGCAATGCGCAATACGCAATAACCAATGCGCAGTACGCAATAAACAATGCGCAATACGCAATAAACAATGCGCAGTAAGCAATAAACAATGCGCAGTAAGCAATACGCAATAAACAATGCGCAATAAGCAATAAACAATGCGCAATGCGCAATGCGCAATACGCAATAATCAATGCGCAATACGCAATAATCAATGCGCAATACGCAATATACAATGCGCAGTAAGCAATAAACAATGCGCACTACGCAATAAACAATACGCAATACGCAATAAACAATGCGCAATACGCAATAAGCAATGCGCAATAGGCAATGAACAATGCGCAGTACGCAATAAACAATGCACAATGCGCAATAAGCAATGAGCAATACGCAATAATCAATGCGCAATACGCAATACACAATGAGCAATACGCAATTAGCAATGCGCAATACGCAATAAACTATGCGCAATACGCAATAAACATTGCGCAATGCGCAATAAGCAATGCGCAATACGCAATAATCAAATCGCAATGCACAATAAACAATGCGCAATACGCAATAAACAATGCGCAATACGTTATTAGCAATGCGCAATACGCAATAAACAATGCGCAATACGTTATTAGCAATGCGCAATACGCAATAAACAATGCGCAATACGTTATTAGCAATGCGCAATACGCAATAAACAATGCGCAATACGCAATAAACAATGCGCAATGCGCAATGCGCAATACGCAATAATCAATGCGCAACGCGCAATAAACAATGCGCAAAAGCAATACGCAATAAACAATGCGCAATATGCAATACGCAATAAACAATGCGCAATACGCAATAACCAATGCGCAATACGCAATAAGCAATGCGCAATACGCAATAAACAATGCGCAATACGCAATAACCAATGCGCAATATGCAATAAACAATGCGCAATACGCAATATACAATGAGCAATACGCAATACGCAATAAACAATGCGTATTACGCAATAAACAATGCGTATTACGCAATAAACAATGCGCAATACGCAATACGCAATAGACAATGAGCAATACGCAACAACCAATGCGGAATACGCAATAAGCAATGCGCAATACACAATAAACAATGCGCAGTACGCAATAAACAATACGCTATACGCAATAACCAATGCGCAGTACGCAATAAAGAAAGCGCAATACGCAATAAACAATGCGCAGTAAGCAATAAACAATGCGCAATACGCAATATACAATGCGCAGTAAGCAATAAACAATGCGCAATACGCAATATACAATGAGCAATACGCTATTAGCAATACGCAATACGCAATAAAGAATGCTCAATACGCAGTAAACAATGCGCAATACGCAATAAACATTGCGCAATACGCAATACGCAATAAACAATGCGCACTATGCAATACGCAATAAACAATGCGCAATACGCAATAAACAATGCGCAATAATCAATGCGCAATGCGCAATAAACAATGCGCAAAAGCAATACGCAATAAACAATGCGCAATATGCAATACGTAATAAACAATGCGCAATACGCAATAAACAATGCGCAGTACGCAATAAACAATGTGCAATGCTCAATAAACAATGCGCAGTAAGCAATAAACAATGCGCAATACGCAATATACAATGAGCAATACGCTATTAGCAATGCGCAATACGCAATAAACAATGCGCAATACGCAATAAGCAATGCGCAATAGGCAATGAACAATGCGCAGTACATAATAAACAATGTGCAATGCTCAATAAACAATGCGCAATACGCAATAAACAATGCGCAATACGCAATAAACAATGCGCAATAGGCAATGAACAATTCGCAGTACGCAATAAACAATGTGCAATGCTCAATAAACAATGCGCAATACGCAATAAACAATGCGCAATACGCAATAAACAATGCGCAATACGCTATACGCAATAAACAATGCGCACTATGCAATACGCAATAAACAATACGCAATAAACAATGCGCAATACGCAATAATCAATGCGCAATACGCAATAATCAATGCGCAATGCGCAATAAACAATGCGCAAAAGCAATACGCAAACTAATGCGCAATATGCAATACGCAATAAACAATGCGCAATACGCAATAACCAATGCGCAGTACGCAAAAAACAATGCGCAATACGCAATAAACAATGCGCAGTAAGCAATACGCAATAAACAATGCGCACTATGCAATACGCAATAAACAACGCGCAATAAGCAATAAACAATGCGCAATGCGCAATGCGCAATACGCAATAATCAATGCGCAATACGCAATAATCAATGCGCAATGCGCAATAAACAATGCGCAAAAGCAATACGCAATAAACAATGCGCAATACGCAATAACCAATGCGCAGTACGCAATAAACAATGCGCAATACGCAATAAACAATGCGCAGTAAGCAATACGCAATAAACAATGCGCACTATGCAATACGCAATAAACAATGCGCAATACGCAATAATCAATGCGCAATACGCAATATACAATGCGCAGTAAGCAATAAACAATGCGCACTACGCAATAAACAATACGCAATACGCAATACGCAATAAACAATGCGCAATACGCAATAAGCAATGCGCAATAGGCAATGAACAATGCGCAGTACGCAATAAACAATGCACAATGCGCAATAAGCAATGAGCAATACGCAATAATCAATGCGCAACGCGCAATAAACAATGCGCAAAAGCAATACGCAATAAACAATGCGCAATATGCAATACGCAATAAACAATGCGCAATACGCAATAAATAATGCGCAATACGCAATACACAATGAGCAATACGCAATTAGCAATGCGCAATACGCAATAAACTATGCGCAATACGCAATAAACATTGCGGAATGCGCAATAAGCAATGCGCAATACGCAATAATCAAATCGCAATGCACAATAAACAATGCGCAATACGCAATAAACAATGCGCAATACGTCATTAGCAATGCGCAATACGCAATAAACAATGCGCAATACGCAATAAACAATGCACAATACGCAATAAACAATGCGCAATGCGCAATAAACAATGCGCAATAGGCAATGCCCAATTCGCAGTACGCAATAAACAATGTGCAATGCTCAATAAACAATGCGCAATACGCAATAAACAATGCGCAATACGCAATAAACAATGCGCAATACGCTATACGCAATAAACAATGCGCACTATGCAATACGCAATAAACAATACGCAATAAACAATGCGCAATACGCAATAATCAATGCGCAATACGCAATAATCAATGCGCAATGCGCAATAAACAATGCGCAAAAGCAATACGCAAACTAATGCGCAATATGCAATACGCAATAAACAATGCGCAATACGCAATAACCAATGCGCAGTACGCAAAAAACAATGCGCAATACGCAATAAACAATGCGCAGTAAGCAATACGCAATAAACAATGCGCACTATGCAATACGCAATAAACAATGCGCAATGCGCAATGCGCAATACGCAATAATCAATGCGCAATACGCAATAATCAATGCGCAATGCGCAATAAACAATGCGCAAAAGCAATACGCAATAAACAATGCGCAATACGCAATAACCAATGCGCAGTACGCAATAAACAATGCGCAATACGCAATAAACAATGCGCAGTAAGCAATACGCAATAAACAATGCACAATAAGCAATAAACAATGCGCAATGCGCAAAGCGCAATACGCAATAATCAATGCGCAATACGCAATATACAATGCGCAGTAAGCAATAAACAATGCGCAATACGCAATAAGCAATGCGCAATACGCAATAAGCAATGCGCAACACGCAATAAACAATGCGCAGTACGCAATAAACAATGCGCAATACGCAATAAACAATGCGCAATAATCAATGCGCAATACGCAATAAACAATGCGCAATGCGCAATGCGCAATACGCAATAATCAATGCGCAATACGCAATAATCAATGCGCAATGCGCAATAAACAATGCGCAAAAGCAATACGCAATAAACAATGCGCAATATGCAATACGCAATAAACAATGCGCAATATGCAATACGCAATAAACAATGCGCAATATACAATACGCAATAAACAATGCGCAATATGCAATACGCAATAAACAATGCGCACTACGCAATAAACAATACGCAATACGCAATAAACAATGCGCAATACGCAATAAGCAATGCGCAATAGGCAATGAACAATGCGCAGTACGCAATAAACAATGCACAATGCGCAATAAGCAATGAGCAATACGCAATAATCAATGCGCAACGCGCAATAAACAATGCGCAAAAGCAATACGCAATAAACAATGCGCAATATGCAATACGCAATAAACAATGCGCAATACGCAATAAACAATGCGCAATACGCAATACACAATGAGCAATACGCAATTAGCAATGCGCAATACGCAATAAACTATGCGCAATACGCAATAAACATTGCGCAATGCGCAATAAGCAATGCGCAATACGCAATAATCAAATCGCAATGCACAATAAACAATGCGCAATACGCAATAAACAATGCGCAATACGTTATTAGCAATGCGCAATACGCAATAAACAATGCGCAATACGTTATTAGCAATGCGCAATACGCAATAAACTATGCGCAATACGCAATAAACATTGCGCAGTACGCAATAAACAATGCACAATGCGCAATAAGCAATGAGCAATACGCAATAATCAATGCGCAACGCGCAATAAACAATGCGCAAAAGCAATACGCAATAAACAATGCGCAATATGCAATACGCAATAAACAATGCGCAATACGCAATAAACAATGCGCAATACGCAATACACAATGAGCAATACGCAATTAGCAATGCGCAATACGCAATAAACTATGCGCAATACGCAATAAACATTGCGCAATGCGCAATAAGCAATGCGCAATAATCAAATCGCAATGCACAATAAACAATGCGCAATACGCAATAAACAATGCGCAATACGTTATTAGCAATGCGCAATACGCAATAAACAATGCGCAATACGTTATTAGCAATGCGCAATACGCAATAAACAATGCGCAATACGCAATAAACAATGCACAATACGCAATAAACAATGCGCAATGCGCAATGCGCAATACGCAATAATCAATGCGCAATGCGCAATAAACAATGCGCAAAAGCAATACGCAATAAACAATGCGCAATATGCAATAAACAATGCGCAGTAAGCAATACGCAATAAACAATGCACAATAAGCAATAAACAATGCGCAATGCGCAAAGCGCAATACGCAATAATCAATGCGCAATACGCAATATACAATGCGCAGTAAGCAATAAACAATGCGCAATACGCAATAAGCAATGCGCAATACGCAATAAGCAATGCGCAACACGCAATAAACAATGCGCAGTACGCAATAAACAATGCGCAATACGCAATAAACAATGCGCAATAATCAATGCGCAATACGCAATAAACAATGCGCAATGCGCAATACGCAATAATCAATGCGCAATGCGCAATACGCAATAATCAATGCGCAATACGCAATAATCAATGCGCAATGCGCAATAAACAATGCGCAAAAGCAATACGCAATAAACAATGCGCAATATGCAATACGCAATAAACAATGCGCAATATACAATACGCAATAAACAATGCGCAATATGCAATACGCAATAAACAATGCGCACTACGCAATAAACAATACGCAATACGCAATAAACAATGCGCAATACGCAATAAGCAATGCGCAATAGGCAATGAACAATGCGCAGTACGCAATAAACAATGCACAATGCGCAATAAGCAATGAGCAATACGCAATAATCAATGCGCAACGCGCAATAAACAATGCGCAAAAGCAATACGCAATAAACAATGCGCAATATGCAATACGCAATAAACAATGCGCAATACGCAATAAACAATGCGCAATACGCAATACACAATGAGCAATACGCAATTAGCAATGCGCAATACGCAATAAACTATGCGCAATACGCAATAAACATTGCGCAATGCGCAATAAGCAATGCGCAATACGCAATAATCAAATCGCAATGCACAATAAACAATGCGCAATACGCAATAAACAATGCGCAATACGTTATTAGCAATGCGCAATACGCAATAAACAATGCGCAATACGTTATTAGCAATGCGCAATACGCAATAAACTATGCGCAATACGCAATAAACATTGCGCAGTACGCAATAAACAATGCACAATGCGCAATAAGCAATGAGCAATACGCAATAATCAATGCGCAACGCGCAATAAACAATGCGCAAAAGCAATACGCAATAAACAATGCGCAATATGCAATACGCAATAAACAATGCGCAATACGCAATAAACAATGCGCAATACGCAATACACAATGAGCAATACGCAATTAGCAATGCGCAATACGCAATAAACTATGCGCAATACGCAATAAACATTGCGCAATGCGCAATAAGCAATGCGCAATACGCAATAATCAAATCGCAATGCACAATAAACAATGCGCAATACGCAATAAACAATGCGCAATACGTTATTAGCAATGCGCAATACGCAATAAACAATGCGCAATACGTTATTAGCAATGCGCAATACGCAATAAACAATGCGCAATACGCAATAAACAATGCACAATACGCAATAAACAATGCGCAATGCGCAATGCGCAATACGCAATAATCAATGCGCAATGCGCAATAAACAATGCGCAAAAGCAATACGCAATAAACAATGCGCAATAAGCAATAAACAATGCGCAATGCGCAAAGCGCAATACGCAATAATCAATGCGCAATACGCAATATACAATGCGCAGTAAGCAATAAACAATGCGCAATACGCAATAAGCAATGCGCAATACGCAATAAGCAATGCGCAACACGCAATAAACAATGCGCAGTACGCAATAAACAATGCGCAATACGCAATAAACAATGCGCAATAATCAATGCGCAATACGCAATAAACAATGCGCAATGCGCAATGCGCAATACGCAATAATCAATGCGCAATACGCAATAATCAATGCGCAATGCGCAATAAACAATGCGCAAAAGCAATACGCAATAAACAATGCGCAATATGCAATACGCAATAAACAATGCGCAATATGCAATACGCAATAAACAATGCGCAATATACAATACACAATAAACAATGCGCAATATGCAATACGCAATAAACAATGCGCACTACGCAATAAACAATACGCAATACGCAATAAACAATGCGCAATACGCAATAAGCAATGCGCAATAGGCAATGAACAATGCGCAGTACGCAATAAACAATGCACAATGCGCAATAAGCAATGAGCAATACGCAATAATCAATGCGCAACGCGCAATAAACAATGCGCAAAAGCAATACGCAATAAACAATGCGCAATATGCAATACGCAATAAACAATGCGCAATACGCAATAAACAATGCGCAATACGCAATACACAATGAGCAATACGCAATTAGCAATGCGCAATACGCAATAAACTATGCGCAATACGCAATAAACATTGCGCAATGCGCAATAAGCAATGCGCAATACGCAATAATCAAATCGCAATGCACAATAAACAATGCGCAATACGCAATAAACAATGCGCAATACGTTATTAGCAATGCGCAATACGCAATAAACAATGCGCAATACGTTATTAGCAATGCGCAATACGCAATAAACTATGCGCAATACGCAATAAACATTGCGCAGTACGCAATAAACAATGCACAATGCGCAATAAGCAATGAGCAATACGCAATAATCAATGCGCAACGCGCAATAAACAATGCGCAAAAGCAATACGCAATAAACAATGCGCAATATGCAATACGCAATAAACAATGCGCAATACGCAATAAACAATGCGCAATACGCAATACACAATGAGCAATACGCAATTAGCAATGCGCAATACGCAATAAACTATGCGCAATACGCAATAAACATTGCGCAATGCGCAATAAGCAATGCGCAATACGCAATAATCAAATCGCAATGCACAATAAACAATGCGCAATACGCAATAAACAATGCGCAATACGTTATTAGCAATGCGCAATACGCAATAAACAATGCGCAATACGTTATTAGCAATGCGCAATACGCAATAAACAATGCGCAATACGCAATAAACAATGCACAATACGCAATAAACAATGCGCAATGCGCAATGCGCAATACGCAATAATCAATGCGCAATGCGCAATAAACAATGCGCAAAAGCAATACGCAATAAACAATGCGCAATATGCAATAAACAATGCGCAGTAAGCAATACGCAATAAACAATGCACAATAAGCAATAAACAATGCGCAATGCGCAAAGCGCAATACGCAATAATCAATGCGCAATACGCAATATACAATGCGCAGTAAGCAATAAACAATGCGCAATACGCAATAAGCAATGCGCAATACGCAATAAGCAATGCGCAACACGCAATAAACAATGCGCAGTACGCAATAAACAATGCGCAATACGCAATAAACAATGCGCAATAATCAATGCGCAATACGCAATAAACAATGCGCAATGCGCAATGCGCAATACGCAATAATCAATGCGCAATACGCAATAATCAATGCGCAATGCGCAATAAACAATGCGCAAAAGCAATACGCAATAAACAATGCGCAATATGCAATACGCAATAAACAATGCGCAATATGCAATACGCAATAAACAATGCGCAATATACAATACGCAATAAACAATGCGCAATATGCAATACGCAATAAACAATGCGCACTACGCAATAAACAATACGCAATACGCAATAAACAATGCGCAATACGCAATAAGCAATGCGCAATAGGCAATGAACAATGCGCAGTACGCAATAAACAATGCACAATGCGCAATAAGCAATGAGCAATACGCAATAATCAATGCGCAACGCGCAATAAACAATGCGCAAAAGCAATACGCAATAAACAATGCGCAATATGCAATACGCAATAAACAATGCGCAATACGCAATAAACAATGCGCAATACGCAATACACAATGAGCAATACGCAATTAGCAATGCGCAATACGCAATAAACTATGCGCAATACGCAATAAACATTGCGCAATGCGCAATAAGCAATGCGCAATACGCAATAATCAAATCGCAATGCACAATAAACAATGCGCAATACGCAATAAACAATGCGCAATACGTTATTAGCAATGCGCAATACGCAATAAACTATGCGCAATACGCAATAAACATTGCGCAGTACGCAATAAACAATGCACAATGCGCAATAAGCAATGAGCAATACGCAATAATCAATGCGCAACGCGCAATAAACAATGCGCAAAAGCAATACGCAATAAACAATGCGCAATATGCAATACGCAATAAACAATGCGCAATACGCAATAAACAATGCGCAATACGCAATACACAATGAGCAATACGCAATTAGCAATGCGCAATACGCAATAAACTATGCGCAATACGCAATAAACATTGCGCAATGCGCAATAAGCAATGCGCAATACGCAATAATCAAATCGCAATGCACAATAAACAATGCGCAATACGCAATAAACAATGCGCAATACGTTATTAGCAATGCGCAATACGCAATAAACAATGCGCAATACGTTATTAGCAATGCGCAATACGCAATAAACAATGCGCAATACGCAATAAACAATGCACAATACGCAATAAACAATGCGCAATGCGCAATGCGCAATACGCAATAATCAATGCGCAATGCGCAATAAACAATGCGCAAAAGCAATACGCAATAAACAATGCGCAATATGCAATACGCAATAAACAATGCGCAATATGCAATACGCAATATCCAATGCGCAATATACAATACGCAATAAACAATGCGCAGTACGCAATAAACAATGAGGAATACGCAATAAGCAAAGCGCAATACGCAATAAACAATGCGCAGTACGCAATAAACAATGAGCAATACGCAATAAACAATGCGCAATACGCAATAAACAATGCGCAATACGCTATACGCAATAAACAATGCGCACTATGCAATACGCAATAAACAATACGCAATAAACAATGCGCAATACGCAATAATCAATGCGCAATACGCAATAATCAATGCGCAATGCGCAATAAACAATGCGCAAAAGCAATACGCAAACTAATGCGCAATATGCAATACGCAATAAACAATGCGCAATACGCAATAACCAATGCGCAGTACGCAATAAACAATGCGCAATACGCAATAAACAATGCGCAATACGCTATACGCAATAAACAATGCGCACTATGCAATACGCAATAAACAATACGCAATAAACAATGCGCAATACGCAATAATCAATGCGCAATACGCAATAATCAATGCGCAATACGCAATAATCAATGCGCAATGCGCAATAAACAATGCGCAAAAGCAATACGCAAACTAATGCGCAATATGCAATACGCAATAAACAATGCGCAATACGCAATAACCAATGCGCAGTACGCAATAAACAATGCGCAATACGCAATAAACAATGCGCAATGCGCAATACGCAATAATCAATGCGCAACGCGCAATAAACAATGCGCAAAAGCAATACGCAATAAACAATGCGCAATATGCAATACGCAATAAGCAATGCGCAATACACAATAAACAATGCGCAGTACGCAATAAACAATACGCTATACGCAATAACCAATGCGCAGTACGCAATAAAGAAAGCGCAATACGCAATAAACAATGCGCAGTAAGCAATAAACAATGCGCAATACGCAATATACAATGCGCAGTAAGCAATAAACAATGCGCAATACGCAATATACAATGAGCAATACGCTATTAGCAATTCGCAATACGCAATAAAGAATGCTCAATACGCAGTAAACAATGCGCAATACGCAATAAACAATGCGCAATACGCAATACGCACTAAACAATGCGCACTATGCAATACGCAATAAACAATGCGCAATACGCAATAAACAATGCGCAAAAGCAATACGCAATAAACAATGCGCAATATGCAATACGCAATAAACAATGCGCAATACGCAATAAACAATGCGCAGTACGCAATAAACAATGTGCAATGCTCAATAAACAATGCGCAGTAAGCAATAAACAATGCGCAATACGCAATATACAATGAGCAATACGCTATTAGCAATGCGCAATACGCAATAAACAATGCGCAATACGCAATAAGCAATGCGCAATAGGCAATGAACAATGCGCAGTACATAATAAACAATGTGCAATGCTCAATAAACAATGCGCAATACGCAATAAACAATGCGCAATACGCAATAAACAATGCGCAATAGGCAATGAACAATTCGCAGTACGCAATAAACAATGTGCAATGCTCAATAAACAATGCGCAATACGCAATAAACAATGCGCAATACGCAATAAACAATGCGCAATACGCTATACGCAATAAACAATGCGCATTATGCAATACGCAATAAACAATACGCAATACGCAATAAACAATGCGCACTATGCAATACGCAATAAACAATGCGCAATAAGCAATAAACAATGCGCAATACGCAATAATCAATGCGCAATACGCAATAATCAATGCGCAATGCGCAATAAACAATGCGCAAAAGCAATGCGCAATACGCAATAACCAATGCGCAGTACGCAATAAACAATGCGCAATACGCAATAAACAATGCGCAGTAAGCAATAAACAATGCGCAGTAAGCAATACGCAATAAACAATGCGCAATAAGCAATAAACAATGCGCAATGCGCAATGCGCAATACGCAATAATCAATGCGCAATACGCAATAATCAATGCGCAATACGCAATATACAATGCGCAGTAAGCAATAAACAATGCGCACTACGCAATAAACAATACGCAATACGCAATAAACAATGCGCAATACGCAATAAGCAATGCGCAATAGGCAATGAACAATGCGCAGTACGCAATAAACAATGCACAATGCGCAATAAGCAATGAGCAATACGCAATAATCAATGCGCAATACGCAATACACAATGAGCAATACGCAATTAGCAATGCGCAATACGCAATAAACTATGCGCAATACGCAATAAACATTGCGCAATGCGCAATAAGCAATGCGCAATACGCAATAATCAAATCGCAATGCACAATAAACAATGCGCAATACGCAATAAACAATGCGCAATACGTTATTAGCAATGCGCAATACGCAATAAACAATGCGCAATACGTTATTAGCAATGCGCAATACGCAATAAACAATGCGCAATACGTTATTAGCAATGCGCAATACGCAATAAACAATGCGCAATACGCAATAAACAATGCGCAATGCGCAATGCGCAATACGCAATAATCAATGCGCAACGCGCAATAAACAATGCGCAAAAGCAATACGCAATAAACAATGCGCAATATGCAATACGCAATAAACAATGCGCAATACGCAATAACCAATGCGCAATACGCAATAAGCAATGCGCAATACGCAATAAACAATGCGCAATACGCAATAACCAATGCGCAATATGCAATAAACAATGCGCAATACGCAATATACAATGAGCAATACGCAATACGCAATAAACAATGCGTATTACGCAATAAACAATGCGTATTACGCAATAAACAATGCGCAATACGCAATACGCAATAGACAATGAGCAATACGCAACAACCAATGCGGAATACGCAATAAGCAATGCGCAATACACAATAAACAATGCGCAATACGCAATACACAATGAGCAATACGCAATTAGCAATGCGCAATACGCAATAAACTATGCGCAATACGCAATAAACATTGCGCAATGCGCAATAAGCAATGCGCAATACGCAATAATCAAATCGCAATGCACAATAAACAATGCGCAATACGCAATAAACAATGCGCAATACGTTATTAGCAATGCGCAATACGCAATAAACAATGCGCAATACGTTATTAGCAATGCGCAATACGCAATAAACAATGCGCAATACGCAATAAACAATGCACAATACGCAATAAACAATGCGCAATGCGCAATGCGCAATACGCAATAATCAATGCGCAATGCGCAATAAACAATGCGCAAAAGCAATACGCAATAAACAATGCGCAATATGCAATACGCAATAAACAATGCGCAATATGCAATACGCAATATCCAATGCGCAATATACAATACGCAATAAACAATGCGCAGTACGCAATAAACAATGAGGAATACGCAATAAGCAAAGCGCAATACGCAATAAACAATGCGCAGTACGCAATAAACAATGAGCAATACGCAATAAACAATGCGCAATACGCAATAAACAATGCGCAATACGCTATACGCAATAAACAATGCGCACTATGCAATACGCAATAAACAATACGCAATAAACAATGCGCAATACGCAATAATCAATGCGCAATACGCAATAATCAATGCGCAATGTGCAATAAACAATGCGCAAAAGCAATACGCAAACTAATGCGCAATATGCAATACGCAATAAACAATGCGCAATACGCAATAACCAATGCGCAGTACGCAATAAACAATGCGCAATACGCAATAAACAATGCGCAATACGCTATACGCAATAAACAATGCGCACTATGCAATACGCAATAAACAATACGCAATAAACAATGCGCAATACGCAATAATCAATGCGCAATACGCAATAATCAATGCGCAATACGCAATAATCAATGCGCAATGCGCAATAAACAATGCGCAAAAGCAATACGCAAACTAATGCGCAATATGCAATACGCAATAAACAATGCGCAATACGCAATAACCAATGCGCAGTACGCAATAAACAATGCGCAATACGCAATAAACAATGCGCAATGCGCAATACGCAATAATCAATGCGCAACGCGCAATAAACAATGCGCAAAAGCAATACGCAATAAACAATGCGCAATATGCAATACGCAATAAGCAATGCGCAATACACAATAAACAATGCGCAGTACGCAATAAACAATACGCTATACGCAATAACCAATGCGCAGTACGCAATAAAGAAAGCGCAATACGCAATAAACAATGCGCAGTAAGCAATAAACAATGCGCAATACGCAATATACAATGCGCAGTAAGCAATAAACAATGCGCAATACGCAATATACAATGAGCAATACGCTATTAGCAATTCGCAATACGCAATAAAGAATGCTCAATACGCAGTAAACAATGCGCAATACGCAATAAACAATGCGCAATACGCAATACGCACTAAACAATGCGCACTATGCAATACGCAATAAACAATGCGCAATACGCAATAAACAATGCGCAAAAGCAATACGCAATAAACAATGCGCAATATGCAATACGCAATAAACAATGCGCAATACGCAATAAACAATGCGCAGTACGCAATAAACAATGTGCAATGCTCAATAAACAATGCGCAGTAAGCAATAAACAATGCGCAATACGCAATATACAATGAGCAATACGCTATTAGCAATGCGCAATACGCAATAAACAATGCGCAATACGCAATAAGCAATGCGCAATAGGCAATGAACAATGCGCAGTACATAATAAACAATGTGCAATGCTCAATAAACAATGCGCAATACGCAATAAACAATGCGCAATACGCAATAAACAATGCGCAATAGGCAATGAACAATTCGCAGTACGCAATAAACAATGTGCAATGCTCAATAAACAATGCGCAATACGCAATAAACAATGCGCAATACGCAATAAACAATGCGCAATACGCTATACGCAATAAACAATGCGCATTATGCAATACGCAATAAACAATACGCAATACGCAATAAACAATGCGCACTATGCAATACGCAATAAACAATGCGCAATAAGCAATAAACAATGCGCAATACGCAATAATCAATGCGCAATACGCAATAATCAATGCGCAATGCGCAATAAACAATGCGCAAAAGCAATGCGCAATACGCAATAACCAATGCGCAGTACGCAATAAACAATGCGCAATACGCAATAAACAATGCGCAGTAAGCAATAAACAATGCGCAGTAAGCAATACGCAATAAACAATGCGCAATAAGCAATAAACAATGCGCAATGCGCAATGCGCAATACGCAATAATCAATGCGCAATACGCAATAATCAATGCGCAATACGCAATATACAATGCGCAGTAAGCAATAAACAATGCGCACTACGCAATAAACAATACGCAATACGCAATAAACAATGCGCAATACGCAATAAGCAATGCGCAATAGGCAATGAACAATGCGCAGTACGCAATAAACAATGCACAATGCGCAATAAGCAATGAGCAATACGCAATAATCAATGCGCAATACGCAATACACAATGAGCAATACGCAATTAGCAATGCGCAATACGCAATAAACTATGCGCAATACGCAATAAACATTGCGCAATGCGCAATAAGCAATGCGCAATACGCAATAATCAAATCGCAATGCACAATAAACAATGCGCAATACGCAATAAACAATGCGCAATACGTTATTAGCAATGCGCAATACGCAATAAACAATGCGCAATACGTTATTAGCAATGCGCAATACGCAATAAACAATGCGCAATACGTTATTAGCAATGCGCAATACGCAATAAACAATGCGCAATACGCAATAAACAATGCGCAATGCGCAATGCGCAATACGCAATAATCAATGCGCAACGCGCAATAAACAATGCGCAAAAGCAATACGCAATAAACAATGCGCAATATGCAATACGCAATAAACAATGCGCAATACGCAATAACCAATGCGCAATACGCAATAAGCAATGCGCAATACGCAATAAACAATGCGCAATACGCAATAACCAATGCGCAATATGCAATAAACAATGCGCAATACGCAATATACAATGAGCAATACGCAATACGCAATAAACAATGCGTATTACGCAATAAACAATGCGTATCACGCAATAAACAATGCGCAATACGCAATACGCAATAGACAATGAGCAATACGCAACAACCAATGCGGAATACGCAATAAGCAATGCGCAATACACAATAAACAATGCGCAGTACGCAATAAACAATACGCTATACGCAATAACCAATGCGCAGTACGCAATAAAGAAAGCGCAATACGCAATAAACAATGCGCAGTAAGCAATAAACAATGCGCAATACGCAATATACAATGCGCAGTAAGCAATAAACAATGCGCAATACGCAATATACAATGAGCAATACGCTATTAGCAATACGCAATACGCAATAAAGAATGCTCAATACGCAGTAAACAATGCGCAATACGCAATAAACATTGCGCAATACGCAATACGCAATAAACAATGCGCACTATGCAATACGCAATAAACAATGCGCAATACGCAATAAACAATGCGCAATAATCAATGCGCAATGCGCAATAAACAATGCGCAAAAGCAATACGCAATAAACAATGCGCAATATGCAATACGTAATAAACAATGCGCAATACGCAATAAACAATGCGCAGTACGCAATAAACAATGTGCAATGCTCAATAAACAATGCGCAGTAAGCAATAAACAATGCGCAATACGCAATATACAATGAGCAATACGCTATTAGCAATGCGCAATACGCAATAAACAATGCGCAATACGCAATAAGCAATGCGCAATAGGCAATGAACAATGCGCAGTACATAATAAACAATGTGCAATGCTCAATAAACAATGCGCAATACGCAATAAACAATGCGCAATACGCAATAAACAATGCGCAATAGGCAATGAACAATTCGCAGTACGCAATAAACAATGTGCAATGCTCAATAAACAATGCGCAATACGCAATAAACAATGCGCAATACGCAATAAACAATGCGCAATACGCTATACGCAATAAACAATGCGCACTATGCAATACGCAATAAACAATACGCAATAAACAATGCGCAATACGCAATAATCAATGCGCAATACGCAATAATCAATGCGCAATGCGCAATAAACAATGCGCAAAAGCAATACGCAAACTAATGCGCAATATGCAATACGCAATAAACAATGCGCAATACGCAATAACCAATGCGCAGTACGCAAAAAACAATGCGCAATACGCAATAAACAATGCGCAGTAAGCAATACGCAATAAACAATGCGCACTATGCAATACGCAATAAACAACGCGCAATAAGCAATAAACAATGCGCAATGCGCAATGCGCAATACGCAATAATCAATGCGCAATACGCAATAATCAATGCGCAATGCGCAATAAACAATGCGCAAAAGCAATACGCAATAAACAATGCGCAATACGCAATAACCAATGCGCAGTACGCAATAAACAATGCGCAATACGCAATAAACAATGCGCAGTAAGCAATACGCAATAAACAATGCGCACTATGCAATACGCAATAAACAATGCGCAATAAGCAATAAACAATGCGCAATGCGCAATGCGCAATACGCAATAATCAATGCGCAATACGCAATAATCAATGCGCAATACGCAATATACAATGCGCAGTAAGCAATAAACAATGCGCACTACGCAATAAACAATACGCAATACGCAATAAACAATGCGCAATACGCAATAAGCAATGCGCAATAGGCAATGAACAATGCGCAGTACGCAATAAACAATGCACAATGCGCAATAAGCAATGAGCAATACGCAATAATCAATGCGCAACGCGCAATAAACAATGCGCAAAAGCAATACGCAATAAACAATGCGCAATATGCAATACGCAATAAACAATGCGCAATACGCAATAAATAATGCGCAATACGCAATACACAATGAGCAATACGCAATTAGCAATGCGCAATACGCAATAAACTATGCGCAATACGCAATAAACATTGCGGAATGCGCAATAAGCAATGCGCAATACGCAATAATCAAATCGCAATGCACAATAAACAATGCGCAATACGCAATAAACAATGCGCAATACGTTATTAGCAATGCGCAATACGCAATAAACAATGCGCAATACGCAATAAACAATGCACAATACGCAATAAACAATGCGCAATGCGCAATAAACAATGCGCAATAGGCAATGAACAATTCGCAGTACGCAATAAACAATGTGCAATGCTCAATAAACAATGCGCAATACGCAATAAACAATGCGCAATACGCAATAAACAATGCGCAATACGCTATACGCAATAAACAATGCGCACTATGCAATACGCAATAAACAATACGCAATAAACAATGCGCAATACGCAATAATCAATGCGCAATACGCAATAATCAATGCGCAATGCGCAATAAACAATGCGCAAAAGCAATACGCAAACTAATGCGCAATATGCAATACGCAATAAACAATGCGCAATACGCAATAACCAATGCGCAGTACGCAAAAAACAATGCGCAATACGCAATAAACAATGCGCAGTAAGCAATACGCAATAAACAATGCGCACTATGCAATACGCAATAAACAACGCGCAATAAGCAATAAACAATGCGCAATGCGCAATAAACAATGCGCAATGCGCAATGCGCAATACGCAATAATCAATGCGCAATACGCAATAATCAATGCGCAATGCGCAATAAACAATGCGCAATATGCAATACGCAATAAACAATGCGCAATACGCAATAAACAATGCGCAATACGCAATACACAATGAGCAATACGCAATTAGCAATGCGCAATACGCAATAAACTATGCGCAATACGCAATAAACATTGCGCAATGCGCAATAAGCAATGCGCAATACGCAATAATCAAATCGCAATGCACAATAAACAATGCGCAATACGCAATAAACAATGCGCAATACGTTATTAGCAATGCGCAATACGCAATAAACAATGCGCAATACGTTATTAGCAATGCGCAATACGCAATAAACTATGCGCAATACGCAATAAACATTGCGCGGTACGCAATAAACAATGCACAATGCGCAATAAGCAATGAGCAATACGCAATAATCAATGCGCAACGCGCAATAAACAATGCGCAAAAGCAATACGCAATAAACAATGCGCAATATGCAATACGCAATAAACAATGCGCAATACGCAATAAACAATGCGCAAAAGCAATACGCAATAAACAATGCGCAATATGCAATACGCAATAAACAATGCGCAATACGCAATAACCAATGCGCAATACGCAATAAGCAATGCGCAATACGCAATAAACAATGCGCAATACGCAATAACCAATGCGCAATATGCAATAAACAATGCGCAATACGCAATATACAATGAGCAATACGCAATACGCAATAAACAATGCGTATTACGCAATAAACAATGCGTATTACGCAATAAACAATGCGCAATACGCAATACGCAATAGACAATGAGCAATACGCAACAACCAATGCGGAATACGCAATAAGCAATGCGCAATACACAATAAACAATGCGCAGTACGCAATAAACAATACGCTATACGCAATAACCAATGCGCAGTACGCAATAAAGAAAGCGCAATACGCAATAAACAATGCGCAGTAAGCAATAAACAATGCGCAATACGCAATATACAATGCGCAGTAAGCAATAAACAATGCGCAATACGCAATATACAATGAGCAATACGCTATTAGCAATTCGCAATACGCAATAAAGAATGCTCAATACGCAGTAAACAATGCACAATACGCAATAAACAATGCGCAATACGCAATACGCAATAAACAATGCGCACTATGCAATACGCAATAAACAATGCGCAATACGCAATAAACAATGCGCAAAAGCAATACGCAATAAACAATGCGCAATATGCAATACGCAATAAACAATGCGCAATACGCAATACGCAATAAACAATGTGCAATGCTCAATAAACAATGCGCAGTAAGCAATAAACAATGCGCAATACGCAATATACAATGAGCAATACGCTATTAGCAATGCGCAATACGCAATAAACAATGCGCAATACGCAATAAGCAATGCGCAATAGGCAATGAACAATGCGCAGTACATAATAAACAATGTGCAATGCTCAATAAACAATGCGCAATACGCAATAAACAATGCGCAATACGCAATAAACAATGCGCAATAGGCAATGAACAATTCGCAGTACGCAATAAACAATGTGCAATGCTCAATAAACAATGCGCAATACGCAATAAACAATGCGCAATACGCAATAAACAATGCGCAATACGCTATACGCAATAAACAATGCGCACTATGCAATACGCAATAAACAATACGCAATACGCAATAAACAATGCGCACTATGCAATACGCAATAAACAATGCGCAATAAGCAATAAACAATGCGCAATGCGCAATGCGCAATACGCAATAATCAATGCGCAATACGCAATAATCAATGCGCAATGCGCAATAAACAATGCGCAAAAGCAATGCGCAATACGCAATAACCAATGCGCAGTACGCAATAAACAATGCGCAATACGCAATAAACAATGCGCAGTAAGCAATAAACAATGCGCAGTAAGCAATACGCAATAAACAATGCGCAATAAGCAATAAACAATGCGCAATGCGCAATGCGCAATACGCAATAATCAATGCGCAATACGCAATAATCAATGCGCAATACGCAATATACAATGCGCAGTAAGCAATAAACAATGCGCACTACGCAATAAACAATACGCAATACGCAATAAACAATGCGCAATACGCAATAAGCAATGCGCAATAGGCAATGAACAATGCGCAGTACGCAATAAACAATGCACAATGCGCAATAAGCAATGAGCAATACGCAATAATCAATGCGCAATACGCAATACACAATGAGCAATAAACTATGCGCAATACGCAATAAACATTGCGCAATGCGCAATAAGCAATGCGCAATACGCAATAATCAAATCGCAATGCACAATAAACAATGCGCAATACGCAATAAACAATGCGCAATACGTTATTAGCAATGCGCAATACGCAATAAACAATGCGCAATACGTTATTAGCAATGCGCAATACGCAATAAACAATGCGCAATACGCAATAAACAATGCGCAATGCGCAATGCGCAATACGCAATAATCAATGCGCAACGCGCAATAAACAATGCGCAAAAGCAATACGCAATAAACAATGCGCAATATGCAATACGCAATAAACAATGCGCAATACGCAATAACCAATGCGCAATACGCAATAAGCAATGCGCAATACGCAATAAACAATGCGCAATACGCAATAACCAATGCGCAATATGCAATAAACAATGCGCAATACGCAATATACAATGAGCAATACGCAATACGCAATAAACAATGCGTATTACGCAATAAACAATGCGTATTACGCAATAAACAATGCGCAATACGCAATACGCAATAGACAATGAGCAATACGCAACAACCAATGCGGAATACGCAATAAGCAATGCGCAATACACAATAAACAATGCGCAGTACGCAATAAACAATACGCTATACGCAATAACCAATGCGCAGTACGCAATAAAGAAAGCGCAATACGCAATAAACAATGCGCAGTAAGCAATAAACAATGCGCAATACGCAATATACAATGCGCAGTAAGCAATAAACAATGCGCAATACGCAATATACAATGAGCAATACGCTATTAGCAATACGCAATACGCAATAAAGAATGCTCAATACGCAGTAAACAATGCGCAATACGCAATAAACATTGCGCAATACGCAATACGCAATAAACAATGCGCACTATGCAATACGCAATAAACAATGCGCAATACGCAATAAACAATGCGCAATAATCAATGCGCAATGCGCAATAAACAATGCGCAATACGCAATAAGCAATGCGCAATAGGCAATGAACAATGCGCAGTACATAATAAACAATGTGCAATGCTCAATAAACAATGCGCAATACGCAATAAACAATGCGCAATACGCAATAATCAATGCGCAATGCGCAATAAACAATGCGCAAAAGCAATACGCAAACTAATGCGCAATATGCAATACGCAATAAACAATGCGCAATACGCAATAACCAATGCGCAGTACGCAAAAAACAATGCGCAATACGCAATAAACAATGCGCAGTAAGCAATACGCAATAAACAATGCGCACTATGCAATACGCAATAAACAACGCGCAATAAGCAATAAACAATGCGCAATGCGCAATGCGCAATACGCAATAATCAATGCGCAATACGCAATAATCAATGCGCAATACGCAATAATCAATGCGCAATGCGCAATAAACAATGCCCAAAAGCAATACGCAATAAACAATGCGCAATACGCAATAACCAATGCGCAGTACGCAATAAACAATGCGCAATACGCAATAAACAATGCGCAGTAAGCAATACGCAATAAACAATGCGCACTATGCAATACGCAATAAACAATGCGCAATACGCAATAATCAATGCGCAATACGCAATATACAATGCGCAGTAAGCAATAAACAATGCGCACTACGCAATAAACAATACGCAATACGCAATAAACAATGCGCAATACGCAATAAGCAATGCGCAATAGGCAATGAACAATGCGCAGTACGCAATAAACAATGCACAATGCGCAATAAGCAATGAGCAATACGCAATAATCAATGCGCAACGCGCAATAAACAATGCGCAAAAGCAATACGCAATAAACAATGCGCAATATGCAATACGCAATAAACAATGCGCAATACGCAATAAATAATGCGCAATACGCAATACACAATGAGCAATACGCAATTAGCAATGCGCAATACGCAATAAACTATGCGCAATACGCAATAAACATTGCGGAATGCGCAATAAGCAATGCGCAATACGCAATAATCAAATCGCAATGCACAATAAACAATGCGCAATACGCAATAAACAATGCGCAATACGTTATTAGCAATGCGCAATACGCAATAAACAATGCGCAATACGCAATAAACAATGCACAATACGCAATAAACAATGCGCAATGCGCAATAAACAATGCGCAATAGGCAATGCCCAATTCGCAGTACGCAATAAACAATGTGCAATGCTCAATAAACAATGCGCAATACGCAATAAACAATGCGCAATACGCAATAAACAATGCGCAATACGCTATACGCAATAAACAATGCGCACTATGCAATACGCAATAAACAATACGCAATAAACAATGCGCAATACGCAATAATCAATGCGCAATACGCAATAATCAATGCGCAATGCGCAATAAACAATGCGCAAAAGCAATACGCAAACTAATGCGCAATATGCAATACGCAATAAACAATGCGCAATACGCAATAACCAATGCGCAGTACGCAAAAAACAATGCGCAATACGCAATAAACAATGCGCAGTAAGCAATACGCAATAAACAATGCGCACTATGCAATACGCAATAAACAACGCGCAATAAGCAATAAACAATGCGCAATGCGCAATGCGCAATACGCAATAATCAATGCGCAATACGCAATAATCAATGCGCAATGCGCAATAAACAATGCGCAAAAGCAATACGCAATAAACAATGCGCAATACGCAATAACCAATGCGCAGTACGCAATAAACAATGCGCAATACGCAATAAACAATGCGCAGTAAGCAATACGCAATAAACAATGCACAATAAGCAATAAACAATGCGCAATGCGCAAAGCGCAATACGCAATAATCAATGCGCAATACGCAATATACAATGCGCAGTAAGCAATAAACAATGCGCAATACGCAATAAGCAATGCGCAATACGCAATAAGCAATGCGCAACACGCAATAAACAATGCGCAATAATCAATGCGCAATACGCAATAAACAATGCGCAATGCGCAATGCGCAATACGCAATAATCAATGCGCAATACGCAATAATCAATGCGCAATGCGCAATAAACAATGCGCAAAAGCAATACGCAATAAACAATGCGCAATATGCAATACGCAATAAACAATGCGCAATATGCAATACGCAATAAACAATGCGCAATATACAATACGCAATAAACAATGCGCAATATGCAATACGCAATAAACAATGCGCACTACGCAATAAACAATACGCAATACGCAATAAACAATGCGCAATACGCAATAAGCAATGCGCAATAGGCAATGAACAATGCGCAGTACGCAATAAACAATGCACAATGCGCAATAAGCAATGAGCAATACGCAATAATCAATGCGCAACGCGCAATAAACAATGCGCAAAAGCAATACGCAATAAACAATGCGCAATATGCAATACGCAATAAACAATGCGCAATACGCAATAAACAATGCGCAATACGCAATACACAATGAGCAATACGCAATTAGCAATGCGCAATACGCAATAAACTATGCGCAATACGCAATAAACATTGCGCAATGCGCAATAAGCAATGCGCAATACGCAATAATCAAATCGCAATGCACAATAAACAATGCGCAATACGCAATAAACAATGCGCAATACGTTATTAGCAATGCGCAATACGCAATAAACAATGCGCAATACGTTATTAGCAATGCGCAATACGCAATAAACTATGCGCAATACGCAATAAACATTGCGCAGTACGCAATAAACAATGCACAATGCGCAATAAGCAATGAGCAATACGCAATAATCAATGCGCAACGCGCAATAAACAATGCGCAAAAGCAATACGCAATAAACAATGCGCAATATGCAATACGCAATAAACAATGCGCAATACGCAATAAACAATGCGCAATACGCAATACACAATGAGCAATACGCAATTAGCAATGCGCAATACGCAATAAACTATGCGCAATACGCAATAAACATTGCGCAATGCGCAATAAGCAATGCGCAATACGCAATAATCAAATCGCAATGCACAATAAACAATGCGCAATACGCAATAAACAATGCGCAATACGTTATTAGCAATGCGCAATACGCAATAAACAATGCGCAATACGTTATTAGCAATGCGCAATACGCAATAAACAATGCGCAATACGCAATAAACAATGCACAATACGCAATAAACAATGCGCAATGCGCAATACGCAATAATCAATGCGCAATGCGCAATAAACAATGCGCAAAAGCAATACGCAATAAACAATGCGCAATATGCAATACGCAATAAACAATGCGCAATATGCAATACGCAATATCCAATGCGCAATATACAATACGCAATAAACAATGCGCAGTACGCAATAAACAATGAGGAATACGCAATAAGCAAAGCGCAATACGCAATAAACAATGCGCAGTACGCAATAAACAATGAGCAATACGCAATAAACAATGCGCAATACGCAATAAACAATGCGCAATACGCTATACGCAATAAACAATGCGCACTATGCAATACGCAATAAACAATACGCAATAAACAATGCGCAATACGCAATAATCAATGCGCAATACGCAATAATCAATGCGCAATGCGCAATAAACAATGCGCAAAAGCAATACGCAAACTAATGCGCAATATGCAATACGCAATAAACAATGCGCAATACGCAATAACCAATGCGCAGTACGCAATAAACAATGCGCAATACGCAATAAACAATGCGCAATACGCTATACGCAATAAACAATGCGCACTATGCAATACGCAATAAACAATACGCAATAAACAATGCGCAATACGCAATAATCAATGCGCAATACGCAATAATCAATGCGCAATACGCAATAATCAATGCGCAATGCGCAATAAACAATGCGCAAAAGCAATACGCAAACTAATGCGCAATATGCAATACGCAATAAACAATGCGCAATACGCAATAACCAATGCGCAGTACGCAATAAACAATGCGCAATACGCAATAAACAATGCGCAATGCGCAATACGCAATAATCAATGCGCAACGCGCAATAAACAATGCGCAAAAGCAATACGCAATAAACAATGCGCAATATGCAATACGCAATAAGCAATGCGCAATACACAATAAACAATGCGCAGTACGCAATAAACAATACGCTATACGCAATAACCAATGCGCAGTACGCAATAAAGAAAGCGCAATACGCAATAAACAATGCGCAGTAAGCAATAAACAATGCGCAATACGCAATATACAATGCGCAGTAAGCAATAAACAATGCGCAATACGCAATATACAATGAGCAATACGCTATTAGCAATTCGCAATACGCAATAATGAATGCTCAATACGCAGTAAACAATGCGCAATACGCAATAAACAATGCGCAATACGCAATACGCACTAAACAATGCGCACTATGCAATACGCAATAAACAATGCGCAATACGCAATAAACAATGCGCAAAAGCAATACGCAATAAACAATGCGCAATATGCAATACGCAATAAACAATGCGCAATACGCAATAAACAATGCGCAGTACGCAATAAACAATGTGCAATGCTCAATAAACAATGCGCAGTAAGCAATAAACAATGCGCAATACGCAATATACAATGAGCAATACGCTATTAGCAATGCGCAATACGCAATAAACAATGCGCAATACGCAATAAGCAATGCGCAATAGGCAATGAACAATGCGCAGTACATAATAAACAATGTGCAATGCTCAATAAACAATGCGCAATACGCAATAAACAATGCGCAATACGCAATAAACAATGCGCAATAGGCAATGAACAATTCGCAGTACGCAATAAACAATGTGCAATGCTCAATAAACAATGCGCAATACGCAATAAACAATGCGCAATACGCAATAAACAATGCGCAATACGCTATACGCAATAAACAATGCGCATTATGCAATACGCAATAAACAATACGCAATACGCAATAAACAATGCGCACTATGCAATACGCAATAAACAATGCGCAATAAGCAATAAACAATGCGCAATGCGCAATGCGCAATACGCAATAATCAATGCGCAATACGCAATAATCAATGCGCAATGCGCAATAAACAATGCGCAAAAGCAATGCGCAATACGCAATAACCAATGCGCAGTACGCAATAAACAATGCGCAATACGCAATAAACAATGCGCAGTAAGCAATAAACAATGCGCAGTAAGCAATACGCAATAAACAATGCGCAATAAGCAATAAACAATGCGCAATGCGCAATGCGCAATACGCAATAATCAATGCGCAATACGCAATAATCAATGCGCAATACGCAATATACAATGCGCAGTAAGCAATAAACAATGCGCACTACGCAATAAACAATACGCAATACGCAATAAACAATGCGCAATACGCAATAAGCAATGCGCAATAGGCAATGAACAATGCGCAGTACGCAATAAACAATGCACAATGCGCAATAAGCAATGAGCAATACGCAATAATCAATGCGCAATACGCAATACACAATGAGCAATACGCAATTAGCAATGCGCAATACGCAATAAACTATGCGCAATACGCAATAAACATTGCGCAATGCGCAATAAGCAATGCGCAATACGCAATAATCAAATCGCAATGCACAATAAACAATGCGCAATACGCAATAAACAATGCGCAATACGTTATTAGCAATGCGCAATACGCAATAAACAATGCGCAATACGTTATTAGCAATGCGCAATACGCAATAAACAATGCGCAATACGCAATAAACAATGCGCAATGCGCAATGCGCAATACGCAATAATCAATGCGCAACGCGCAATAAACAATGCGCAAAAGCAATACGCAATAAACAATGCGCAATATGCAATACGCAATAAACAATGCGCAATACGCAATAACCAATGCGCAATACGCAATAAGCAATGCGCAATACGCAATAAACAATGCGCAATACGCAATAACCAATGCGCAATATGCAATAAACAATGCGCAATACGCAATATACAATGAGCAATACGCAATACGCAATAAACAATGCGTATTACGCAATAAACAATGCGTATTACGCAATAAACAATGCGCAATACGCAATACGCAATAGACAATGAGCAATACGCAACAACCAATGCGGAATACGCAATAAGCAATGCGCAATACACAATAAACAATGCGCAGTACGCAATAAACAATACGCTATACGCAATAACCAATGCGCAGTACGCAATAAAGAAAGCGCAATACGCAATAAACAATGCGCAGTAAGCAATAAACAATGCGCAATACGCAATATACAATGCGCAGTAAGCAATAAACAATGCGCAATACGCAATATACAATGAGCAATACGCTATTAGCAATACGCAATACGCAATAAAGAATGCTCAATACGCAGTAAACAATGCGCAATACGCAATAAACATTGCGCAATACGCAATACGCAATAAACAATGCGCACTATGCAATACGCAATAAACAATGCGCAGTACGCAATAAACAATGTGCAATGCTCAATAAACAATGCGCAGTAAGCAATAAACAATGCGCAATACGCAATATACAATGAGCAATACGCTATTAGCAATGCGCAATACGCAATAAACAATGCGCAATACGCAATAAGCAATGCGCAATAGGCAATGAACAATGCGCAGTACATAATAAACAATGTGCAATGCTCAATAAACAATGCGCAATACGCAATAAACAATGCGCAATACGCAATAAACAATGCGCAATAGGCAATGAACAATTCGCAGTACGCAATAAACAATGTGCAATGCTCAATAAACAATGCGCAATACGCAATAAACAATGCGCAATACGCAATAAACAATGCGCAATACGCTATACGCAATAAACAATGCGCACTATGCAATACGCAATAAACAATACGCAATAAACAATGCGCAATACGCAATAATCAATGCGCAATACGCAATAATCAATGCGCAATGCGCAATAAACAATGCGCAAAAGCAATACGCAAACTAATGCGCAATATGCAATACGCAATAAACAATGCGCAATACGCAATAACCAATGCGCAGTACGCAAAAAACAATGCGCAATACGCAATAAACAATGCGCAGTAAGCAATACGCAATAAACAATACGCACTATGCAATACGCAATAAACAACGCGCAATAAGCAATAAACAATGCGCAATGCGCAATGCGCAATACGCAATAATCAATGCGCAATACGCAATAATCAATGCGCAATGCGCAATAAACAATGCGCAAAAGCAATACGCAATAAACAATGCGCAATACGCAATAACCAATGCGCAGTACGCAATAAACAATGCGCAATACGCAATAAACAATGCGCAGTAAGCAATACGCAATAAACAATGCGCACTATGCAATACGCAATAAACAATGCGCAATAAGCAATAAACAATGCGCAATGCGCAATGCGCAATACGCAATAATCAATGCGCAATACGCAATAATCAATGCGCAATACGCAATATACAATGCGCAGTAAGCAATAAACAATGCGCACTACGCAATAAACAATACGCAATACGCAATAAACAATGCGCAATACGCAATAAGCAATGCGCAATAGGCAATGAACAATGCGCAGTACGCAATAAACAATGCACAATGCGCAATAAGCAATGAGCAATACGCAATAATCAATGCGCAACGCGCAATAAACAATGCGCAAAAGCAATACGCAATAAACAATGCGCAATATGCAATACGCAATAAACAATGCGCAATACGCAATAAATAATGCGCAATACGCAATACACAATGAGCAATACGCAATTAGCAATGCGCAATACGCAATAAACTATGCGCAATACGCAATAAACATTGCGGAATGCGCAATAAGCAATGCGCAATACGCAATAATCAAATCGCAATGCACAATAAACAATGCGCAATACGCAATAAACAATGCGCAATACGTTATTAGCAATGCGCAATACGCAATAAACAATGCGCAATACGCAATAAACAATGCACAATACGCAATAAACAATGCGCAATGCGCAATAAACAATGCGCAATAGGCAATGAACAATTCGCAGTACGCAATAAACAATGTGCAATGCTCAATAAACAATGCGCAATACGCAATAAACAATGCGCAATACGCAATAAACAATGCGCAATACGCTATACGCAATAAACAATGCGCACTATGCAATACGCAATAAACAATACGCAATAAACAATGCGCAATACGCAATAATCAATGCGCAATACGCAATAATCAATGCGCAATGCGCAATAAACAATGCGCAAAAGCAATACGCAAACTAATGCGCAATATGCAATACGCAATAAACAATGCGCAATACGCAATAACCAATGCGCAGTACGCAAAAAACAATGCGCAATACGCAATAAACAATGCGCAGTAAGCAATACGCAATAAACAATGCGCACTATGCAATACGCAATAAACAACGCGCAATAAGCAATAAACAATGCGCAATGCGCAATGCGCAATACGCAATAATCAATGCGCAATACGCAATAATCGATGCGCAATGCGCAATAAACAATGCGCAAAAGCAATACGCAATAAACAATGCGCAATACGCAATAACCAATGCGCAGTACGCAATAAACAATGCGCAATACGCAATAAACAATGCGCAGTAAGCAATACGCAATAAACAATGCACAATAAGCAATAAACAATGCGCAATGCGCAAAGCGCAATACGCAATAATCAATGCGCAATACGCAATAATCAATGCGCAATACGCAATATACAATGCGCAGTAAGCAATAAACAATGCGCAATACGCAATAAGCAATGCGCAATACGCAATAAGCAATGCGCAACACGCAATAAACAATGCGCAGTACGCAATAAACAATGCGCAATACGCAATAAACAATGCGCAATAATCAATGCGCAATACGCAATAAACAATGCGCAATGCGCAATGCGCAATACGCAATAATCAATGCGCAATACGCAATAATCAATGCGCAATGCGCAATAAACAATGCGCAAAAGCAATACGCAATAAACAATGCGCAATATGCAATACGCAATAAACAATGCGCAATATGCAATACGCAATAAACAATGCGCAATATACAATACGCAATAAACAATGCGCAATATGCAATACGCAATAAACAATGCGCACTACGCAATAAACAATACGCAATACGCAATAAACAATGCGCAATACGCAATAAGCAATGCGCAATAGGCAATGAACAATACGCAGTACGCAATAAACAATGCACAATGCGCAATAAGCAATGAGCAATACGCAATAATCAATGCGCAACGCGCAATAAACAATGCGCAAAAGCAATACGCAATAAACAATGCGCAATATGCAATACGCAATAAACAATGCGCAATACGCAATAAACAATGCGCAATACGCAATACACAATTAGCAATACGCAATTAGCAATGCGCAATACGCAATAAACTATGCGCAATACGCAATAAACATTGCGCAATGCGCAATAAGCAATGCGCAATACGCAATAATCAAATCGCAATGCACAATAAACAATGCGCAATACGCAATAAACAATGCGCAATACGTTATTAGCAATGCGCAATACGCAATAAACAATGCGCAATACGTTATTAGCAATGCGCAATACGCAATAAACTATGCGCAATACGCAATAAACATTGCGCAGTACGCAATAAACAATGCACAATGCGCAATAAGCAATGAGCAATACGCAATAATCAATGCGCAACGCGCAATAAACAATGCGCAAAAGCAATACGCAATAAACAATGCGCAATATGCAATACGCAATAAACAATGCGCAATACGCAATAAACAATGCGCAATACGCAATACACAATGAGCAATACGCAATTAGCAATGCGCAATACACAATAAACTATGCGCAATACGCAATAAACATTGCGCAATGCGCAATAAGCAATGCGCAATACGCAATAATCAAATCGCAATGCACAATAAACAATGCGCAATACGCAATAAACAATGCGCAATACGTTATTAGCAATGCGCAATACGCAATAAACAATGCGCAATACGTTATTAGCAATGCGCAATACGCAATAAACAATGCGCAATACGCAATAAACAATGCACAATACGCAATAAACAATGCGCAATGCGCAATGCGCAATACGCAATAATCAATGCGCAATGCGCAATAAACAATGCGCAAAAGCAATACGCAATAAACAATGCGCAATATGCAATACGCAATAAACAATGCGCAATATGCAATACGCAATATCCAATGCGCAATATACAATACGCAATAAACAATGCGCAGTACGCAATAAACAATGAGGAATACGCAATAAGCAAAGCGCAATACGCAATAAACAATGCGCAGTACGCAATAAACAATGAGCAATACGCAATAAACAATGCGCAATACGCAATAAACAATGCGCAATACGCTATACGCAATAAACAATGCGCACTATGCAATACGCAATAAACAATACGCAATAAACAATGCGCAATACGCAATAATCAATGCGCAATACGCAATAATCAATGCGCAATGCGCAATAAACAATGCGCAAAAGCAATACGCAAACTAATGCGCAATATGCAATACGCAATAAACAATGCGCAATACGCAATAACCAATGCGCAGTACGCAATAAACAATGCGCAATACGCAATAAACAATGCGCAATACGCTATACGCAATAAACAATGCGCACTATGCAATACGCAATAAACAATACGCAATAAACAATGCGCAATACGCAATAATCAATGCGCAATACGCAATAATCAATGCGCAATGCGCAATAAACAAAGCGCAAAAGCAATACGCAAACTAATGCGCAATATGCAATACGCAATAAACAATGCGCAATACGCAATAACCAATGCGCAGTACGCAATAAACAATGCGCAATACGCAATAAACAATGCGCAATGCGCAATACGCAATAATCAATGCGCAACGCGCAATAAACAATGCGCAAAAGCAATACGCAATAAACAATGCGCAATATGCAATACGCAATAAACAATGCGCAATACGCAATAACCAATGCGCAATACGCAATAAGCAATGCGCAATACGCAATAAACAATGCGCAATACGCAATAACCAATGCGCAATATGCAATAAACAATGCGCAATACGCAATATACAATGAGCAATACGCAATAAACGATGCGCAATACGCAATAAACAATGCGCAATACGCAATAAGCAATGCGCAATAGGCAATGAACAATGCGCAGTACGCAATAAACAATGTGCAATGCTCAATAAACAATGCGCAATACGCAATAAACAATGCGCAATACGCAATAAACAATGCGCAATAGGCAATGAACAATTCGCAGTACGCAATAAACAATGTACTATGCTCAATAAACAATGCGCAATACGCAATAAACAATGCGCAATACGCAATAAACAATGCGCAATACGCTATACGCAATAAACAATGCGCACTATGCAATACGCAATAAACAATACGCAATAAACAATGCGCAATACGCAATAATCAATGCGCAATACGCAATAATCAATGCGCAATGCGCAATAAACAATGCGCAAAAGCAATACGCAATAAACAATGCGCAATACGCAATAACCAATGCGCAGTACGCAATAAACAATACGCAATACGCTATACGCAATAAACAATGCGCACTATGCAATACGCAATAAACAATACGCAATAAACAATGCGCAATACGCAATAATCAATGCGCAATACGCAATAATCAATGCGCAATACGCAATAATCAATGCGCAATGCGCAATAAACAATGCGCAAAAGCAATACGCAAACTAATGCGCAATATGCAATACGCAATAAACAATGCGCAATACGCAATAACCAATGCGCAGTACGCAATAAACAATGCGCAATACGCAATAAACAATGCGCAATGCGCAATACGCAATAATCAATGCGCAACGCGCAATAAACAATGCGCAAAAGCAATACGCAATAAACAATGCGCAATATGCAATACGCAATAAACAATGCGCAATACGCAATAACCAATGCGCAATACGCAATAAGCAATGCGCAATACGCAATAAACAATGCGCAATACGCAATAACCAATGCGCAATATGCAATAAACAATGCGCAATACGCAATATACAATGAGCAATACGCAATACGCAATAAACAATGCGTATTACGCAATAAACAATGCGTATTACGCAATAAACAATGCGCAATACGCAATACGCAATAGACAATGAGCAATACGCAACAACCAATGCGGAATACGCAATAGGCAATGCGCAATACACAATAAACAAAGCGCAGTACGCCATAAACAATACGCTATACGCAATAACCAATGCGCAGTACGCAATAAAGAAAGCGCAATACGCAATAAACAATGCGCAGTAAGCAATAAACAATGCGCAATACGCAATATACAATGCGCAGTAAGCAATAAACAATGCGCAATACGCAATATACATTGAGCAATACGCTATTAGCAATTCGCAATACGCAATAAAGAATGCTCAATACGCAGTAAACAATGCGCAATACGCAATAAACAATGCGCAATACGCAATACGCAATAAACAATGCGCACTATGCAATACGCAATAAACAATGCGCAATACGCAATAAACAATGCGCAATAATCAATGCGCAATGCGCAATAAACAATGCGCAAAAGCAATACGCAATAAACAATGCGCAATATGCAATACGCAATAAACAATGCGCAATACGCAATAAACAATGCGCAGTACGCAATAAACAATGTGCAATGCTCTATAAACAATGCGCAGTAAGCAATAAACAATGCGCAATACGCAATATACAATGAGCAATAAACTATTAGCAATGCGCAATACGCAATATACAATGAGCAATACGCTATTAGCAATGCGCAATACGCAATAAACAATGCGCAATACGCAATAAGCAATGCGCAATAGGCAATGAACAATGCGCAGTACATAATAAACAATGTGCAATGCTCAATAAACAATGCGCCATACGCAATAAACAATGCGCAATACGCAATAAACAATGCGCAATAGGCAATGAACAATTCGCAGTACGCAATAAACAATGTGCAATGCTCAATAAACAATGCGCAATACGCAATAAACAATGCGCAATACGCAATAAACAATGCGCAATACGCTATACGCAATAAACAATGCGCACTATGCAATACGCAATAAACAATACGCAATAAACAATGCGCAATACGCAATAATCAATGCGCAATACGCAATAATCAATGCGCAATGCGCAATAAACAATGCGCAAAAGCAATACGCAAACTAATGCGCCATATGCAATACGCAATAAACAATGCGCAATACGCAATAACCAATGCGCAGTACGCAATAAACAATGCGCAATACGCAATAAACAATGCGCAGTAAGCAATACGCAATAAACAATGCGCAATAAGCAATAAACAATGCGCAATGCGCAATGCGCAATACGCAATAATCAATGCGCAATACGCAATAAACAATGCGCAAAAGCAATACGCAATAAACAATGCGCAATACGCAATAACCAATGCGCAGTACGCAATAAACAATGCGCAATACGCAATAAACAATGCGCAGTAAGCAATACGCAATAAACAATGCGCACTATGCAATACGCAATAAACAATGCGCACTATGCAATACGCAATAAACAATGCGCACTATGCAATACGCAATAAACAATGCGCAATAAGCAATAAACAATGCGCAATGCGCAATGCGCAATACGCAATAATCAATGCGCAATACGCAATAATCAATGCGCAATACGCAATATACAATGCGCAGTAAGCATTAAACAATGCGCACTACGCAATAAACAATACGCAATACGCAATAAACAATGCGCAATACGCAATAAGCAATGCGCAATAGGCAATGAACAATGCGCAGTACGCAATAAACAATGCACAATACGCAATAAGCAATGAGCAATACGCAATAATCAATGCGCAACGCGCAATAAACAATGCGCAAAAGCAATACGCAATAAACAATGCGCAATATGCAATACGCAATAAACAATGCGCAATACGCAATAAACAATGCGCAATACGCAATAAACAATGCGCAATACGCAATACGCAATAAACTATGCGCAATACGCAATAAACATTGCGCAATGCGCAATAAGCAATGCGCAATACGAAATAATCAAATCGCAATGCACAATAAACAATGCGCAATACGCAATAAACAATGCGCAATACGTTATTAGCAATGCGCAATACGCAATAAACAATGCGCAATACGTTATTAGCAATGCGCAATACGCAATAAACAATGCGCAATACGCAATAAACAATGCACAATACGCAATAAACAATGCGCAATGCGCAATGCGCAATGCGCAATACGCAATAATCAATGCGCAACGCGCAATAAACAATGCGCAAAAGCAATACGCAATAAACAATGCGCAATATGCAATACGCAATAAACAATGCGCAATACGCAATAACCAATGCGCAATACGCAATAAGCAATGCGCAATACGCAATAAACAATGCGCAATACGCAATAAGCAATGCGCCATACGCAATAAACAATGCGCAGTACGCAATAAACAATACGCAATAATCAATAAACAATACGCAATAAACCATGCGCAATACGCAATACGCAATACGCAATAACCAATGCGCAATACGCAATAAGCAATACGCAATAAGCAATGCGCAACACGCAATAAACAATGCGCAGTACGCAATAAACAATGCGCAATACGCAATAAACAATGCGCAATACGCAATAAACAATGCGCAACGCGCAATGCGCAATACGCAATAATCAATGCGCAATACGCAATAATCAATGCGCAATACGCAATAATCAATGCGCAATGCGCAATAAACAATGCGCAAAAGCAATACGCAATAAACAATGCGCAATACGCAATAACCAATGCGCAGTACGCAATAAACAATGCGCAATACGCAATAAACAATGCGCAGTAAGCAATACGCAATAAACAATGCGCACTATGCAATACGCAATAAACAATGCGCAATAAGCAATAAACAATGCGCAATGCGCAATACGCAATAATCAATGCGCAATACGCAATAATCAATGCGCAATACGCAATATACAATGCGCAGTAAGCAATAAACAATGCGCACTACGCAATAAACAATACGCAATACGCAATAAACAATGCGCAATACGCAATAAGCAATGCGCAATAGGCAATGAACAATGCGCAGTACGCAATAAACAATGCACAATGCGCAATAAGCAATGAGCAATACGCAATAATCAATGCGCAACGCGCAATAAACAATGCGCAAAAGCAATACGCAATAAACAATGCGCAATATGCAATACGCAATAAACAATGCGCAATACGCAATAAACAATGCGCAATACGCAATAAACAATGCGCAATACGCAATACACAATGAGCAATACGCAATAAACTATGCGCAATACGCAATAAACATTGCGCAATGCGCAATAAGCAATGCGCAATACGCAATAATCAAATCGCAATGCACAATAAACAATGCGCAATACGTTATTAGCAATGCGCAATACCCAATAAACAATGCGCAATACGTTATTAGCAATGCGCAATACGCAATAAACAATGCGCAATACGCAATAAACAATGCACAATACGCAATAAACAATGCGCAATGCGCAATGCGCAATGCGCAATACGCAATAATCAATGCGCAACGCGCAATAAACAATGCGCAAAAGCAATACGCAATAAACAATGCGCAATATGCAATACGCAATAAACAATGCGCAATACGCAATAACCAATGCGCAATACGCCATAAGCAATGCGCAATACGCAATAAACAATGCGCAATACGCAATAAGCAATGCGCCATACGCAATAAACAATGCGCAGTACGCAATAAACAATACGCAATAATCAATAAACAATACGCAATAAACCATGCGCAATACGCAATACGCAATACGCAATACGCAATAACCAATGCGCAATACGCAATAAGCAATGCGCAATACGCAATAAGCAATGCGCAACACGCAATAAACAATGCGCAGTACGCAATAAACAATGCGCAATACGCAATAAACAATGCGCAATACGCAATAAACAATGGTCAACGCGCAATGCGCAATACGCAATAAACAATGCGCAATATGCAATACGCAATAAACAATGCGCAATATGCAATACGCAATAAACAATGCGCAATATACAATACGCAATAAACAATGCGCAATATGCAATACGCAATAAACAATGGGCAATACGCAATAACCAATGCGCAATGCGCAATAAACAATGCGCAAAAGCAATACGCAAACTAATGCGCAATATGCAATACGCAATAAACAATGCGCAATACGCAATAACCAATGCGCAGTACGCAATAAACAATGCGCAATACGCAATAAACAATGCGCAATGCGCAATACGCAATAATCAATGCGCAACGCGCAATAAACAATGCGCAAAAGCAATACGCAATAAACAATGCGCAATATGCAATACGCAATAAACAATGCGCAATACGCAATAACCAATGCGCAATACGCAATAAGCAATGCGCAATACGCAATAAACAATGCGCAATACGCAATAACCAATGCGCAATATGCAATAAACAATGCGCAATACGCAATATACAATGAGCAATACGCAATACGCAATAAACAATGCGTATTACGCAATAAACAATGCGTATTACGCAATAAACAATGCGCAATACGCAATACGCAATAGACAATGAGCAATACGCAACAACCAATGCGGAATACGCAATAGGCAATGCGCAATACACAATAAACAAAGCGCAGTACGCCATAAACAATACGCTATACGCAATAACCAATGCGCAGTACGCAATAAAGAAAGCGCAATACGCAATAAACAATGCGCAGTAAGCAATAAACAATGCGCAATACGCAATATACAATGCGCAGTAAGCAATAAACAATGCGCAATACGCAATATACATTGAGCAATACGCTATTAGCAATTCGCAATACGCAATAAAGAATGCTCAATACGCAGTAAACAATGCGCAATACGCAATAAACAATGCGCAATACGCAATACGCAATACGCAATAAACAATGCGCACTATGCAATACGCAATAAACAATGCGCAATACGCAATAAACAATGCGCAATAATCAATGCGCAATGCGCAATAAACAATGCGCAAAAGCAATACGCAATAAACAATGCGCAATATGCAATACGCAATAAACAATGCGCAATACGCAATAAACAATGCGCAGTACGCAATAAACAATGTGCAATGCTCTATAAACAATGCGCAGTAAGCAATAAACAATGCGCAATACGCAATATACAATGAGCAATAAACTATTAGCAATGCGCAATACGCAATATACAATGAGCAATACGCTATTAGCAATGCGCAATACGCAATAAACAATGCGCAATACGCAATAAGCAATGCGCAATAGGCAATGAACAATGCGCAGTACATAATAAACAATGTGCAATGCTCAATAAACAATGCGCAATACGCAATAAACAATGCGCAATACGCAATAAACAATGCGCAATAGGCAATGAACAATTCGCAGTACGCAATAAACAATGTGCAATGCTCAATAAACAATGCGCAATACGCAATAAACAATGCGCAATACGCAATAAACAATGCGCAATACGCTATACGCAATAAACAATGCGCACTATGCAATACGCAATAAACAATACGCAATAAACAATGCGCAATACGCAATAATCAATGCGCAATACGCAATAAACAATGCGCAAAAGCAATACGCAAACTAATGCGCAATATGCAATACGCAATAAACAATGCGCAATACGCAATAACCAATGCGCAGTACGCAATAAACAATGCGCAATACGCAATAAACAATGCGCAGTAAGCAATACGCAATAAACAAGGCGCACTATGCAATACGCAATAAACAATGCGCAATAAGCAATAAACAATGCGCAATGCGCAATGCGCAATACGCAATAATCAATGCGCAATACGCAATAAACAATGCGCAAAAGCAATACGCAATAAACAATGCGCAATACGCAATAACCAATGCGCAGTACGCAATAAACAATGCGCAATACGCAATAAACAATGCGCAGTAAGCAATACGCAATAAACAATGCGCACTATGCAATACGCAATAAACAATGCGCACTATGCAATACGCAATAAACAATGCGCAATAAGCAATAAACAATACGCAATAATCAATGCGCAATACGCAATAATCAATGCGCAATACGCAATATACAATGCGCAGTAAGCAATAAACAATGCGCACTACGCAATAAACAATACGCAATACGCAATAAACAATGCGCAATACGCAATAAGCAATGCGCAATAGGCAATGAACAATGCGCAGTACGCAATAAACAATGCACAATACGCAATAAGCAATGAGCAATACGCAATAATCAATGCGCAACGCGCAATAAACAATGCGCAAAAGCAATACGCAATAAACAATGCGCAATATGCAATACGCAATAAACAATGCGCAATACGCAATACGCAATAAACTATGCGCAATACGCAATAAACATTGCGCAATGCGCAATAAGCAATGCGCAATACGCAATAATCAAATCGCAATGCACAATAAACAATGCGCAATACGCAATAAACAATGCGCAATACGTTATTAGCAATGCGCAATACGCAATAAACAATGCGCAATACGTTATTAGCAATGCGCAATACGCAATAAACAATGCGCAATACGCAATAAACAATGCACAATACGCAATAAACAATGCGCAATGCGCAATGCGCAATGCGCAATACGCAATAATCAATGCGCAACGCGCAATAAACAATGCGCAAAAGCAATACGCAATAAACAATGCGCAATATGCAATACGCAATAAACAATGCGCAATACGCAATAACCAATGCGCAATACGCAATAAGCAATGCGCAATACGCAATAAACAATGCGCAATACGCAATAAGCAATGCGCCATACGCAATAAACAAAGCGCAGTACGCAATAAACAATACGCAATAATCAATAAACAATACGCAATAAACCATGCGCAATACGCAATACGCAATACGCAATAACCAATGCGCAATACGCAATAAGCAATACGCAATAAGCAATGCGCAACACGCAATAAACAATGCGCAGTACGCAATAAACAATGCGCAATACGCAATAAACAATGCGCAATACGCAATAAACAATGCGCAACGCGCAATGCGCAATACGCAATAATCAATGCGCAATACGCAATAATCAATGCGCAATACGCAATAATCAATGCGCAATGCGCAATAAACAATGCGCAAAAGCAATACGCAATAAACAATGCGCAATACGCAATAACCAATGCGCAGTACGCAATAAACAATGCGCAATACGCAATAAACAATGCGCAGTAAGCAATACGCAATAAACAATGCGCACTATGCAATACGCAATAAACAATGCGCAATAAGCAATAAACAATGCGCAATGCGCAATATACAATGCGCAGTAAGCAATAAACAATGCGCACTACGCAATAAACAATACGCAATACGCAATAAACAATGCGCAATACGCAATAAGCAATGCGCAATAGGCAATGAACAATGCGCAGTACGCAATAAACAATGCACAATGCGCAATAAGCAATGAGCAATACGCAATAATCAATGCGCAACGCGCAATAAACAATGCGCAAAAGCAATACGCAATAAACAATGCGCAATATGCAATACGCAATAAACAATGCGCAATACGCAATAAACAATGCGCAATACGCAATAAACAATGCGCAATACGCAATACACAATGAGCAATACGCAATAAACTATGCGCAATACGCAATAAACATTGCGCAATGCGCAATAAGCAATGCGCAATACGCAATAATCAAATCGCAGTGCACAATAAACAATGCGCAATACGTTATTAGCAATGCGCAATACCCAATAAACAATGCGCAATACGTTATTAGCAATGCGCAATACGCAATAAACAATGCGCAATACGCAATAAACAATGCACAATACGCAATAAACAATGCGCAATGCGCAATGCGCAATAATCAATGCGCAACGCGCAATAAACAATGCGCAAAAGCAATACGCAATAAACAATGCGCAATATGCAATACGCAATAAACAATGCGCAATACGCAATAACCAATGCGCAATACGCAATAAGCAATGCGCAATACGCAATAAACAATGCGCAATACGCAATAAGCAATGCGCCATACGCAATAAACAATGCGCAGTACGCAATAAACAATACGCAATAATCAATAAACAATACGCAATAAACCATGCGCAATACGCAATACGCAATACGCAATACGCAATAACCAATGCGCAATACGCAATAAGCAATGCGCAATACGCAATAAGCAATGCGCAACACGCAATAAACAATGCGCAGTACGCAATAAACAATGCGCAATACGCAATAAACAATGCGCAATACGCAATAAACAATGGTCAACGCGCAATGCGCAATACGCAATAAACAATGCGCAATATGCAATACGCAATAAACAATGCGCAATATGCAATACGCAATAAACAATGCGCAATATACAATACGCAATAAACAATGCGCAATATGCAATACGCAATAAACAATGCGCAATACGCAATAACCAATGCGCAGTACGCAATAAACAATGCGCAATACGCAATAAACAATGCGCAGTAAGCAATACGCAATAAACAATGCGCAATGCGCAATAAGCAATGCGCAATACGCAATAATCAAATCGCAGTGCACAATAAACAATGCGCAATACGTTATTAGCAATGCGCAATACGCAATAAACAATGCGCAATACGCAATAAACAATGCACAATACGCAATAAACAATGCGCAATGCGCAATACGCAATAATCAATGCGCAACGCGCAATAAACAATGCGCAAAAGCAATACGCAATAAACAATGCGCAATATGCAATACGCAATAAACAATGCGCAATATGCAATACGCAATAAACAATGCGCAATACGCAATAACCAATGCGCAATACGCAATAAGCAATGCGCAATACGCAATAAACAATGCGCAATACGCAATAAGCAATGCGCCATACGCAATAAACAATGCGCAGTACGCAATAAACAATACGCAATAATCAATAAACAATACGCAATAAACCATGCGCAATACGCAATACGCAATACGCAATAACCAATGCGCAATACGCAATAAGCAATGCGCAATACGCAATAAGCAATGCGCAACACGCAATAAACAATGCGCAGTACGCAATAAACAATGCGCAATACGCAATAAACAATGCGCAATAATCAATGCGCAATGCGCAATAAACAATGCGCAATACGCAATAAACAATGCGCAATGCGCAATACGCAATAATCAATGCGCAATACGCAATAATCAATGCGCAATGCGCAATAAACAATGCGCAAAAGCAATACGCAATAAACAATGCGCAATATGCAATACGCAATAAACAATGCGCAATATGCAATACGCAATAAACAATGCGCAATATACAATACGCAATAAACAATGCGCAATATGCAATACGCAATAAACAATGCGAAGTACGCAATAAACAATGAGGAATACGCAATAAGCAAAGCGCAATACGCAATAAACAATGCGCAGTACGCAATAAACAATGAGCAATACGCAATAAACAATGCGCAATACGCAATAAACAATGCGCAATACGCAATAAGCAATGCGCAATAGGCAATGAACAATGCGCAGTACGCAATAAACAATACGCAATAGGCAATAAGCAATGCGCAATAGGCAATGAACAATGCGCAGTACGCAATAAACAATGAGCAATACGCAATAAACGATGCGCAATACGCAATAAACAATGCGCAATACGCAATAAGCAATGCGCAATAGGCAATGAACAATGCGCAGTACGCAATAAACAATGAGGAATACGCAATAAGCAAAGCGCAATACGCAATAAACAATGCGCAGTACGCAATAAACAATGAGCAATACGCAATAAACAATGCGCAATACGCAATAAACAATGCGCAATACGCAATAAGCAATGCGCAATAGGCAATGAACAATGCGCAGTACGCAATAAACAATACGCAATAGGCAATAAGCAATGCGCAATAGGCAATGAACAATGCGCAGTACGCAATAAACAATGAGCAATACGCAATAAACGATGCGCAATACGCAATAAACAATGCGCAATACGCAATAAGCAATGCGCAATATGCAATGAACAATGCGCAGTACGCAATAAACAATGTGCAATGCTCAATAAACAATGCGCAATACGCAATAAACAATGCGCAATACGCAATAAACAATGCGCAATGGGCAATGAACAATGCGCAGTACGCAATAAACAATGTGCAATGCTCAATAAACAATGCGCAATACGCAATAAATAATGCGCAATACGCAATAAACAATGCGCAATACGCAATAACAACGCGCAGTACGCAATACGCAATAAACAATGCGCAATACGCAATAAACAATGCGCAATAAACAATGCGCAATACGCAATAAACAATGGGCAATACGCAATAAACAATGCGCAATGCGCAATAAACAACGCGCAGTACGCAATACGCAATAAACAATGCGCAGTACGCAATAAACAATGAGCAATACGCAATAAACAATGCGCAATACGCAATAAACAATGCGCAATACGCAATAAACAATGCGCACTACGCAATAAACAATACGCAATAGGCAATAAGCAATGCGCAATAGGCAATGAACAATGCGCAGTACGCAATAAACAATGTGCAATGCTCAATAAACAATGCGCAATACGCAATAAACAATGCGCACTACGCAATAAACAATACGCAATAGGAAATAAGCAATGCGCAATAGGCAATGAACAATGCGCAATATACAATACGCAATAAACAATGCGCAATATGCAATACGCAATAAACAATGCGCAATATACAATACGCAATAAACAATGCGCAATATGCAATACGCAATAAACAATGCGCAATACGCAATAAACAATGCGCAATACGCAATACACAATGAGCAATACGCAATTAGCAATGCGCGATACGCAATAAACTATGCGCAATACGCAATAAACATTGCGCAATGCGCAATAAGCAATGCGCAATACGCAATAATCAAATCGCAATGCACAATAAACAATGCGCAATACGCAATAAACAATGCGCAATACGTTATTAGCAATGCGCAATACGCAATAAACAATGCGCAATACGTTATTAGCAATGCGCAATACGCAATAAACAATGCGCAATACGCAATAAACAATGCACAATACGCAATAAACAATGCGCAATGCGCAATGCGCAATGCGCAATACGCAATAATCAATGCGCAATGCGCAATAAACAATGCGCAAAAGCAATACGCAATAAACAATGCGCAATATGCAATACGCAATAAACAATGCGCAATATGCAATACGCAATAAACAATGCGCAATATACAATACGCAATAAACAATGCGCAATATGCAATACGCAATAAACAATGCGCAGTACGCAATAAACAATGAGGAATACGCAATAAGCAAAGCGCAATACGCAATAAACAATGCGCAGTACGCAATAAACAATAAGCAATACGCAATAAACAATGCGCAATACGCAATAAACAATGCGCAATACGCAATAAGCAATGCGCAATAGGCAATGAACAATGCGCAGTACGCAATAAACAATACGCAATAGGCAATAAGCAATGCGCAATAGGCAATGAACAATGCGCAGTACGCAATAAACAATGAGCAATACGCAATAAACGATGCGCAATACGCAATAAACAATGCGCAATACGCAATAAGCAATGCGCAATAGGCAATGAACAATGCGCAGTACGCAATAAACAATGAGGAATACGCAATAAGCAAAGCGCAATACGCAATAAACAATGCGCAGTACGCAATAAACAATGAGCAATACGCAATAAACAATGCGCAATACGCAATAAACAATGCGCAATACGCAATAAGCAATGCGCAATAGGCAATGAACAATGCGCAGTACGCAATAAACAATACGCAATAGGCAATAAGCAATGCGCAATAGGCAATGAACAATGCGCAGTACGCAATAAACAATGAGCAATACGCAATAAACGATGCGCAATACGCAATAAACAATGCGCAATACGCAATAAGCAATGCGCAATAGGCAATGAACAATGCGCAGTACGCAATAAACAATGTGCAATGCTCAATAAACAATGCGCAATACGCAATAAACAATGCGCAGTACGCAATAAACAATGTGCAATGCTCAATAAACAATGCGCAGTAAGCAATAAACAATGCGCAATACGCAATATACAATGAGCAATACGCTATTAGCAATGCGCAATACGCAATAAACAATGCGCAATACGCAATAAGCAATGCGCAATAGGCAATGAACAATGCGCAGTACATAATAAACAATGTGCAATGCTCAATAAACAATGCGCAATACGCAATAAACAATGCGCAATACGCAATAAACAATGCGCAATAGGCAATGAACAATTCGCAGTACGCAATAAACAATGTGCAATGCTCAATAAACAATGCGCAATACGCAATAAACAATGCGCAATACGCAATAAACAATGCGCAATACGCTATACGCAATAAACAATGCGCACTATGCAATACGCAATAAACAATACGCAATACGCAATAAACAATGCGCACTATGCAATACGCAATAAACAATGCGCAATAAGCAATAAACAATGCGCAATGCGCAATGCGCAATACGCAATAATCAATGCGCAATACGCAATAATCAATGCGCAATGCGCAATAAACAATGCGCAAAAGCAATGCGCAATACGCAATAACCAATGCGCAGTACGCAATAAACAATGCGCAATACGCAATAAACAATGCGCAGTAAGCAATAAACAATGCGCAGTAAGCAATACGCAATAAACAATGCGCAATAAGCAATAAACAATGCGCAATGCGCAATGCGCAATACGCAATAATCAATGCGCAATACGCAATAATCAATGCGCAATACGCAATATACAATGCGCAGTAAGCAATAAACAATGCGCACTACGCAATAAACAATACGCAATACGCAATAAACAATGCGCAATACGCAATAAGCAATGCGCAATAGGCAATGAACAATGCGCAGTACGCAATAAACAATGCACAATGCGCAATAAGCAATGAGCAATACGCAATAATCAATGCGCAATACGCAATACACAATGAGCAATAAACTATGCGCAATACGCAATAAACATTGCGCAATGCGCAATAAGCAATGCGCAATACGCAATAATCAAATCGCAATGCACAATAAACAATGCGCAATACGCAATAAACAATGCGCAATACGTTATTAGCAATGCGCAATACGCAATAAACAATGCGCAATACGTTATTAGCAATGCGCAATACGCAATAAACAATGCGCAATACGCAATAAACAATGCGCAATGCGCAATGCGCAATACGCAATAATCAATGCGCAACGCGCAATAAACAATGCGCAAAAGCAATACGCAATAAACAATGCGCAATATGCAATACGCAATAAACAATGCGCAATACGCAATAACCAATGCGCAATACGCAATAAGCAATGCGCAATACGCAATAAACAATGCGCAATACGCAATAACCAATGCGCAATATGCAATAAACAATGCGCAATACGCAATATACAATGAGCAATACGCAATACGCAATAAACAATGCGTATTACGCAATAAACAATGCGTATTACGCAATAAACAATGCGCAATACGCAATACGCAATAGACAATGAGCAATACGCAACAACCAATGCGGAATACGCAATAAGCAATGCGCAATACACAATAAACAATGCGCAGTACGCAATAAACAATACGCTATACGCAATAACCAATGCGCAGTACGCAATAAAGAAAGCGCAATACGCAATAAACAATGCGCAGTAAGCAATAAACAATGCGCAATACGCAATATACAATGCGCAGTAAGCAATAAACAATGCGCAATACGCAATATACAATGAGCAATACGCTATTAGCAATACGCAATACGCAATAAAGAATGCTCAATACGCAGTAAACAATGCGCAATACGCAATAAACATTGCGCAATACGCAATACGCAATAAACAATGCGCACTATGCAATACGCAATAAACAATGCGCAATACGCAATAAACAATGCGCAATAATCAATGCGCAATGCGCAATAAACAATGCGCAATACGCAATAAGCAATGCGCAATAGGCAATGAACAATGCGCAGTACATAATAAACAATGTGCAATGCTCAATAAACAATGCGCAATACGCAATAAACAATGCGCAATACGCAATAATCAATGCGCAATGCGCAATAAACAATGCGCAAAAGCAATACGCAAACTAATGCGCAATATGCAATACGCAATAAACAATGCGCAATACGCAATAACCAATGCGCAGTACGCAAAAAACAATGCGCAATACGCAATAAACAATGCGCAGTAAGCAATACGCAATAAACAATGCGCACTATGCAATACGCAATAAACAACGCGCAATAAGCAATAAACAATGCGCAATGCGCAATGCGCAATACGCAATAATCAATGCGCAATACGCAATAATCAATGCGCAATACGCAATAATCAATGCGCAATGCGCAATAAACAATGCCCAAAAGCAATACGCAATAAACAATGCGCAATACGCAATAACCAATGCGCAGTACGCAATAAACAATGCGCAATACGCAATAAACAATGCGCAGTAAGCAATACGCAATAAACAATGCGCACTATGCAATACGCAATAAACAATGCGCAATACGCAATAATCAATGCGCAATACGCAATATACAATGCGCAGTAAGCAATAAACAATGCGCACTACGCAATAAACAATACGCAATACGCAATAAACAATGCGCAATACGCAATAAGCAATGCGCAATAGGCAATGAACAATGCGCAGTACGCAATAAACAATGCACAATGCGCAATAAGCAATGAGCAATACGCAATAATCAATGCGCAACGCGCAATAAACAATGCGCAAAAGCAATACGCAATAAACAATGCGCAATATGCAATACGCAATAAACAATGCGCAATACGCAATAAATAATGCGCAATACGCAATACACAATGAGCAATACGCAATTAGCAATGCGCAATACGCAATAAACTATGCGCAATACGCAATAAACATTGCGGAATGCGCAATAAGCAATGCGCAATACGCAATAATCAAATCGCAATGCACAATAAACAATGCGCAATACGCAATAAACAATGCGCAATACGTTATTAGCAATGCGCAATACGCAATAAACAATGCGCAATACGCAATAAACAATGCACAATACGCAATAAACAATGCGCAATGCGCAATAAACAATGCGCAATAGGCAATGCCCAATTCGCAGTACGCAATAAACAATGTGCAATGCTCAATAAACAATGCGCAATACGCAATAAACAATGCGCAATACGCAATAAACAATGCGCAATACGCTATACGCAATAAACAATGCGCACTATGCAATACGCAATAAACAATACGCAATAAACAATGCGCAATACGCAATAATCAATGCGCAATACGCAATAATCAATGCGCAATGCGCAATAAACAATGCGCAAAAGCAATACGCAAACTAATGCGCAATATGCAATACGCAATAAACAATGCGCAATACGCAATAACCAATGCGCAGTACGCAAAAAACAATGCGCAATACGCAATAAACAATGCGCAGTAAGCAATACGCAATAAACAATGCGCACTATGCAATACGCAATAAACAACGCGCAATAAGCAATAAACAATGCGCAATGCGCAATGCGCAATACGCAATAATCAATGCGCAATACGCAATAATCAATGCGCAATGCGCAATAAACAATGCGCAAAAGCAATACGCAATAAACAATGCGCAATACGCAATAACCAATGCGCAGTACGCAATAAACAATGCGCAATACGCAATAAACAATGCTCAGTAAGCAATACGCAATAAACAATGCACAATAAGCAATAAACAATGCGCAATGCGCAAAGCGCAATACGCAATAATCAATGCGCAATACGCAATATACAATGCGCAGTAAGCAATAAACAATGCGCAATACGCAATAAGCAATGCGCAATACGCAATAAGCAATGCGCAACACGCAATAAACAATGCGCAATAATCAATGCGCAATACGCAATAAACAATGCGCAATGCGCAATGCGCAATACGCAATAATCAATGCGCAATACGCAATAATCAATGCGCAATGCGCAATAAACAATGCGCAAAAGCAATACGCAATAAACAATGCGCAATATGCAATACGCAATAAACAATGCGCAATATGCAATACGCAATAAACAATGCGCAATATACAATACGCAATAAACAATGCGCAATATGCAATACGCAATAAACAATGCGCACTACGCAATAAACAATACGCAATACGCAATAAACAATGCGCAATACGCAATAAGCAATGCGCAATAGGCAATGAACAATGCGCAGTACGCAATAAACAATGCACAATGCGCAATAAGCAATGAGCAATACGCAATAATCAATGCGCAACGCGCAATAAACAATGCGCAAAAGCAATACGCAATAAACAATGCGCAATATGCAATACGCAATAAACAATGCGCAATACGCAATAAACAATGCGCAATACGCAATACACAATGAGCAATACGCAATTAGCAATGCGCAATACGCAATAAACTATGCGCAATACGCAATAAACATTGCGCAATGCGCAATAAGCAATGCGCAATACGCAATAATCAAATCGCAATGCACAATAAACAATGCGCAATACGCAATAAACAATGCGCAATACGTTATTAGCAATGCGCAATACGCAATAAACAATGCGCAATACGTTATTAGCAATGCGCAATACGCAATAAACTATGCGCAATACGCAATAAACATTGCGCAGTACGCAATAAACAATGCACAATGCGCAATAAGCAATGAGCAATACGCAATAATCAATGCGCAACGCGCAATAAACAATGCGCAAAAGCAATACGCAATAAACAATGCGCAATATGCAATACGCAATAAACAATGCGCAATACGCAATAAACAATGCGCAATACGCAATACACAATGAGCAATACGCAATTAGCAATGCGCAATACGCAATAAACTATGCGCAATACGCAATAAACATTGCGCAATGCGCAATAAGCAATGCGCAATACGCAATAATCAAATCGCAATGCACAATAAACAATGCGCAATACGCAATAAACAATGCGCAATACGTTATTAGCAATGCGCAATACGCAATAAACAATGCGCAATACGTTATTAGCAATGCGCAATACGCAATAAACAATGCGCAATACGCAATAAACAATGCACAATACGCAATAAACAATGCGCAATGCGCAATGCGCAATACGCAATAATCAATGCGCAATGCGCAATAAACAATGCGCAAAAGCAATACGCAATAAACAATGCGCAATATGCAATACGCAATAAACAATGCGCAATATGCAATACGCAATATCCAATGCGCAATATACAATACGCAATAAACAATGCGCAGTACGCAATAAACAATGAGGAATACGCAATAAGCAAAGCGCAATACGCAATAAACAATGCGCAGTACGCAATAAACAATGAGCAATACGCAATAAACAATGCGCAATACGCAATAAACAATGCGCAATACGCTATACGCAATAAACAATGCGCACTATGCAATACGCAATAAACAATACGCAATAAACAATGCGCAATACGCAATAATCAATGCGCAATACGCAATAATCAATGCGCAATGCGCAATAAACAATGCGCAAAAGCAATACGCAAACTAATGCGCAATATGCAATACGCAATAAACAATGCGCAATACGCAATAACCAATGCGCAGTACGCAATAAACAATGCGCAATACGCAATAAACAATGCGCAATACGCTATACGCAATAAACAATGCGCACTATGCAATACGCAATAAACAATACGCAATAAACAATGCGCAATACGCAATAATCAATGCGCAATACGCAATAATCAATGCGCAATACGCAATAATCAATGCGCAATGCGCAATAAACAATGCGCAAAAGCAATACGCAAACTAATGCGCAATATGCAATACGCAATAAACAATGCGCAATACGCAATAACCAATGCGCAGTACGCAATAAACAATGCGCAATACGCAATAAACAATGCGCAATGCGCAATACGCAATAATCAATGCGCAACGCGCAATAAACAATGCGCAAAAGCAATACGCAATAAACAATGCGCAATATGCAATACGCAATAAGCAATGCGCAATACACAATAAACAATGCGCAGTACGCAATAAACAATACGCTATACGCAATAACCAATGCGCAGTACGCAATAAAGAAAGCGCAATACGCAATAAACAATGCGCAGTAAGCAATAAACAATGCGCAATACGCAATATACAATGCGCAGTAAGCAATAAACAATGCGCAATACGCAATATACAATGAGCAATACGCTATTAGCAATTCGCAATACGCAATAATGAATGCTCAATACGCAGTAAACAATGCGCAATACGCAATAAACAATGCGCAATACGCAATACGCACTAAACAATGCGCACTATGCAATACGCAATAAACAATGCGCAATACGCAATAAACAATGCGCAAAAGCAATACGCAATAAACAATGCGCAATATGCAATACGCAATAAACAATGCGCAATACGCAATAAACAATGCGCAGTACGCAATAAACAATGTGCAATGCTCAATAAACAATGCGCAGTAAGCAATAAACAATGCGCAATACGCAATATACAATGAGCAATACGCTATTAGCAATGCGCAATACGCAATAAACAATGCGCAATACGCAATAAGCAATGCGCAATAGGCAATGAACAATGCGCAGTACATAATAAACAATGTGCAATGCTCAATAAACAATGCGCAATACGCAATAAACAATGCGCAATACGCAATAAACAATGCGCAATAGGCAATGAACAATTCGCAGTACGCAATAAACAATGTGCAATGCTCAATAAACAATGCGCAATACGCAATAAACAATGCGCAATACGCAATAAACAATGCGCAATACGCTATACGCAATAAACAATGCGCATTATGCAATACGCAATAAACAATACGCAATACGCAATAAACAATGCGCACTATGCAATACGCAATAAACAATGCGCAATAAGCAATAAACAATGCGCAATGCGCAATGCGCAATACGCAATAATCAATGCGCAATACGCAATAATCAATGCGCAATGCGCAATAAACAATGCGCAAAAGCAATGCGCAATACGCAATAACCAATGCGCAGTACGCAATAAACAATGCGCAATACGCAATAAACAATGCGCAGTAAGCAATAAACAATGCGCAGTAAGCAATACGCAATAAACAATGCGCAATAAGCAATAAACAATGCGCAATGCGCAATGCGCAATACGCAATAATCAATGCGCAATACGCAATAATCAATGCGCAATACGCAATATACAATGCGCAGTAAGCAATAAACAATGCGCACTACGCAATAAACAATACGCAATACGCAATAAACAATGCGCAATACGCAATAAGCAATGCGCAATAGGCAATGAACAATGCGCAGTACGCAATAAACAATGCACAATGCGCAATAAGCAATGAGCAATACGCAATAATCAATGCGCAATACGCAATACACAATGAGCAATACGCAATTAGCAATGCGCAATACGCAATAAACTATGCGCAATACGCAATAAACATTGCGCAATGCGCAATAAGCAATGCGCAATACGCAATAATCAAATCGCAATGCACAATAAACAATGCGCAATACGCAATAAACAATGCGCAATACGTTATTAGCAATGCGCAATACGCAATAAACAATGCGCAATACGTTATTAGCAATGCGCAATACGCAATAAACAATGCGCAATACGCAATAAACAATGCGCAATGCGCAATGCGCAATACGCAATAATCAATGCGCAACGCGCAATAAACAATGCGCAAAAGCAATACGCAATAAACAATGCGCAATATGCAATACGCAATAAACAATGCGCAATACGCAATAACCAATGCGCAATACGCAATAAGCAATGCGCAATACGCAATAAACAATGCGCAATACGCAATAACCAATGCGCAATATGCAATAAACAATGCGCAATACGCAATATACAATGAGCAATACGCAATACGCAATAAACAATGCGTATTACGCAATAAACAATGCGTATTACGCAATAAACAATGCGCAATACGCAATACGCAATAGACAATGAGCAATACGCAACAACCAATGCGGAATACGCAATAAGCAATGCGCAATACACAATAAACAATGCGCAGTACGCAATAAACAATACGCTATACGCAATAACCAATGCGCAGTACGCAATAAAGAAAGCGCAATACGCAATAAACAATGCGCAGTAAGCAATAAACAATGCGCAATACGCAATATACAATGCGCAGTAAGCAATAAACAATGCGCAATACGCAATATACAATGAGCAATACGCTATTAGCAATACGCAATACGCAATAAAGAATGCTCAATACGCAGTAAACAATGCGCAATACGCAATAAACATTGCGCAATACGCAATACGCAATAAACAATGCGCACTATGCAATACGCAATAAACAATGCGCAGTACGCAATAAACAATGTGCAATGCTCAATAAACAATGCGCAGTAAGCAATAAACAATGCGCAATACGCAATATACAATGAGCAATACGCTATTAGCAATGCGCAATACGCAATAAACAATGCGCAATACGCAATAAGCAATGCGCAATAGGCAATGAACAATGCGCAGTACATAATAAACAATGTGCAATGCTCAATAAACAATGCGCAATACGCAATAAACAATGCGCAATACGCAATAAACAATGCGCAATAGGCAATGAACAATTCGCAGTACGCAATAAACAATGTGCAATGCTCAATAAACAATGCGCAATACGCAATAAACAATGCGCAATACGCAATAAACAATGCGCAATACGCTATACGCAATAAACAATGCGCACTATGCAATACGCAATAAACAATACGCAATAAACAATGCGCAATACGCAATAATCAATGCGCAATACGCAATAATCAATGCGCAATGCGCAATAAACAATGCGCAAAAGCAATACGCAAACTAATGCGCAATATGCAATACGCAATAAACAATGCGCAATACGCAATAACCAATGCGCAGTACGCAAAAAACAATGCGCAATACGCAATAAACAATGCGCAGTAAGCAATACGCAATAAACAATACGCACTATGCAATACGCAATAAACAACGCGCAATAAGCAATAAACAATGCGCAATGCGCAATGCGCAATACGCAATAATCAATGCGCAATACGCAATAATCAATGCGCAATGCGCAATAAACAATGCGCAAAAGCAATACGCAATAAACAATGCGCAATACGCAATAACCAATGCGCAGTACGCAATAAACAATGCGCAATACGCAATAAACAATGCGCAGTAAGCAATACGCAATAAACAATGCGCACTATGCAATACGCAATAAACAATGCGCAATAAGCAATAAACAATGCGCAATGCGCAATGCGCAATACGCAATAATCAATGCGCAATACGCAATAATCAATGCGCAATACGCAATATACAATGCGCAGTAAGCAATAAACAATGCGCACTACGCAATAAACAATACGCAATACGCAATAAACAATGCGCAATACGCAATAAGCAATGCGCAATAGGCAATGAACAATGCGCAGTACGCAATAAACAATGCACAATGCGCAATAAGCAATGAGCAATACGCAATAATCAATGCGCAACGCGCAATAAACAATGCGCAAAAGCAATACGCAATAAACAATGCGCAATATGCAATACGCAATAAACAATGCGCAATACGCAATAAATAATGCGCAATACGCAATACACAATGAGCAATACGCAATTAGCAATGCGCAATACGCAATAAACTATGCGCAATACGCAATAAACATTGCGGAATGCGCAATAAGCAATGCGCAATACGCAATAATCAAATCGCAATGCACAATAAACAATGCGCAATACGCAATAAACAATGCGCAATACGTTATTAGCAATGCGCAATACGCAATAAACAATGCGCAATACGCAATAAACAATGCACAATACGCAATAAACAATGCGCAATGCGCAATAAACAATGCGCAATAGGCAATGAACAATTCGCAGTACGCAATAAACAATGTGCAATGCTCAATAAACAATGCGCAATACGCAATAAACAATGCGCAATACGCAATAAACAATGCGCAATACGCTATACGCAATAAACAATGCGCACTATGCAATACGCAATAAACAATACGCAATAAACAATGCGCAATACGCAATAATCAATGCGCAATACGCAATAATCAATGCGCAATGCGCAATAAACAATGCGCAAAAGCAATACGCAAACTAATGCGCAATATGCAATACGCAATAAACAATGCGCAATACGCAATAACCAATGCGCAGTACGCAAAAAACAATGCGCAATACGCAATAAACAATGCGCAGTAAGCAATACGCAATAAACAATGCGCACTATGCAATACGCAATAAACAACGCGCAATAAGCAATAAACAATGCGCAATGCGCAATGCGCAATACGCAATAATCAATGCGCAATACGCAATAATCGATGCGCAATGCGCAATAAACAATGCGCAAAAGCAATACGCAATAAACAATGCGCAATACGCAATAACCAATGCGCAGTACGCAATAAACAATGCGCAATACGCAATAAACAATGCGCAGTAAGCAATACGCAATAAACAATGCACAATAAGCAATAAACAATGCGCAATGCGCAAAGCGCAATACGCAATAATCAATGCGCAATACGCAATAATCAATGCGCAATACGCAATATACAATGCGCAGTAAGCAATAAACAATGCGCAATACGCAATAAGCAATGCGCAATACGCAATAAGCAATGCGCAACACGCAATAAACAATGCGCAGTACGCAATAAACAATGCGCAATACGCAATAAACAATGCGCAATAATCAATGCGCAATACGCAATAAACAATGCGCAATGCGCAATGCGCAATACGCAATAATCAATGCGCAATACGCAATAATCAATGCGCAATGCGCAATAAACAATGCGCAAAAGCAATACGCAATAAACAATGCGCAATATGCAATACGCAATAAACAATGCGCAATATGCAATACGCAATAAACAATGCGCAATATACAATACGCAATAAACAATGCGCAATATGCAATACGCAATAAACAATGCGCACTATGCAATAAACAATACGCAATACGCAATAAACAATGCGCAATACGCAATAAGCAATGCGCAATAGGCAATGAACAATACGCAGTACGCAATAAACAATGCACAATGCGCAATAAGCAATGAGCAATACGCAATAATCAATGCGCAACGCGCAATAAACAATGCGCAAAAGCAATACGCAATAAACAATGCGCAATATGCAATACGCAATAAACAATGCGCAATACGCAATAAACAATGCGCAATACGCAATACACAATTAGCAATACGCAATTAGCAATGCGCAATACGCAATAAACTATGCGCAATACGCAATAAACATTGCGCAATGCGCAATAAGCAATGCGCAATACGCAATAATCAAATCGCAATGCACAATAAACAATGCGCAATACGCAATAAACAATGCGCAATACGTTATTAGCAATGCGCAATACGCAATAAACAATGCGCAATACGTTATTAGCAATGCGCAATACGCAATAAACTATGCGCAATACGCAATAAACATTGCGCAGTACGCAATAAACAATGCACAATGCGCAATAAGCAATGAGCAATACGCAATAATCAATGCGCAACGCGCAATAAACAATGCGCAAAAGCAATACGCAATAAACAATGCGCAATATGCAATACGCAATAAACAATGCGCAATACGCAATAAACAATGCGCAATACGCAATACACAATGAGCAATACGCAATTAGCAATGCGCAATACACAATAAACTATGCGCAATACGCAATAAACATTGCGCAATGCGCAATAAGCAATGCGCAATACGCAATAATCAAATCGCAATGCACAATAAACAATGCGCAATACGCAATAAACAATGCGCAATACGTTATTAGCAATGCGCAATACGCAATAAACAATGCGCAATACGTTATTAGCAATGCGCAATACGCAATAAACAATGCGCAATACGCAATAAACAATGCACAATACGCAATAAACAATGCGCAATGCGCAATGCGCAATACGCAATAATCAATGCGCAATGCGCAATAAACAATGCGCAAAAGCAATACGCAATAAACAATGCGCAATATGCAATACGCAATAAACAATGCGCAATATGCAATACGCAATATCCAATGCGCAATATACAATACGCAATAAACAATGCGCAGTACGCAATAAACAATGAGGAATACGCAATAAGCAAAGCGCAATACGCAATAAACAATGCGCAGTACGCAATAAACAATGAGCAATACGCAATAAACAATGCGCAATACGCAATAAACAATGCGCAATACGCTATACGCAATAAACAATGCGCACTATGCAATACGCAATAAACAATACGCAATAAACAATGCGCAATACGCAATAATCAATGCGCAATACGCAATAATCAATGCGCAATGCGCAATAAACAATGCGCAAAAGCAATACGCAAACTAATGCGCAATATGCAATACGCAATAAACAATGCGCAATACGCAATAACCAATGCGCAGTACGCAATAAACAATGCGCAATACGCAATAAACAATGCGCAATACGCTATACGCAATAAACAATGCGCACTATGCAATACGCAATAAACAATACGCAATAAACAATGCGCAATACGCAATAATCAATGCGCAATACGCAATAATCAATGCGCAATGCGCAATAAACAAAGCGCAAAAGCAATACGCAAACTAATGCGCAATATGCAATACGCAATAAACAATGCGCAATACGCAATAACCAATGCGCAATACGCAATAAACAATGCGCAATATGCAATACGCAATAAACAATGCGCAATACGCAATAAACAATGCGCAGTACGCAATAAACAATGTGCAATGCTCTATAAACAATGCGCAGTAAGCAATAAACAATGCGCAATACGCAATATACAATGAGCAATAAACTATTAGCAATGCGCAATACGCAATATACAATGAGCAATACGCTATTAGCAATGCGCAATACGCAATAAACAATGCGCAATACGCAATAAGCAATGCGCAATAGGCAATGAACAATGCGCAGTACATAATAAACAATGTGCAATGCTCAATAAACAATGCGCCATACGCAATAAACAATGCGCAATACGCAATAAACAATGCGCAATAGGCAATGAACAATTCGCAGTACGCAATAAACAATGTGCAATGCTCAATAAACAATGCGCAATACGCAATAAACAATGCGCAATACGCAATAAACAATGCGCAATACGCTATACGCAATAAACAATGCGCACTATGCAATACGCAATAAACAATACGCAATAAACAATGCGCAATACGCAATAATCAATGCGCAATACGCAATAATCAATGCGCAATGCGCAATAAACAATGCGCAAAAGCAATACGCAAACTAATGCGCCATATGCAATACGCAATAAACAATGCGCAATACGCAATAACCAATGCGCAGTACGCAATAAACAATGCGCAATACGCAATAAACAATGCGCAGTAAGCAATACGCAATAAACAATGCGCAATAAGCAATAAACAATGCGCAATGCGCAATGCGCAATACGCAATAATCAATGCGCAATACGCAATAAACAATGCGCAAAAGCAATACGCAATAAACAATGCGCAATACGCAATAACCAATGCGCAGTACGCAATAAACAATGCGCAATACGCAATAAACAATGCGCAGTAAGCAATACGCAATAAACAATGCGCACTATGCAATACGCAATAAACAATGCGCACTATGCAATACGCAATAAACAATGCGCACTATGCAATACGCAATAAACAATGCGCAATAAGCAATAAACAATGCGCAATGCGCAATGCGCAATACGCAATAATCAATGCGCAATACGCAATAATCAATGCGCAATACGCAATATACAATGCGCAGTAAGCATTAAACAATGCGCACTACGCAATAAACAATACGCAATACGCAATAAACAATGCGCAATACGCAATAAGCAATGCGCAATAGGCAATGAACAATGCGCAGTACGCAATAAACAATGCACAATACGCAATAAGCAATGAGCAATACGCAATAATCAATGCGCAACGCGCAATAAACAATGCGCAAAAGCAATACGCAATAAACAATGCGCAATATGCAATACGCAATAAACAATGCGCAATACGCAATAAACAATGCGCAATACGCAATAAACAATGCGCAATACGCAATACGCAATAAACTATGCGCAATACGCAATAAACATTGCGCAATGCGCAATAAGCAATGCGCAATACGAAATAATCAAATCGCAATGCACAATAAACAATGCGCAATACGCAATAAACAATGCGCAATACGTTATTAGCAATGCGCAATACGCAATAAACAATGCGCAATACGTTATTAGCAATGCGCAATACGCAATAAACAATGCGCAATACGCAATAAACAATGCACAATACGCAATAAACAATGCGCAATGCGCAATGCGCAATGCGCAATACGCAATAATCAATGCGCAACGCGCAATAAACAATGCGCAAAAGCAATACGCAATAAACAATGCGCAATATGCAATACGCAATAAACAATGCGCAATACGCAATAACCAATGCGCAATACGCAATAAGCAATGCGCAATACGCAATAAACAATGCGCAATACGCAATAAGCAATGCGCCATACGCAATAAACAATGCGCAGTACGCAATAAACAATACGCAATAATCAATAAACAATACGCAATAAACCATGCGCAATACGCAATACGCAATACGCAATAACCAATGCGCAATACGCAATAAGCAATACGCAATAAGCAATGCGCAACACGCAATAAACAATGCGCAGTACGCAATAAACAATGCGCAATACGCAATAAACAATGCGCAATACGCAATAAACAATGCGCAACGCGCAATGCGCAATACGCAATAATCAATGCGCAATACGCAATAATCAATGCGCAATACGCAATAATCAATGCGCAATGCGCAATAAACAATGCGCAAAAGCAATACGCAATAAACAATGCGCAATACGCAATAACCAATGCGCAGTACGCAATAAACAATGCGCAATACGCAATAAACAATGCGCAGTAAGCAATACGCAATAAACAATGCGCACTATGCAATACGCAATAAACAATGCGCAATAAGCAATAAACAATGCGCAATGCGCAATACGCAATAATCAATGCGCAATACGCAATAATCAATGCGCAATACGCAATATACAATGCGCAGTAAGCAATAAACAATGCGCACTACGCAATAAACAATACGCAATACGCAATAAACAATGCGCAATACGCAATAAGCAATGCGCAATAGGCAATGAACAATGCGCAGTACGCAATAAACAATGCACAATGCGCAATAAGCAATGAGCAATACGCAATAATCAATGCGCAACGCGCAATAAACAATGCGCAAAAGCAATACGCAATAAACAATGCGCAATATGCAATACGCAATAAACAATGCGCAATACGCAATAAACAATGCGCAATACGCAATAAACAATGCGCAATACGCAATACACAATGAGCAATACGCAATAAACTATGCGCAATACGCAATAAACATTGCGCAATGCGCAATAAGCAATGCGCAATACGCAATAATCAAATCGCAATGCACAATAAACAATGCGCAATACGTTATTAGCAATGCGCAATACCCAATAAACAATGCGCAATACGTTATTAGCAATGCGCAATACGCAATAAACAATGCGCAATACGCAATAAACAATGCACAATACGCAATAAACAATGCGCAATGCGCAATGCGCAATGCGCAATACGCAATAATCAATGCGCAACGCGCAATAAACAATGCGCAAAAGCAATACGCAATAAACAATGCGCAATATGCAATACGCAATAAACAATGCGCAATACGCAATAACCAATGCGCAATACGCCATAAGCAATGCGCAATACGCAATAAACAATGCGCAATACGCAATAAGCAATGCGCCATACGCAATAAACAATGCGCAGTACGCAATAAACAATACGCAATAATCAATAAACAATACGCAATAAACCATGCGCAATACGCAATACGCAATACGCAATACGCAATAACCAATGCGCAATACGCAATAAGCAATGCGCAATACGCAATAAGCAATGCGCAACACGCAATAAACAATGCGCAGTACGCAATAAACAATGCGCAATACGCAATAAACAATGCGCAATACGCAATAAACAATGGTCAACGCGCAATGCGCAATACGCAATAAACAATGCGCAATATGCAATACGCAATAAACAATGCGCAATATGCAATACGCAATAAACAATGCGCAATATACAATACGCAATAAACAATGCGCAATATGCAATACGCAATAAACAATGGGCAATACGCAATAACCAATGCGCAATGCGCAATAAACAATGCGCAAAAGCAATACGCAAACTAATGCGCAATATGCAATACGCAATAAACAATGCGCAATACGCAATAACCAATGCGCAGTACGCAATAAACAATGCGCAATACGCAATAAACAATGCGCAATGCGCAATACGCAATAATCAATGCGCAACGCGCAATAAACAATGCGCAAAAGCAATACGCAATAAACAATGCGCAATATGCAATACGCAATAAACAATGCGCAATACGCAATAACCAATGCGCAATACGCAATAAGCAATGCGCAATACGCAATAAACAATGCGCAATACGCAATAACCAATGCGCAATATGCAATAAACAATGCGCAATACGCAATATACAATGAGCAATACGCAATACGCAATAAACAATGCGTATTACGCAATAAACAATGCGTATTACGCAATAAACAATGCGCAATACGCAATACGCAATAGACAATGAGCAATACGCAACAACCAATGCGGAATACGCAATAGGCAATGCGCAATACACAATAAACAAAGCGCAGTACGCCATAAACAATACGCTATACGCAATAACCAATGCGCAGTACGCAATAAAGAAAGCGCAATACGCAATAAACAATGCGCAGTAAGCAATAAACAATGCGCAATACGCAATATACAATGCGCAGTAAGCAATAAACAATGCGCAATACGCAATATACATTGAGCAATACGCTATTAGCAATTCGCAATACGCAATAAAGAATGCTCAATACGCAGTAAACAATGCGCAATACGCAATAAACAATGCGCAATACGCAATACGCAATACGCAATAAACAATGCGCACTATGCAATACGCAATAAACAATGCGCAATACGCAATAAACAATGCGCAATAATCAATGCGCAATGCGCAATAAACAATGCGCAAAAGCAATACGCAATAAACAATGCGCAATATGCAATACGCAATAAACAATGCGCAATACGCAATAAACAATGCGCAGTACGCAATAAACAATGTGCAATGCTCTATAAACAATGCGCAGTAAGCAATAAACAATGCGCAATACGCAATATACAATGAGCAATAAACTATTAGCAATGCGCAATACGCAATATACAATGAGCAATACGCTATTAGCAATGCGCAATACGCAATAAACAATGCGCAATACGCAATAAGCAATGCGCAATAGGCAATGAACAATGCGCAGTACATAATAAACAATGTGCAATGCTCAATAAACAATGCGCAATACGCAATAAACAATGCGCAATACGCAATAAACAATGCGCAATAGGCAATGAACAATTCGCAGTACGCAATAAACAATGTGCAATGCTCAATAAACAATGCGCAATACGCAATAAACAATGCGCAATACGCAATAAACAATGCGCAATACGCTATACGCAATAAACAATGCGCACTATGCAATACGCAATAAACAATACGCAATAAACAATGCGCAATACGCAATAATCAATGCGCAATACGCAATAAACAATGCGCAAAAGCAATACGCAAACTAATGCGCAATATGCAATACGCAATAAACAATGCGCAATACGCAATAACCAATGCGCAGTACGCAATAAACAATGCGCAATACGCAATAAACAATGCGCAGTAAGCAATACGCAATAAACAAGGCGCACTATGCAATACGCAATAAACAATGCGCAATAAGCAATAAACAATGCGCAATGCGCAATGCGCAATACGCAATAATCAATGCGCAATACGCAATAAACAATGCGCAAAAGCAATACGCAATAAACAATGCGCAATACGCAATAACCAATGCGCAGTACGCAATAAACAATGCGCAATACGCAATAAACAATGCGCAGTAAGCAATACGCAATAAACAATGCGCACTATGCAATACGCAATAAACAATGCGCACTATGCAATACGCAATAAACAATGCGCAATAAGCAATAAACAATACGCAATAATCAATGCGCAATACGCAATAATCAATGCGCAATACGCAATATACAATGCGCAGTAAGCAATAAACAATGCGCACTACGCAATAAACAATACGCAATACGCAATAAACAATGCGCAATACGCAATAAGCAATGCGCAATAGGCAATGAACAATGCGCAGTACGCAATAAACAATGCACAATACGCAATAAGCAATGAGCAATACGCAATAATCAATGCGCAACGCGCAATAAACAATGCGCAAAAGCAATACGCAATAAACAATGCGCAATATGCAATACGCAATAAACAATGCGCAATACGCAATACGCAATAAACTATGCGCAATACGCAATAAACATTGCGCAATGCGCAATAAGCAATGCGCAATACGCAATAATCAAATCGCAATGCACAATAAACAATGCGCAATACGCAATAAACAATGCGCAATACGTTATTAGCAATGCGCAATACGCAATAAACAATGCGCAATACGTTATTAGCAATGCGCAATAATCAATGCGCAACGCGCAATAAACAATGCGCAAAAGCAATACGCAATAAACAATGCGCAATATGCAATACGCAATAAACAATGCGCAATACGCAATAACCAATGCGCAATACGCAATAAGCAATGCGCAATACGCAATAAACAATGCGCAATACGCAATAAACAATGCGCAATACGCTATACGCAATAAACAATGCGCACTATGCAATACGCAATAAACAATACGCAATAAACAATGCGCAATACGCAATAATCAATGCGCAATACGCAATAAACAATGCGCAAAAGCAATACGCAAACTAATGCGCAATATGCAATACGCAATAAACAATGCGCAATACGCAATAACCAATGCGCAGTACGCAATAAACAATGCGCAATACGCAATAAACAATGCGCAGTAAGCAATACGCAATAAACAAGGCGCACTATGCAATACGCAATAAACAATGCGCAATAAGCAATAAACAATGCGCAATGCGCAATGCGCAATACGCAATAATCAATGCGCAATACGCAATAAACAATGCGCAAAAGCAATACGCAATAAACAATGCGCAATACGCAATAACCAATGCGCAGTACGCAATAAACAATGCGCAATACGCAATAAACAATGCGCAGTAAGCAATACGCAATAAACAATGCGCACTATGCAATACGCAATAAACAATGCGCACTATGCAATACGCAATAAACAATGCGCAATAAGCAATAAACAATACGCAATAATCAATGCGCAATACGCAATAATCAATGCGCAATACGCAATATACAATGCGCAGTAAGCAATAAACAATGCGCACTACGCAATAAACAATACGCAATACGCAATAAACAATGCGCAATACGCAATAAGCAATGCGCAATAGGCAATGAACAATGCGCAGTACGCAATAAACAATGCACAATACGCAATAAGCAATGAGCAATACGCAATAATCAATGCGCAACGCGCAATAAACAATGCGCAAAAGCAATACGCAATAAACAATGCGCAATATGCAATACGCAATAAACAATGCGCAATACGCAATACGCAATAAACTATGCGCAATACGCAATAAACATTGCGCAATGCGCAATAAGCAATGCGCAATACGCAATAATCAAATCGCAATGCACAATAAACAATGCGCAATACGCAATAAACAATGCGCAATACGTTATTAGCAATGCGCAATACGCAATAAACAATGCGCAATACGTTATTAGCAATGCGCAATACGCAATAAACAATGCGCAATACGCAATAAACAATGCACAATACGCAATAAACAATGCGCAATGCGCAATGCGCAATGCGCAATACGCAATAATCAATGCGCAACGCGCAATAAACAATGCGCAAAAGCAATACGCAATAAACAATGCGCAATATGCAATACGCAATAAACAATGCGCAATACGCAATAACCAATGCGCAATACGCAATAAGCAATGCGCAATACGCAATAAACAATGCGCAATACGCAATAAGCAATGCGCCATACGCAATAAACAAAGCGCAGTACGCAATAAACAATACGCAATAATCAATAAACAATACGCAATAAACCATGCGCAATACGCAATACGCAATACGCAATAACCAATGCGCAATACGCAATAAGCAATACGCAATAAGCAATGCGCAACACGCAATAAACAATGCGCAGTACGCAATAAACAATGCGCAATACGCAATAAACAATGCGCAATACGCAATAAACAATGCGCAACGCGCAATGCGCAATACGCAATAATCAATGCGCAATACGCAATAATCAATGCGCAATACGCAATAATCAATGCGCAATGCGCAATAAACAATGCGCAAAAGCAATACGCAATAAACAATGCGCAATACGCAATAACCAATGCGCAGTACGCAATAAACAATGCGCAATACGCAATAAACAATGCGCAGTAAGCAATACGCAATAAACAATGCGCACTATGCAATACGCAATAAACAATGCGCAATAAGCAATAAACAATGCGCAATGCGCAATATACAATGCGCAGTAAGCAATAAACAATGCGCACTACGCAATAAACAATACGCAATACGCAATAAACAATGCGCAATACGCAATAAGCAATGCGCAATAGGCAATGAACAATGCGCAGTACGCAATAAACAATGCACAATGCGCAATAAGCAATGAGCAATACGCAATAATCAATGCGCAACGCGCAATAAACAATGCGCAAAAGCAATACGCAATAAACAATGCGCAATATGCAATACGCAATAAACAATGCGCAATACGCAATAAACAATGCGCAATACGCAATAAACAATGCGCAATACGCAATACACAATGAGCAATACGCAATAAACTATGCGCAATACGCAATAAACATTGCGCAATGCGCAATAAGCAATGCGCAATACGCAATAATCAAATCGCAGTGCACAATAAACAATGCGCAATACGTTATTAGCAATGCGCAATACCCAATAAACAATGCGCAATACGTTATTAGCAATGCGCAATACGCAATAAACAATGCGCAATACGCAATAAACAATGCACAATACGCAATAAACAATGCGCAATGCGCAATGCGCAATAATCAATGCGCAACGCGCAATAAACAATGCGCAAAAGCAATACGCAATAAACAATGCGCAATATGCAATACGCAATAAACAATGCGCAATACGCAATAACCAATGCGCAATACGCAATAAGCAATGCGCAATACGCAATAAACAATGCGCAATACGCAATAAGCAATGCGCCATACGCAATAAACAATGCGCAGTACGCAATAAACAATACGCAATAATCAATAAACAATACGCAATAAACCATGCGCAATACGCAATACGCAATACGCAATACGCAATAACCAATGCGCAATACGCAATAAGCAATGCGCAATACGCAATAAGCAATGCGCAACACGCAATAAACAATGCGCAGTACGCAATAAACAATGCGCAATACGCAATAAACAATGCGCAATACGCAATAAACAATGGTCAACGCGCAATGCGCAATACGCAATAAACAATGCGCAATATGCAATACGCAATAAACAATGCGCAATATGCAATACGCAATAAACAATGCGCAATATACAATACGCAATAAACAATGCGCAATATGCAATACGCAATAAACAATGCGCAATACGCAATAACCAATGCGCAGTACGCAATAAACAATGCGCAATACGCAATAAACAATGCGCAGTAAGCAATACGCAATAAACAATGCGCAATGCGCAATAAGCAATGCGCAATACGCAATAATCAAATCGCAGTGCACAATAAACAATGCGCAATACGTTATTAGCAATGCGCAATACGCAATAAACAATGCGCAATACGCAATAAACAATGCACAATACGCAATAAACAATGCGCAATGCGCAATACGCAATAATCAATGCGCAACGCGCAATAAACAATGCGCAAAAGCAATACGCAATAAACAATGCGCAATATGCAATACGCAATAAACAATGCGCAATATGCAATACGCAATAAACAATGCGCAATACGCAATAACCAATGCGCAATACGCAATAAGCAATGCGCAATACGCAATAAACAATGCGCAATACGCAATAAGCAATGCGCCATACGCAATAAACAATGCGCAGTACGCAATAAACAATACGCAATAATCAATAAACAATACGCAATAAACCATGCGCAATACGCAATACGCAATACGCAATAACCAATGCGCAATACGCAATAAGCAATGCGCAATACGCAATAAGCAATGCGCAACACGCAATAAACAATGCGCAGTACGCAATAAACAATGCGCAATACGCAATAAACAATGCGCAATAATCAATGCGCAATGCGCAATAAACAATGCGCAATACGCAATAAACAATGCGCAATGCGCAATACGCAATAATCAATGCGCAATACGCAATAATCAATGCGCAATGCGCAATAAACAATGCGCAAAAGCAATACGCAATAAACAATGCGCAATATGCAATACGCAATAAACAATGCGCAATATGCAATACGCAATAAACAATGCGCAATATACAATACGCAATAAACAATGCGCAATATGCAATACGCAATAAACAATGCGAAGTACGCAATAAACAATGAGGAATACGCAATAAGCAAAGCGCAATACGCAATAAACAATGCGCAGTACGCAATAAACAATGAGCAATACGCAATAAACAATGCGCAATACGCAATAAACAATGCGCAATACGCAATAAGCAATGCGCAATAGGCAATGAACAATGCGCAGTACGCAATAAACAATACGCAATAGGCAATAAGCAATGCGCAATAGGCAATGAACAATGCGCAGTACGCAATAAACAATGAGCAATACGCAATAAACGATGCGCAATACGCAATAAACAATGCGCAATACGCAATAAGCAATGCGCAATAGGCAATGAACAATGCGCAGTACGCAATAAACAATGAGGAATACGCAATAAGCAAAGCGCAATACGCAATAAACAATGCGCAGTACGCAATAAACAATGAGCAATACGCAATAAACAATGCGCAATACGCAATAAACAATGCGCAATACGCAATAAGCAATGCGCAATAGGCAATGAACAATGCGCAGTACGCAATAAACAATACGCAATAGGCAATAAGCAATGCGCAATAGGCAATGAACAATGCGCAGTACGCAATAAACAATGAGCAATACGCAATAAACGATGCGCAATACGCAATAAACAATGCGCAATACGCAATAAGCAATGCGCAATATGCAATGAACAATGCGCAGTACGCAATAAACAATGTGCAATGCTCAATAAACAATGCGCAATACGCAATAAACAATGCGCAATACGCAATAAACAATGCGCAATGGGCAATGAACAATGCGCAGTACGCAATAAACAATGTGCAATGCTCAATAAACAATGCGCAATACGCAATAAATAATGCGCAATACGCAATAAACAATGCGCAATACGCAATAACAACGCGCAGTACGCAATACGCAATAAACAATGCGCAATACGCAATAAACAATGCGCAATAAACAATGCGCAATACGCAATAAACAATGGGCAATACGCAATAAACAATGCGCAATGCGCAATAAACAACGCGCAGTACGCAATACGCAATAAACAATGCGCAGTACGCAATAAACAATGAGCAATACGCAATAAACAATGCGCAATACGCAATAAACAATGCGCAATACGCAATAAACAATGCGCACTACGCAATAAACAATACGCAATAGGCAATAAGCAATGCGCAATAGGCAATGAACAATGCGCAGTACGCAATAAACAATGTGCAATGCTCAATAAACAATGCGCAATACGCAATAAACAATGCGCACTACGCAATAAACAATACGCAATAGGAAATAAGCAATGCGCAATAGGCAATGAACAATGCGCAATATACAATACGCAATAAACAATGCGCAATATGCAATACGCAATAAACAATGCGCAATATACAATACGCAATAAACAATGCGCAATATGCAATACGCAATAAACAATGCGCAATACGCAATAAACAATGCGCAATACGCAATACACAATGAGCAATACGCAATTAGCAATGCGCGATACGCAATAAACTATGCGCAATACGCAATAAACATTGCGCAATGCGCAATAAGCAATGCGCAATACGCAATAATCAAATCGCAATGCACAATAAACAATGCGCAATACGCAATAAACAATGCGCAATACGTTATTAGCAATGCGCAATACGCAATAAACAATGCGCAATACGTTATTAGCAATGCGCAATACGCAATAAACAATGCGCAATACGCAATAAACAATGCACAATACGCAATAAACAATGCGCAATGCGCAATGCGCAATGCGCAATACGCAATAATCAATGCGCAATGCGCAATAAACAATGCGCAAAAGCAATACGCAATAAACAATGCGCAATATGCAATACGCAATAAACAATGCGCAATATGCAATACGCAATAAACAATGCGCAATATACAATACGCAATAAACAATGCGCAATATGCAATACGCAATAAACAATGCGCAGTACGCAATAAACAATGAGGAATACGCAATAAGCAAAGCGCAATACGCAATAAACAATGCGCAGTACGCAATAAACAATAAGCAATACGCAATAAACAATGCGCAATACGCAATAAACAATGCGCAATACGCAATAAGCAATGCGCAATAGGCAATGAACAATGCGCAGTACGCAATAAACAATACGCAATAGGCAATAAGCAATGCGCAATAGGCAATGAACAATGCGCAGTACGCAATAAACAATGAGCAATACGCAATAAACGATGCGCAATACGCAATAAACAATGCGCAATACGCAATAAGCAATGCGCAATAGGCAATGAACAATGCGCAGTACGCAATAAACAATGAGGAATACGCAATAAGCAAAGCGCAATACGCAATAAACAATGCGCAGTACGCAATAAACAATGAGCAATACGCAATAAACAATGCGCAATACGCAATAAACAATGCGCAATACGCAATAAGCAATGCGCAATAGGCAATGAACAATGCGCAGTACGCAATAAACAATACGCAATAGGCAATAAGCAATGCGCAATAGGCAATGAACAATGCGCAGTACGCAATAAACAATGAGCAATACGCAATAAACGATGCGCAATACGCAATAAACAATGCGCAATACGCAATAAGCAATGCGCAATAGGCAATGAACAATGCGCAGTACGCAATAAACAATGTGCAATGCTCAATAAACAATGCGCAATACGCAATAAACAATGCGCACTACGCAATAAACAATACGCAATACGCAATAAGCAATGCGCAATATGCAATGAACAATGCGCAGTACGCAATAAACAATGTGCAATGCTCAATAAACAATGCGCAATACGCAATAAACAATGCGCAATACGCAATAAACAATGCGCAATGGGCAATGAACAATGCGCAGTACGCAATAAACAATGTGCAATGCTCAATAAACAATGCGCAATACGCAATAAATAATGCGCAATACGCAATAAACAATGCGCAATACGCAATAAACAACGCGCAGTACGCAATACGCAATAAACAATGCGCAATACGCAATAAACAATGCGCAATAAACAATGCGCAATACGCAATAAACAATGGGCAATACGCAATAAACAATGCGCAATACGCAATAAACAACGCGCAGTACGCAATACGCAATAAACAATGCGCAATACGCAATAACCAATGCGCAATACACAATAAGCAATGCGCAATACGCAATAACCAATGCGCAGTACGCCATAACCAATGCGCAATACGCAATAAGCAATGCGCAATACGCAATACGCAATAAAGAATGCGCAATACGCAGTAAACAATGCGCAATACGCAATAAACAATGCGCAATACGCAATAAACAATGGGCAATACGCAATAAACAATGGGCAATACAAAATAAACAATGCGCAATAAACATTGCGTAATGCGCAATAATCAATGCGCAATGCGCAATACGCAATAAACAATGCGCAATACGCAATTAACAATGCGCAATGCGCAATGCGCAATACGCAATAATCAATGCGCAATACGCAATAATCAATGCGCAATGCGCAATAAACAATGCACAATGTGCAATACGCAATAAACAATGCGCAATATACAATACGCAATAAACAATGCGGAATATGCAATACGCAATAAACAATGCGCAATACGCAATAACCAATGCGCAATACGCAATAAGCAAAGCGCAATACGCAATAAACAATGCGCAGTACGCAATAAACAATGAGCAATACGCAATAAACAATGCGCAATACGCAATAAACAATGCGCAATACGCAATAAACAATGCGCACTACGCAATAAACAATACGCAATAGGCAATAAGCAATGCGCAATAGGCAATGAACAATGCGCAGTACGCAATAAACAATGTGCAATGCTCAATAAACAATGCGCAATACGCAATAAACAATGCGCACTACGCAATAAACAATACGCAATAGGAAATAAGCAATGCGCAATAGGCAATGAACAATGCGCAATATACAATACGCAATAAACAATGCGCAATACGCAATAAACAATGCGCAATACGCAATGCGCAATACGCAATAATCAATGCGCAATGCGCAATAAACCATCCGCAATACGCAATACGCAATAAACAATGCGCAATACGCAATAAATAATGCGCAATACGCAATAAACAATGCGCAATACGCAATAAACAACGCGCAGTACGCAATACGCAATAAACAATGCGCAATACGCAATAAACAATGCGCAATAAACAATGCGCAATACGCAATAAACAATGGGCAATACGCAATAAACAATGCGCAATGCGCAATAAACAACGCGCAGTACGCAATACGCAATAAACAATGCGCAATACGCAATAACCAATGCGCAATACACAATAAGCAATGCGCAATACGCAAAAACCAATGCGCAGTACGCCATAACCAATGCGCAATACGCAATAAGCAATGCGCAATACGCAATAAAGAATGCGCAATACGCAGTAAACAATGCGCAATACGCAATAAACAATGCGCAATACGCAATAAACAATGGGCAATACGCAATAAACAATGGGCAATACAAAATAAACAATGCGCAATAAACATTGCGCAATGCGCAATAATCAATGCGCAATGCGCAATACGCAATAAACAATGCGCAATACGCAATTAACAATGCGCAATGCGCAATGCGCAATACGCAATAATCAATGCGCAATACGCAATAATCAATGCGCAATGCGCAATAAACAATGCGCAAAAGCAATACGCAATAAACAATGCACAATGTGCAATACGCAATAAACAATGCGCAATATACAATACGCAATAAACAATGCGCAATATGCAATACGCAATAAACAATGCGCAATACGCAATAACCAATGCGCAATAAGCAATAAGCAAAGCGCAATACGCAATAAACAATGCGCAGTACGCAATTAACAATGCGCAATGCGCAATGCGCAATACGCAATAATCAATGCGCAATACGCAATAATCAATGCGCAATGCGCAATAAACAATGCGCAAAAGCAATACGCAATAAACAATGCACAATGTGCAATACGCAATAAACAATGCGCAATATACAATACGCAATAAACAATGCGCAATATGCAATACGCAATAAACAATGCGCAATACGCAATAACCAATGCGCAATACGCAATAAGCAAAGCGCAATACGCAATAAACAATGCGCACTACGCAATAAACAATACGCAATAGGCAATAAGCAATGCGCAATAGGCAATGAACAATGCGCAGTACGCAATAAACAATGTGCAATGCTCAATAAACAATGCGCAATACGCAATAAACAATGCGCACTACGCAATAAACAATACGCAATAGGAAATAAGCAATGCGCAATAGGCAATGAACAATGCGCAATATACAATACGCAATAAACAATGCGCAATATGCAATACGCAATAAACAATGCGCAATATACAATACGCAATAAACAATGCGCAATATGCAATACGCAATAAACAATGCGCCATACGCAATAACCAATGCGCAATACGCAATAAGCAAAGCGCAATACGCAATAAACAATGCGCAGTACGCAATAAACAATGAGCAATACGCAATAAACAATGCGCAATACGCAATAAACAATGCGCAATACGCAATAAGCAATGCGCAATAGGCAATGAACAATGCGCAGTACGCAATGAACAATGTGCAATGCTCAATAAACAATGCGCAATACGCAATAAACAATGCGCACTAAGCAATAAACAATACGCAATAGGCAATAAGCAATGCGCAATAGGCAATGAACAATGCGCAGTACGCAATAAACAATGCGCAGTACGCAATGTTACGAGCCAGGGCCGCGAGTAGCAACGAGTGGCCGGCGAAGGGTTGTCACCCTAGGAATATGGTATCAGTTTGTTAGTTAAGGTGCGCGGACGAACCCAATGCGAAATTGGGGAGCCGCTAGGATTATAGACTGCGAGGACGAACCTGATGCGAAATCAGGGAGCCTCTAGGAATGGAGTCAGACGCAGACGAACCTGATGCGAAATCAGGGAGCTGCTAGGAAGGTGAAACTTCGTGAACGAACCCAATGCGAAATTGGGGAGTCACTAGGAAAGACGCGCAGACGAACCCGATGCGAAATCGGGGAGCTGCTAGGAGGTTGTAGAACAGCGCGGACGAACCCAATGCGAAATTGGGGAGCCGCTGGGAGGTCGGATAAGAGCACAGACGAACCTGATGCGAAATCAGGGAGCTGTTAGGATGCGGACGAACCTGATGCGAAATCAGGGAGCCGCTAGGATGGTATAGTTTTCGTGGACGAACCCAATGCGAAATTGGGGAGCCACTAGGTAGGAAAAATCTCTATTTGGACAAATGGTAAGTAGCGAACGAACCTGATGCGAAATCAGGGAGTCGCTAGGATAGTTAGTAGGCCTCGTAACTAATATAATCTAATTGATACAACCCGAGCGGTAAGGTTGTATCGTGTGGGAACGTTCAATTACTAGATTAGGATATTGGACGATAATAATGGGTTTAATAAATTTGCTCTAATTACCAAACAACACAAATATATTCTAATTATAAGTATCTGTGATACAATTGTGTAATTGTCGCGAATGAAATAGATAATAAAAAGAAGAATTACCTAACAAGATGCACGGTTTTGACGCACTGGCAATGCGGGGGACTCGGAAAGAACTTTAACACTGCCTAATAGATTTTACACCGAACTCGCGGAATCTATACGGTTAACTTTGATACGAAAGGTACTCTAGCCCGATCTCACTAACAGTTGACTTTCCGAAATACAGCACGACGTGACTCGATACGTGTCTACCGAAGTACTAGCCCGCGAGAGTGAGAATCTAAGGGTTTATATACCCCTACAATGAATGAAATGCTCTGTTCATAATCTAATCGTGCTTAGGGCTTAGGGCCAGACTAATAACTCTAGTTTTTTGTCACTTTCAATTAAATCGGGCCAGAGCTCGGTCTTCGTTAAAAGGTTCAACTACGATATGAAAGGTTATCTAGGACGCTTCCTGCCAGAGACGATCTAGAAGAGATTCCTGTGAGAAACCGAACGGAATATATTCTCTATCCGTAACAGCAATAAACAATGCGCAATAAACAAGGCGCAATATGCAATACGCAATAAACAATGCGCAATATGCAATACGCAATAAACAATGCGCAATATACAATACGCAATAAACAATGCGCAATATGCAATACGCAATAAACAATGCGCAGTACGCAATAAACAATGAGCAATACGCAATGAACAATGCGCAATGCGCAATAAGCACTGAGCAATGCGCAATACGCAATAAACAATGCGCAATACGCAATGCGCAATACGCACTGCGCAATACGCAATAATCAATGCGCAATGCGCAATAAACCATCCGCAATACGCAATACGCAATAAACAATGCGCAATACGCAATAACCAATGCGCAATACGCAATAAGCAATTTGCAATACGCAATAAGCAATGCGCCATACGCAATAAACGATGCGCAGTACGCAATAATCAAATGCGCCATAAGCAATAAACAATGCGCAATACGCAATAAATAATGCGCAATACGCAATAAACAATGCGCTATACGCAATGAACAATGCGCACTACGCAATGAACAATGCGCAATACGTTACTAGCAATGCGCGATACGCAATAAACAATGCGCAATAAGCAATGCGCAATTCGCAATAATCAATGCGCAATGCGCAATAAACCATCCGCAATACGCAATACGCAATAAACAATGCGCAATACGCAATAACAAATGCGCAATACGCAATAACAAATGCGCAATACGCAATAAATAATGCGCATTACGCAATAAACAATGCGCAGTAATTAATAAACAGTGCGCAATGCGCAATAAGCAATGCAAAATACGCAATATGCAATAAACAATGAGCAATACGCAATAAACAATGCGCAATGCGCAATAAACAATGCGCACTACGCAATAAACAAAGCGCAATACGCAATAAACAAAGCGCACTACGCAATAAACAATGCGCACTACGCAATAAACAATGCGCAATACGCAATGAACAATGCGCAATAAGCATTGAGCAATACGTAATAATCAATGCGCAATTCGCAATAAGCAATGCGCAATACGCAATAAACAATGCGCAGTAAGCAATAAACAATGCGCAGTACGCAATAAACAATGCGCCATACGCAATAACGAATACGCAATACGCAATAAGCAATGCGCAATAATCAATGCGCAATAAACAATGCGCAATACGCAATAAACAATGCGCAATACGCAATAATCAATGCGCACTACGCAATAAACAATGCGCAATACGTTATTAGCAATACGCAATACGCAATAAACAATGCGCAATACGCAATAAGCAATGCGCAATACGCAATACGCAATAGACAATACGCAATAACCAATGCGCAGTACGCAATAAGCAATGCGCAATACGCAATAAAGAATGCGCAATACGCAGTAAACAATGCGCAATACGGATGGATCACGGATCGCCGTTGTTCGACGCCGCCTAGCAACACCAAATGTTCTAATTGGCCGAATTCCACCGCTTGAATCCTTCATGTTTACAACGACAAGGATCATGCGATGTGTGAGCTCCAATCGCGAGGCTCCACATTAGCCGGTCCTTGCTATTTAAGGCACCTGCGGTGCCTTCGACGGGATTTCTTCTTCAGTCTCATATCGATGTACTTTCAACTACGGTCTATTCGCTCCCGTCTTTCCGTCGATCGACAGTTTTCTCTCGCCGCCAGTTACGCGACACGGAGCTCTCGCTCGTTCTCGACGCGTGTGGTTCGCGGAACTCTTGGCTACTCCAATAAACGTACATCTTACCAAAGTGAAGTGCTCACTGGGGGTGTTAACTATTCACAAAATCACCTGTGTCGCTACATTGTCACCTTCTTTCACACCCGTTCCCGTGATTCTCCTCGCGCGCTCTTCACTGGGTGGTTCCGGCAGCCGGCAGCTTTCGACCACGTTGGTCGATGCCGAAACAGCAATAAACAATGCGCAATACGCACTAAACAATGCGCAGTAATCAATGCGCAATGCGCAATACGCAATAAACAATGCGCAATACGCAATAAACAATGCGCAATACGCAATACGCAATAGACAATGAGCAATACGCAACAACTAATGCGCAATACGCAATAAAGCAATGCGCATTACACAATAAACAATGCGCAGTACTCAATAAACAATGCGCAATACGCAATAAACAATGCGCAATACGCAATACGCAATACGCAATAGACAATGAGCAATACGCAACAACTAATGCGCAATACGCAATAAACAATGCGCAATACGCACTAAACAATGCGCATTACGCAATGAACAATGCGCAGTACGCAATAAACAATGCGCAATACGCAATACGCAATAGACAATTTGCAATACGCAACAACCAATGCGCAATACGCAATAAGCAATGCGCAATAAACAACGCGCAATACGATATACGCAATAGACAATGAACAATACCCAACAACCAAAGCGCAATACGCAATAAACAATGCGCAATACACAATAAACAATGCGCAGTACGCAATAACCAATCCGCAATACGCAATAAACAATGCGCAATACGCAATAAACAATGCGCAGTACGCAATAAACAATGCGCCATACGCAATAACCAATGTGCAATACGCAATAATTAATGCGCAATGCGCAATACGCAATAATCAATGCGCAATAAACAATACGCAATACGCAATAACCAATGTGCAATACGCAATAAGCAATGCGCAATACGCAATAAACAATGCGCAGTACGCAATAAACAATGCGCCATACGCAATAACCAATGCGCAATACGCAATAAGCAATGCGCAATAATCAATGCGCCATAAACAATGCGTAATAAACAATGCGCAATACGCAATAACCAATGCGCAATACGCAATAACCAATGCGCAACACGCAATAAGCAATGCGCAATACGCAATAAACAATGCGCAGTAAGCCATAAACAATGCGCAATGCGCAATATACAATGACCAATACGCTATTAGCAATTCGCAATACGCAATAAACAATGAGCAATAAGCAATGACTACGTAATAATCAATGCGCAATACGCCATAAACAATGCGCAACACGCAATAAACAATGCGCACTACGCAATACGCAATATACAATGCGCCAAACGCAATAAGCAATGCGCACTACGCAATAAACAATGCGCAACACGCAATAAACATTGCGCAACACGCAATAAACAATGCGCAATACGCAATACGCAATAAGCATTGCGCAATACACAATAAACAATGCGCAATACGCGATAAACAATGCGCAATACGCAATAAGCAATGCGCAATACGCAATAAACAATGCGCAGTAAGCAATAAACAATACGCAATAAGCAATGCGCAGTACGCAATAAACAATAGGCAATACGTTATTAGCAATACGCAATACGCAATAAACAATGCGCAATACGCAATAAACAATGCGCAGTAAGCAATAAACAATGCGCAATACGCAATAATCAATGGGCAATGCGCAATAAACAACGCGCAATACGATATACGCAATAGACAATGAACAATACCCAACAACCAAAGCGCAATACGCAATAAACAATGCGCAATACACAATAAACAATGCGCAGTACGCAATAAACAATGCGCCATACGCAATAACGAATACGCAATACGCAATAAGCAATGCGCAATAATTAATGCGCAATAAACAATGCGCAATACGCAATAAACAATGCGCAATACGCAATAATCAATGCGCACTACGCAATAAACAATGCGCAATACGTTATTAGCAATACGCAATACGCAATAAACAATGCGCAATACATAATAAGCAATGCGCAATACGCAATACGCAATAGACAATACGCAATAACCAATGCGCAGTACGCAATAAGCAATGCGCAATACGCAATAAAGAATGCGCAATACGCAGTAAACAATGCGCAAGACGGATGGATCACGGATCGCCGTTGTTCGACGCCGCCTAGCAACACCAAATGTTCTAATTGGCCGAATTCCACCGCTTGAATCCTTCATGTTTACAACGACAAGGATCATGCGATGTGTGAGCTCCAATCGCGAGGCTCCACATTAGCCGGTCCTTGCTATTTAAGGCACCTGCGGTGCCTTCGACGGGATTTCTTCTTCAGTCTCATATCGATGTACTTTCAACTACGGTCTATTCGCTCCCGTCTTTCCGTCGATCGACAGTTTTCTCTCGCCGCCAGTTACGCGACACGGAGCTCTCGCTCGTTCTCGACGCGTGTGGTTCGCGGATCTCTTGGCTACTCCAATAAACGTACATCTTACCAAAGTGAAGTGCTCACTGGGGGTGTTAACTATTCACAAAATCACCTGTGTCGCTACATTGTCACCTTCTTTCACACCCGTTCCCGTGATTCTCCTCGCGCGCTCATCACTGGGTGGTTCCGGCAGCCGGCAGCTTTCGACCACGTTGGTCGATGCCGAAACAGCAATAAACAATGCGCAATACGCACTAAACAATGCGCAATAATCAATGCGCAATGCGCAATACGCAATAAACAATGCGCAATACGCAATAAACAATGCGCACTACGCAATAAACAATGCGCAATACGCAATGAACAATGCGCAATAAGCATTGAGCAATACGTAATAGTCAATGCGCAATTCGCAATAAGCAATGCGCAATACGCAATAAACAATGCGCAGTAAGCAATAAACAATGCGCAATATGCAATAAACAATGGGTAATACGCAATAAACAATGGGCAATACGCAACAACTAATGCGCAATACGCAATAAAGCAATGCGCATTACACAATAAACAATGCGCAATACGCAATACGCAATAGACAATGAACAATACGCAACAACCAAAGCGCAATACGCAATAAGCAATGCGCAATACACAATAAACAATGCGCAGTAGGCAATAAACAATGCGCAATACGCAATACGCAATAGACAATGAGCAATACGCAACAACTAATGCGCAATACGCAATAAAGCAATGCGCATTACACAATACACAATGCGCAGTACGCAATAAACAATGCGCAATACGCAATACGCAATGGACAATGAACAATACGCAACAACCAAAGCGCAATACGCAACAAGCAATGCGCAATACACAATAAACAATGCGCAGTAGGCAGTAACAATGCGCTATACGCAATATACAATGTGCAATAAGCTATTAGCAATTCGGAATACGCAATACACAATGCGCAACATGCAATAAACGATGCGCACTACGCAATAAGCAATGCGCAATACGCAATAATCAATGCGCAATGCGCAATAACCAATGCGCAATGCGCAATAACCAATGCGCAATGCGCAATAAACCATGCGCAATACGCAATACGCAATAAACAATGCGCAATACGCGATCAACAATGCGCAATACGCAATAATCAATGCGCAATAAACAATGCGCAATACGCAATAACCAATGCGCAATACGCAATACGCAATAAACAATGCGCCATACGCAGCAACCAATGCGCAATACGCAATAAGCAATGCGCAATACGCTATAAACAATGCGCAGTAAGCCATAAACAATGCGCAATGCGCAATATACAATGACTGTTCGGGATTGGCTGAGTGTGTCGACTGCGTCAACGTAACGACGAGCGTCGCCTACTCGCCATTGGCTAATCGCTTAGCAGAAGCGATATCTGCGATCGATAATCAGCCGGAGGAGTCATTGGCCGGCCCGTCGAGATCGAGAATGATCGATTATCGACCGCGGAGCGCTCTCCGATTGGCGGATCGCGCTAGCGATCCCCCAATCGAACGCGCCTAGGTGACGGCTAACCGCCAGCTGATCGATCGATCGCCAGTCCGTTAACAATCGTCCGCTATCAATCGTCCGATACACGACAGGAATCTATCCTTCGAGTCATCGTTTAGTACAAGCGTCTATTGACCGGTCAATACGGAGAAATATACCTCCACTTTCGCGGAGCTTTCCGGGAAGGTGTTAAAACGAACTGTCTGTAGTTAAAGCATTTATTATCAAGGAAACACCACGCGCTCGCGTAGTGTTTACACTTTCAAGTTTGTACAAGTGTTGTGATAAGACGAATTCCTCCGGGAATAAATAAAGTGACGTTACACTCAACCCGACTCGCTTTATCTAGCCTTGTATTGAACATTTGGTCCTTCGAGCCGGATTAAGTGCTGCAGTTCACAGACAATTCAAGCTAAAGGTCCGTCGATCTTCCAGTGCCTTGACCTCGTGAAGTGAATAATGGCGTCTCTCCTTGAAAATCAACGGCTTCTCACTCAACGGATATCTCGCGTTGCCGTCAACCTGAAGAAAAAGGGGAAGGCCAATATCACCCTGGGCCACACCAAAGCTGTTCTTGATAATCTGGAAAGGCTGTGGGCTGAATTCTGTCAGGGCGATTTTGCTGTGCGAGCCGCCTCTGAAAAGGATGCGACATTAAAGGATACGCTTTATATCAAGGCTGACGAATACGAAACAACGCAGTCGATTTATGAGGAACAGTCGGGCATTCTACGCGACATTATTTCGGACTTCGAAACCGGTGCCACCGGACATGTGCCTCCGAATTCAAACCCAACGGCCGTCGAAACTCGAGCGCCAAGGTCACGAGCTGTGTTGCCAAAGATGCCGCTCCCCGACTTCGACGGTCAATACAAGGACTGGCCTTCGTTTCGCGATCTGTTTACGTCGCTGATCCGGAATGACCCCACACTGTCTCCCGTCGAACGTCTCCACTACCTTAAGGGTTGCATGAAGGGCAGCGCCGCTTCCATGCTCAAAAATGTCCAGACGACGTCCGACAATTTTCAAGTTGCATGGGAAAAGCTGGAGCATCGGTTCAACAATCCGAGGCTCTTAGTGCAAGCCCAAATTCGGTCGCTCGCTGCATTGGCTCCGATAAGGAAGGAATCTGCAACTGAAATGAAACGACTTTACGACGAAACCTTTGATGCCATCGACGCACTCAGCAACCTGGGTCGACCCGTCACTAACGCAGTCGACTGGATAGTTGAGTTGACCGTCGAACGTTGGGATAGCCAGTCTCGCCGTGAGTGGGAGGACGCGTTAAAGAACTCCAAGGAATTCTCTACTCTGGAGCAGCTAAAGGAGTTCATGGAAGGTCGGATACGCACTTGCGAAGCATTGGAGACCTCTCAACGAGAGGAACCCTCCGACGGAAGGAGATCTGGATCCGATAAGTCTTCTTCCAAGAGCTTCAAGGTGCATCAGGTGTCGGAGTCTAGCTCCTCTGTCGTGTCTGCCCCGCGGTCTTCTAGCTCCGCCGTAAGGACGTGCAGTATGTGCCAGGGAAAGCACTTTATCCTGTTCTGCGGCCAGTACAGAGCGAAGACTCCTACCGAGCGGAAGGACACAGTGCGATCGCTTGGTCTCTGCTTCAACTGCTTGAGGAAGCATCCCGCGAGTGATTGCAGGTCACCCAAGAGATGCCAGAAGTGCGAAGGAAAGCACCACACTACCATCCACGATGCTTCTTCGACCGCGAAGGAACCCATCACTCCCGGAGCCTGTGTACAGCACTCCTCCACGCACGTGAGTCGATCCGTCTCCGTCCTTCTCAGCACCGCACGCGTCAAGGTTTCAGGTTCACGGAAGCAGGGATGCGTAGCTCGTTCCTTGATTGATCCCGGCAGCGAGGTGTCTCTTATCTCGGAAGATCTAGCTCAGCGGCTCGGCGTTAAGAGGAGCCAAGCCCGGGTTCCTCTCCTCGGGGTCGGCGGCGCGAAGGCGAGATTCACGAGAGGAAAAACGACGCTGGTCCTCGCTCCTCATTGCGGCGGGGCTGTCCAATTTCAGATTCCCGTCTATATTATCCCTGAACTTTCCAGATACAGGCCTCGAAATCTACCCGATCTCGCCGCTTGGCCTCATGTCCAGGGGTTGGCCCTCGCGGATCCCGTCTACCACCTTCCCGATCCTATCGACATCCTTTTGGGAGCGGACTCCTACAACCTCATACTTCGAGAGGGAGTGAAGCGGGGCCCACCCAACACTCCCGTGGCTCAGGAGACCGCCCTCGGCTGGATACTGACAGGTGGAATCGAATCGGAGAGAGACAGCGAGGCGGCAGAGGGACCAGAGGCTCCAGTGCATCACTGCAACATCGACAGGGAACTGATTGAACTTCTCACTAGATTCTGGGAGCAGGAGGAGATAGCAACTTCGATCCCGAGAACGGCTGACGAGGAAAGGGCCGAGGACCACTTCGTGCAGACTCACCTGAGGTTACCGGAGGGGCGATACATGGTGCGGCTGCCCTTCAGCCGCACGCCCGACTTGGGAGACTCTCGGCGCATCGCGATTCGAACGCTGGAGTCCCTCAATCGCAGGTTCCTTCGCTCATCCGAATTCCAGCGAGCCTACTCAGAGTTCCTGGAAGTATACGAATCAATGGGACACATGGCACCAACGCAGCAGGCTTTCAGCGGAGAAGGGTACTACCTTCCTCACCACGGAGTGTGGCGAGAATCCAGCTCCACGACAAGGTTAAGGGTCGTCTTCAACGGCTCAATGCCATCCTCCAATGGGCAGTCCCTGAACGACTTCTTGCTCCGGGGCCCAAATCTGCTACCCAATCTCGCCGACGTACTGCTGAGATGGCGTCGCCACGTGGTGGTGTTCTCAGCAGACATCGAGAAGATGTATCGGCAGATCCGAGTACATCCTGAAGACGGGAAATGGCAGCGAATCCTGTGGAAGCCTAAAAGGGAAAGCCGTATCGTGGATTACGAGCTCAACACGGTCACCTACGGACTCGCATGTGCACCCTACCTTGCCATCCGCTGCCTGCACCAACTCGCCAGGGATGAGGAGCAGCGGTACCCCCTCGGCTCTCGCATAGTCCTGCAGGATATATACATGGACGATGTACTCTCCGGGGCTGACAACCTACCTGAAGCCAAGCGGAAGCAACTGGAACTCCGGGAACTCCTCATGGCGGGCGGGTTCCCACTCCGCAAGTGGGCTTCCAATTCGAAGGGGCTGCTAGACGAACTTTCCAACGACGAGCGGAAGGGAATAGTCGAGTGGGATTCTCCCACGCTGCATAGCGTACTTGGGATCAAATGGATCCCTTCTTCAGATTGTTTCCAGGTCACCGCAGTAAGGTCTCCCAAGGACGCTGGATTCACGAAGCGCTCGGTACTCAGCGGAACCGCCCAGCTGTTCGACCCGCTGGGCTGGCTGACTCCTGTCACGATCGCCGCCAAGGTGCTCATCCAAACACTTTGGCTCCTGAAGGTCGACTGGGACACCCCACTACCTGAGAAGGAAGAATTGATGTGGAAGCAGTTCCAACATCAGCTTCCGGCGCTGCAGAGTCTTCGGGTTCCACGATGGCTTGGAACCAGTTCCTCATCGCAACCACTGGAGATCCACGGGTTCGCGGACGCCTCAGAGCGCGCCTACGCTGCCGTAGTATACTCCCGCACAAGGAACTCTGAAGGGACAGTTACAGTCTCACTGATTGTAGCTAAATCGAAGGTGGCGCCGTTGAAACGAGTGTCCCTGCCCAGACTAGAGCTCTCCGCAGCTTTTCTGCTGGCCAGGCTCGTCGAGCACGTCGTCAAGGTGCTCGATTGGCGAGAAGTCGACTTGCATCTCTGGTCGGACTCTTCTGTGGCTCTTAGCTGGATCCAGGGGCACCCGTCTCGCTGGCCGACCTATGTTGCTAACCGAGTTGCAGAAATACAGAGGATGTTGCCCACGGCTAAATGGCATCATGTCCGGAGTGCGGAGAATCCAGCGGACTGCGCCTCCCGGGGACTAACTCCCGCTGAACTTCCTGAATTCGAGCTCTGGTGGCGAGGACCCTCTTGGCTGTCGTCAGCAGAACATCTTCCGGCGGACACCAGGATCCAGGACTTCCAGGAGGCGAATCTTGAGGTGGAGGAACTGGACATCCACCACGTTACCAGCAGGGCGGAGGGCGCGTCGAGCCAGCTCATCGAACGCTTCTCAAACTTGAATCGCCTAATTCGAGTTATAGCTTGGTGTCGTCGATGGGTACCTGGAAAGCGGAAAGACGAGTCAATCATCACGGCTTCCGAAGTGCAGGAAGGCAAACTCACCCTCTTGCGGCTGGAGCAGGCTGCGGCATTCCAAGAGGACATCAATAACCTCCAGAAGGGTCAGCCAGTCACAACAAGGAGCAGACTGGCCAAGCTCTGTCCCTTCCTGGACCAGGACAATATACTAAGAGTCGGAGGACGCTTACAAGCCGCCGACCTCGCCTACGAGAGGAAGCACCCTGCGATTCTTCCTGACGAATCCCCTCTGGCTAAGTTGTGGGTCGACGCTGCTCACAAGCGATGCCTACACGGGGGGACACAGTTAACCCTGGCAACGCTCCGCCAGGAGTGCTGGATCCTCAGAGGTCGTCAATTGGTAAAGGCTTGTATTCACCGATGCACGGTCTGTATCCGTTGGAAGGGGCAAACAAGCCAACCCAAAATGGGAAATCTCCCATTAGAGCGAGTAACTCCAAGTCGTCCCTTTTTCAGAACTGGAGTCGATTACGCTGGGCCCATACATCTTCGATCCCGGCGGGGCCGTGGTCAGCTCACCTCAAAGGGATATATCGCAGTCTTTATCTGCCTAGTCACTAAGGCCGTACACGTGGAGGCTGTGTCGGATGGCTCCACCGACACCTTCTTAGCTGCCCTGCGCAGATTCATTGCACGGAGAGGTCGCTGCTCGGAACTGTACAGCGACTGCGGCCGGAACTTTATAGGAGCCAACCACGAGCTGCGCGCACTACTGCGACAATCACTTCAACAGGGAGGTGGGCCATTCGCCGCAGCCTCCATGGAAGGCATCTCGTGGCACTTCAATCCCCCTGCCGCCCCTCACTTTGGAGGAATCTGGGAGGCGGCCGTGAAATCGGTGAAGCATCACCTCCGAAGGCTCATCGGTGAGCAGCGACTCACATTTGAGGAGCTGACCACGCTCCTGACAGGTATCGAAGCTTGTCTCAATTCGAGACCGCTACAACCCTTGTCCGATGACCCTGAGGATCCAGCAGCCCTCACTCCGGGGCATTTTCTAATCGGGGGACCCCTCACCTCACTCCCAGAGCCCAGCCTCGAGGAACTTCCCGCATCCCGGTTGTCTCGGTGGCAGTTGATCCAACAACTGCAGCAACATTTTTGGAAACGCTGGTCCCGGGAGTACCTAAACACCTTGCAAACTCGAGGCAAGTGGAGAAAAAATAAAAATTTAATCAAGTCAGGCTTTCTCTGTCTAGTCAAGAGCGAGATCTTACCTCCCACACAATGGGCACTCGCTCGTATTGTTGAGGTACACCCGGGCCCAGACGGTGTTGTTCGAGTCGCCACAGTACGCACCTCAACGTCTCAGTATCTCCGACCGGTGCATAAGCTTATCCCTCTGTTGGCACCGGAGAACGAGGAAAGGGAAGCGGGAGAGGCTCACGCGGCTGGACTCTCCAGCGAGTCCACCGATCAGTAACTACAAAAATGTAGCTCTCAGTTATACGTCGATCTAGGTTAACCATTAGTCTTAAGATCATTGCATATTGTTAACTCACCTCGGTCTTACGCTGTTCATTCCACTATCACTCAGATCACTGCATTTCACTGTCACTCGACCGGTTCACTACTACGCGTCACATGTCGATACTACGCAGCACGTTGTCGACCCATTCAGCTTAGTCGTTCTTCCTCGTTCATCGCCCCACTTACTGTCGCACGGTGTTCAATTTCGTCATTGGCTGACGAGGCGGGCGGAATGTTCGGGATTGGCTGAGTGTGTCGACTGCGTCAACGTAACGACGAGCGTCGCCTACTCGCCATTGGCTAATCGCTTAGCAGAAGCGATATCTGCGATCGATAATCAGCCGGAGGAGTCATTGGCCGGCCCGTCGAGATCGAGAATGATCGATTATCGACCGCGGAGCGCTCTCCGATTGGCGGATCGCGCTAGCGATCCCCCAATCGAACGCGCCTAGGTGACGGCTAACCGCCAGCTGATCGATCGATCGCCAGTCCGTTAACAATCGTCCGCTATCAATCGTCCGATACACGACAGGAATCTATCCTTCGAGTCATCGTTTAGTACAAGCGTCTATTGACCGGTCAATACGGAGAAATATACCTCCACTTTCGCGGAGCTTTCCGGGAAGGTGTTAAAACGAACTGTCTGTAGTTAAAGCATTTATTATCAAGGAAACACCACGCGCTCGCGTAGTGTTTACACTTTCAAGTTTGTACAAGTGTTGTGATAAGACGAATTCCTCCGGGAATAAATAAAGTGACGTTACACTCAACCCGACTCGCTTTATCTAGCCTTGTATTGAACAATGACCAATACGCTATTAGCAATTCGCAATACGCAATAAACAATGAGCAATAAGTAATGACTACGTAATAATCAATGCGCAATACGCCATAAACAATGCGCAACACGCAATAAACAATGCGCAATACGCAAAACAATGCGCCAAACGCAATAAGCAATGCGCACTACGCAATAAACAATGCGCAATACGCAATACGCAATAAACAATGCGCAGTAAGCAATAAACAATGCGCAATACGCAATAATCAATGGGCAATGCGCAATAAACAACGCGCAAGACGATATACGCAATAGACAATGAACAATACCCAACAACCAAAGCGCAATACGCAATAAACAATGCGCAATACACAATAAACAATGCGCAGTACGCAATAAACAATGCGCCATACGCAATAACGAATACGCAATACGCAATAAGCAATGCGCAATAATCAATGCGCAATAAACAATGCGCAATACGCAATAAACAATGCGCAATACGCAATAATCAATGTGCACTACGCAATAAACAATGCACAATACGTTATTAGCAATACGCAATACGCAATAAACAATGCGCAATACGCAATAAGCAATGCGCAATACGCAATACGCAATAGACAATACGCAATAGACAATACGCAATAACCAATGCGCAGTACGCAATAAGCAATGCGCAATACGCAATAAAGAATGCGCAATACGCAGTAAACAATGCGCAATATGGATGGATCACGGATCGCCGTTGTTCGACGCCGCCTAGCAACACCAAATGTTCTAATTGGCCGAATTCCACCGCTTGAATCCTTCATGTTTACAACGACAAGGATCATGCGATGTGTGAGCTCCAATCGCGAGGCTCCACATTAGCCGGTCCTTGCTATTTAAGGCACCTGCGGTGCCTTCGACGGGATTTCTTCTTCAGTCTCATATCGATGTACTTTCAACTACGGTCTATTCGCTCCCGTCTTTCCGTCGATCGACAGTTTTCTCCCGCCGCCAGTTACGCGACACGGAGCTCTCGCTCGTTCTCGACGCGTGTGGTTCGCGGAACTCTTGGCTACTCCAATAAACGTACATCTTACCAAAGTGAAGTGCTCACTGGGGGTGTTAACTATTCACAAAATCACCTGTGTCGCTACATTGTCACCTTCTTTCACACCCGTTCCCGTGATTCTCCTCGCGCGCTCATCACTGGGTGGTTCCGGCAGCCGGCAGCTTTCGACCACGTTGGTCGATGCCGAAACAGCAATAAACAATGCGCAATACGCACTAAACAATGCGCAATAATCAATGCGCAATGCGCAATACGCAATAAACAATGCGCAATACGCAATAAACAATGCGCAATACGCAATACGCAATAGACAATGAGCAATACGCAACAACTAATGCGCAATACGCAATAAAGCAATGCGCATTACACAATAAACAATGCGCAGTACTCAATAAACAATGCGCAATACGCAATAAACAATGCGCAATACGCAATACGCAATACGCAATAGACAATGAGCAATACGCAACAACTAATGCGCAATACGCAATAAACAATGCGCAATACGCACTAAACAATGCGCATTACGCAATGAACAATGCGCAGTACGCAATAAACAATGCGCAATACGCAATACGCAATAGACAATTAGCAATACGCAACAACCAATGCGCAATACGCAATAAGCAATGCGCAATAAACAACGCGCAATACGATATACGCAATAGACAATGAACAATACCCAACAACCAAAGCGCAATACGCAATAAACAATGCGCAATACACAATAAACAATGCGCAGTACGCAATAACCAATCCGCAATACGCAATAAACAATGCGCAATACGCAATAAACAATGCGCAGTACGCAATAAACAATGCGCCATACGCAATAACCAATGTGCAATACGCAATAATTAATGCGCAATGCGCAATACGCAATAATCAATGCGCAATAAACAATACGCAATACGCAATAACCAATGTGCAATACGCAATAAGCAATGCGCAATACGCAATAAACAATGCGCAGTACGCAATAAACAATGCGCCATACGCAATAACCAATGCGCAATACGCAATAAGTAATGCGCAATAATCAATGCGCCATAAACAATGCGTAATAAACAATGCGCAATACGCAATAACCAATGCGCAATACGCAATAACCAATGCGCAACACGCAATAAGCAATGCGCAATACGCAATAAACAATGCGCAGTAAGCCATAAACAATGCGCAATGCGCAATATACAATGACCAATACGCTATTAGCAATTCGCAATACGCAATAAACAATGAGCAATAAGCAATGACTACGTAATAATCAATGCGCAATACGCCATAAACAATGCGCAACACGCAATAAACAATGCGCACTACGCAATACGCAATATACAATGCGCCAAACGCAATAAGCATTGCGCACTACGCAATAAACAATGCGCAACACGCAATAAACATTGCGCAACACGCAATAAACAATGCGCAATACGCAATACGCAATAAGCATTGCGCAATACACAATAAACAATGCGCAATACGCGATAAACAATGCGCAATACGCAATAAGCAATGCGCAATACGCAATAAACAATGCGCAGTAAGCAATAAACAATACGCAATAAGCAATGCGCAGTACGCAATAAACAATAGGCAATACGTTATTAGCAATACGCAATACGCAATAAACAATGCGCAATACGCAATAAACAATGCGCAGTAAGCAATAAACAATGCGCAATACGCAATAATCAATGGGCAATGCGCAATAAACCACGCGCAATACGATATACGCAATAGACAATGAACAATACCCAACAACCAAAGCGCAATACGCAATAAACAATGCGCAATACACAATAAACAATGCGCAGTACGCAATAAACAATGCGCCATACGCAATAACGAATACGCAATACGCAATAAGCAATGCGCAATAATTAATGCGCAATAAACAATGCGCAATACGCAATAAACAATGCGCAATACGCAATAATCAATGCGCACTACGCAATAAACAATGCGCAATACGTTATTAGCAATACGCAATACGCAATAAACAATGCGCAATACATAATAAGCAATGCGCAATACGCAATACGCAATAGACAATACGCAATAACCAATGCGCAGTACGCAATAAGCAATGCGCAATACGCAATAAAGAATGCGCAATACGCAGTAAACAATGCGCAATACGGATGGATCACGGATCGCCGTTGTTCGACGCCGCCTAGCAACACCAAATGTTCTAATTGGCCGAATTCCACCGCTTGAATCCTTCATGTTTACAACGACAAGGATCATGCGATGTGTGAGCTCCAATCGCGAGGCTCCACATTAGCCGGTCCTTGCTATTTAAGGCACCTGCGGTGCCTTCGACGGGATTTCTTCTTCAGTCTCATATCGATGTACTTTCAACTACGGTCTATTCGCTCCCGTCTTTCCGTCGATCGACAGTTTTCTCTCGCCGCCAGTTACGCGACACGGAGCTCTCGCTCGTTCTCGACGCGTGTGGTTCGCGGAACTCTTGGCTACTCCAATAAACGTACATCTTACCAAAGTGAAGTGCTCACTGGGGGTGTTAACTATTCACAAAATCACCTGTGTCGCTACATTGTCACCTTCTTTCACACCCGTTCCCGTGATTCTCCTCGTGCGCTCATCACTGGGTGGTTCCGGCAGCCGGCAGCTTTCGACCACGTTGGTCGATGCCGAAACAGCAATAAACAATGCGCAATACGCACTAAACAATGCGCAATAATCAATGCGCAATGCGCAATACGCAATAAACAATGCGCAATACGCAATACGCAATAGACAATGAGCAATACGCAACAACTAATGCGCAATACGCAATAAAGCAATGCGCATTACACAATAAACAATGCGCAGTACTCAATAAACAATGCGCAATACGCAATAAACAATGCGCAATACGCAATACGCAATACGCAATAGACAATGAGCAATACGCAACAACTAATGCGCAATACGCAATAAACAATGCGCAATACGCACTAAACAATGCGCAATACGCACTAAACAATGCGCATTACGCAATGAACAATGCGCAGTACGCAATAAACAATGCGCAATACGCAATACGCAATAGACAATTAGCAATACGCAACAACCAATGCGCAATACGCAATAAGCAATGCGCAATAAACAACGCGCAATACGATATACGCAATAGAAAATGAACAATACCCAACAACCAAAGCGCAATACGCAATAAACAATGCGCAATACACAATAAACAATGCGCAGTACGCAATAACCAATCCGCAATACGCAATAAACAATGCGCAATGCGCAATACGCAATAATTAATGCGCAATGCGCAATACGCAATAATCAATGCGCAATAAACAATGCGCAATACGCAATAACCAATGTGCAATACGCAATAAGCAATGCGCAATACGCAATAAACAATGCGCAGTACGCAATAAACAATGCGCCATACGCAATAACCAATGCGCAATACGCAATAAGCAATGCGCAATAATCAATGCGCCATAAACAATGCGCAATAAACAATGCGCAATACGCAATAACCAATGCGCAATACGCAATAACCAATGCGCAACACGCAATAAGCAATGCGCACTACGCAATAAACAATGCTTAATACGATATACGCAATAGACAATGAACAATACCCAACAACCAAAGCGCAATACGCAATAAACAATGCGCAATACACAATAAACAATGCGCAGTACGCAATAACCAATCCGCAATACGCAATAAACAATGCGCAATGCGCAATACGCAATAATTAATGCGCAATACGCAATAAACAATGCGCAGTAAGCAATAAACAATGCGCAATACGCAATAATCAATGGGCAATGCGCAATAAACCACGCGCAATACGATATACGCAATAGACAATGAACAATACCCAACAACCAAAGCGCAATACGCAATAAACAATGCGCAATACACAATAAACAATGCGCAGTACGCAATAAACAATGCGCCATACGCAATAACGAATACGCAATACGCAATAAGCAATGCGCAATAATTAATGCGCAATAAACAATGCGCAATACGCAATAAACAATGCGCAATACGCAATAATCAATGCGCACTACGCAATAAACAATGCGCAATACGTTATTAGCAATACGCAATACGCAATAAACAATGCGCAATACATAATAAGCAATGCGCAATACGCAATACGCAATAGACAATACGCAATAACCAATGCGCAGTACGCAATAAGCAATGCGCAATACGCAATAAAGAATGCGCAATACGCAGTAAACAATGCGCAATACGGATGGATCACGGATCGCCGTTGTTCGACGCCGCCTAGCAACACCAAATGTTCTAATTGGCCGAATTCCACCGCTTGAATCCTTCATGTTTACAACGACAAGGATCATGCGATGTGTGAGCTCCAATCGCGAGGCTCCACATTAGCCGGTCCTTGCTATTTAAGGCACCTGCGGTGCCTTCGACGGGATTTCTTCTTCAGTCTCATATCGATGTACTTTCAACTACGGTCTATTCGCTCCCGTCTTTCCGTCGATCGACAGTTTTCTCTCGCCGCCAGTTACGCGACACGGAGCTCTCGCTCGTTCTCGACGCGTGTGGTTCGCGGAACTCTTGGCTACTCCAATAAACGTACATCTTACCAAAGTGAAGTGCTCACTGGGGGTGTTAACTATTCACAAAATCACCTGTGTCGCTACATTGTCACCTTCTTTCACACCCGTTCCCGTGATTCTCCTCGTGCGCTCATCACTGGGTGGTTCCGGCAGCCGGCAGCTTTCGACCACGTTGGTCGATGCCGAAACAGCAATAAACAATGCGCAATACGCACTAAACAATGCGCAATAATCAATGCGCAATGCGCAATACGCAATAAACAATGCGCAATACGCAATACGCAATAGACAATGAGCAATACGCAACAACTAATGCGCAATACGCAATAAAGCAATGCGCATTACACAATAAACAATGCGCAGTACTCAATAAACAATGCGCAATACGCAATAAACAATGCGCAATACGCAATACGCAATACGCAATAGACAATGAGCAATACGCAACAACTAATGCGCAATACGCAATAAACAATGCGCAATACGCACTAAACAATGCGCATTACGCAATGAACAATGCGCAGTACGCAATAAACAATGCGCAATACGCAATACGCAATAGACAATTAGCAATACGCAACAACCAATGCGCAATACGCAATAAGCAATGCGCAATAAACAACGCGCAATACGATATACGCAATAGACAATGAACAATACCCAACAACCAAAGCGCAATACGCAATAATTAATGCGCAATGCGCAATACGCAATAATCAATGCGCAATAAACAATGCGCAATACGCAATAACCAATGTGCAATACGCAATAAGCAATGTGCAATACGCAATAAACAATGCGCAGTACGCAATAAACAATGCGCCATACGCAATAACCAATGCGCAATACGCAATAAGCAATGCGCAATAATCAATGCGCCATAAACAATGCGCAATAAACAATGCGCAATACGCAATAACCAATGCGCAATACGCAATAACCAATGCGCAACACGCAATAAGCAATGCGCACTACGCAATAAACAATGCTTAATACGATATACGCAATAGACAATGAACAATACCCAACAACCAAAGCGCAATACGCAATAAACAATGCGCAATACACAATAAACAATGCGCAGTACGCAATAACCAATCCGCAATACGCAATAAACAATGCGCAATGCGCAATACGCAATAATTAATGCGCAATGCGCAATACGCAATAATCAATGCGCAATAAACAATGCGCAATACGCAATAACCAATGTGCAATACGCAATAAGCAATGCGCAATACGCAATAAACAATGCGCAGTACGCAATAAACAATGCGCCATACGCAATAACCAATGCGCAATACGCAATAAGCAATGCGCAATAATCAATGCGCAATAAACAATGCGCAATACTCAATAACCAATGCGCAATACGCAATAACCAATGCGCAACACGCAATAAGCAATGCGCACTACGCAATAAACAATGCTTAATACGCAGTACGCAATAAACAATGCGCCATACGCAGCAACCAATGCGCAATACGCAATAAGCAATGCGCAATACGCAATAAACAATGCGCACTACGCAATACGCAATATACAATGCGCCAAACGCAATAAGCAATGCGCACTACGCAATAAACAATGCGCAACACGCAATAAACAATGCGCAACACGCAATAAACAATGCGCAATACGCAATAAACAATGGGCAATACGCAATAAGCATTGCGCAATACACAATAAACAATGCGCAATACGCAATAAACAATGCGCAATACGCAATAAGCAATGCGCAATACGCAATAAACAATGCGCAGTAAGCAATAAACAATACGCAATAAGCAATGCGCAGTACGCAATAAACAATGGGCAATACGTTATTAGCAATACGCAATACGCAATAAACAATGCGCAATACGCAATAAAGAATGCGCAGTAAGCAATAAACAATGCGCAATACGCAATAATCAATGGGCAATGCGCAATAAACAACGCGCAATACGATATACGCAATAGACAATGAACCATACCCAACAACCAAAGCGCAATACGCAATAAACAATGCGCAATACACAATAAACAATGCGCAGTACGCAATAAACAATGCGCCATACGCAATAACGAATACGCAATACGCAATAAGCAATGCGCAATAATCAATGCGCAATAAACAATGCGCAATACGCAATAATCAATGCGCACTACGCAATAAACAATGCGCAATACGTTATTAGCAATACGCAATACGCAATAAACAATGAACAATACGCAATAAGCAATGCGCAATACGCAATACGCAATAGACAATACGCAATACGCAATAGACAATACGCAATAACCAATGCGCAGTACGCAATAAGCAATGCGCAATACGCAATAAAGAATGCGCAATACGCAGTAAACAATGCGCAATACGGATGGATCACGGATCGCCGTTGTTCGACGCCGCCTAGCAACACCAAATGTTCTAATTGGCCGAATTCCACCGCTTGAATCCTTCATGTTTACAACGACAAGGATCATGCGATGTGTGAGCTCCAATCGCGAGGCTCCACATTAGCCGGTCCTTGCTATTTAAGGCACCTGCGGTGCCTTCGACGGGATTTCTTCTTCAGTCTCATATCGATGTACTTTCAACTACGGTCTATTCGCTCCCGTCTTTCCGTCGATCGACAGTTTTCTCTCGCCGCCAGTTACGCGACACGGAGCTCTCGCTCGTTCTCGACGCGTGTGGTTCGCGGATCTCTTGGCTACTCCAATAAACGTACATCTTACCAAAGTGAAGTGCTCACTGGGGGTGTTAACTATTCACAAAATCACCTGTGTCGCTACATTGTCACCTTCTTTCACACCCGTTCCCGTGATTCTCCTCGCGCGCTCATCACTGGGTGGTTCCGGCAGCCGGCAGCTTTCGACCACGTTGGTCGATGCCGAAACAGCAATAAACAATGCGCAATACGCACTAAACAATGCGCAATAATCAATGCGCAATGCGCAATACGCAATAAACAATGCGCAATACGCAATAAACAATGCGCAATACGCAATACGCAATAGACAATGAGCAATACGCAACAACTAATGCGCAATACGCAATAAAGCAATGCGCATTACACAATAAACAATGCGCAGTACTCAATAAACAATGCGCAATACGCAATAAACAATGCGCAATACGCAATACGCAATACGCAATACGCAATAGACAATGAGCAATACGCAACAACTAATGCGCAATACGCAATAAACAATGCGCAATACGCACTAAACAATGCGCATTACGCAATGAACAATGCGCAGTACGCAATAAACAATGCGCAATACGCAATACGCAATAGACAATTTGCAATACGCAACAACCAATGCGCAATACGCAATTAGCAATGCGCAATAAACAACGCGCAATACGATATACGCAATAGACAATGAACAATACCCAACAACCAAAGCGCAATACGCAATAAACAATGCGCAATACACAATAAACAATGCGCAGTACGCAATAACCAATACGCAATACGCAATAAACAATGCGCAATGCGCAATACGCAATAATTAATGCGCAATGCGCAATACGCAATAATCAATGCGCAATAAACAATGCGCAATACGCAATAACCAATGTGCAATACGCAATAAGCAATGCGCAATACGCAATAAACAATGCGCAGTACGCAATAAACAATGCGCCATACGCAATAACCAATGCGCAATACGCAATAAGCAATGCGCAATAATCAATGCGCCAGAAACAATGCGCAATACGCAATAAATAATGCGCAATACGCAATAATCAATGCGAACTACGCAATAAACAATGCGTAATACGTTATTAGCAATACGCAATAAACAATGCGCAATACGCAATAAGCAATGCGCAATACGCAATACGCAATAGACAATACGCAATAACCAATGCGCAGTACGCAATACGCAATGAAGAATGCGCAATAAGCAATGGGCAATACGCAATGAAGAATGCGCAACACGCAGTAAACAATGCGCAATACGCAATAAACAATGCGCAATGCGCAATGCTCAATATGCAATAATCAATGCGCAATAAACCATGCGCAATACGCAATACGCAATAAGCAATGCGCAATACGCAATAAACAATGCGCAATACGCAAAAAACAATGCGCACTACGCAATAAACAATGCGCACTACGCAATAAACAATGCGCAATACGCAATGAACAATGCGCAATAAGCATTGAGCAATACGTAATAATCAATGCGCAATTCGCAATAAGCAATGCGCAATACGCAATAAACAATGCGCAGTAAGCAATAAACAATGCGCAATACGCAATAAACAATGGGTAATACGCAATAAACAATGGGCAATACGCAACAACTAATGCGCAATACGCAATAAAGCAATGCGCATTACACAATAAACAATGCGCAGTACGCAATCAACAATGCGCAATACGCAATAAACAATGCGCAATACGCAATACGCAATAGACAATGAACAATACGCAACAACCAAAGCGCAATACGCAATAAGCAATGCGCAATACACAATAAACAATGCGCAGTAGGCAATAAACAATGCGCAATACGCAATACGCAATAGACAATGAGCAATACGCAACAACTAATGCGCAATACGCAATAAAGCAATGCGCATTACACAATACACAATGCTCAGTACGCAATAAACAATGCGCAATACGCAATACGCAATAGACAATGAACAATACGCAACAACCAAAGCGCAATACGCAACAAGCAATGCGCAATACACAATAAACAATGCGCAGTAGGCTGTAACAATGCGCTATACGCAATATACAATGTGCAATAAGCTATTAGCAATTCGGAATACGCAATACACAATGCGCAACATGCAATAAACGATGCGCACTACGCAATAAGCAATGCGCAATACGCAATAATCAATGCGCAATGCGCAATAACCAATGCGCAATGCGCAATAAACCATGCGCAATGCGCAATAAACCATGCGCAATACGCAATCAACAATGCGCAATACGCAATAATCAATGCGCAATAAACAATGCGCCATACGCAGCAACCAATGCGCAATACGCTATAAACAATGCGCAGTAAGCCATAAACAATGCGCAATGCGCAATATACAATGACCAATACACCATTAACAATTCGCAATACGCAATAAACAATGAGCAATAAGTAATGACTACGTAATAATCAATGCGCAATACGCCATAAACAATGCGCAACACGCAATAAACAATGCGCAATACGCAATAAACAATGCGCCAAACGCAATAAGCAATGCGCACTACGCAATAAACAATGCGCAATACGCAATACGCAATAAACAATGCGCAGTAAGCAATAAACAATGCGCAATACGCAATAATCAATGGGCAATGCGCAATAAACAACGCGCAAGACGATATACGCAATAGACAATGAACAATACCCAACAACCAAAGCGCAATACGCAATAAACAATGCGCAATACACAATAAACAATGCGCAGTACGCAATAAACAATGCGCCATACGCAATAACGAATACGCAATACGCAATAAGCAATGCGCAATAATCAATGCGCAATAAACAATGCGCAATACGCAATAAACAATGCGCAATACGCAATAATCAATGCGCACTACGCAATAAACAATGCACAATACGTTCTTAGCAATACGCAATACGCAATAAACATTGCGCAATACGCAATAAGCAATGCGCAATACGCAATACGCAATAGACAATACGCAATAACCAATGCGCAGTACGCAATAAGCAATGCGCAATACGCAATAAAGAATGCGCAATACGCAGTAAACAATGCGCAATACGGATGGATCACGGATCGCCGTTGTTCGACGCCGCCTAGCAACACCAAATGTTCTAATTGGCCGAATTCCACCGCTTGAATCCTTCATGTTTACAACGACAAGGATCATGCGATGTGTGAGCTCCAATCGCGAGGCTCCACATTAGCCGGTCCTTGCTATTTAAGGCACCTGCGGTGCCTTCGACGGGATTTCTTCTTCAGTCTCATATCGATGTACTTTCAACTACGGTCTATTCGCTCCCGTCTTTCCGTCGATCGACAGTTTTCTCCCGCCGCCAGTTACGCGACACGGAGCTCTCGCTCGTTCTCGACGCGTGTGGTTCGCGGAACTCTTGGCTACTCCAATAAACGTACATCTTACCAAAGTGAAGTGCTCACTGGGGGTGTTAACTATTCACAAAATCACCTGTGTCGCTACATTGTCACCTTCTTTCACACCCGTTCCCGTGATTCTCCTCGCGCGCTCATCACTGGGTGGTTCCGGCAGGCGGCAGCTTTCGACCACGTTGGTCGATGCCGAAACAGCAATAAACAATGCGCAATACGCACTAAACAATGCGCAATAATCAATGCGCAATGCGCAATACACAATGAACAATGCGCAATACGCAATAAACAATGCGCAATACGCAATAAGCAATGCGCAATACGCAATAAACAATGCGCAGTAAGCAATAAACAATACGCAATAAGCAATGCGCAGTACGCAATAAACAATGGGCAATACGTTATTAGCAATACGCAATACGCAATAAACAATGCGCAATACGCAATAAACAATGCGCAGTAAGCAATAAACAATGCGCAATACGCAATAATCAATGGGCAATGCGCAATAAACAACGCGCAATACGATATACGCAATAGACAATGAACAATACCCAACAACCAAAGCGCAATACGCAATAAACAATGCGCAATACACAATAAACAATGCGCAGTACGCAATAAACAATGCGCCATACGCAATAACGAATACGCAATACGCAATAAGCAATGCGCAATAATTAATGCGCAATAAACAATGCGCAATACGCAATAAACAATGCGCAATACGCAATAATCAATGCGCACTACGCAATAAACAATGCGCAATACGTTATTAGCAATACGCAATACGCAATAAACAATGCGCAATACATAATAAGCAATGCGCAATACGCAATACGCAATAGACAATACGCAATAACCAATGCGCAGTACGCAATAAGCAATGCGCAATACGCAATAAAGAATGCGCAATACGCAGTAAACAATGCGCAATACGGATGGATCACGGATCGCCGTTGTTCGACGCCGCCTAGCAACACCAAATGTTCTAATTGGCCGAATTCCACCGCTTGAATCCTTCATGTTTACAACGACAAGGATCATGCGATGTGTGAGCTCCAATCGCGAGGCTCCACATTAGCCGGTCCTTGCTATTTAAGGCACCTGCGGTGCCTTCGACGGGATTTCTTCTTCAGTCTCATATCGATGTACTTTCAACTACGGTCTATTCGCTCCCGTCTTTCCGTCGATCGACAGTTTTCTCTCGCCGCCAGTTACGCGACACGGAGCTCTCGCTCGTTCTCGACGCGTGTGGTTCGCGGATCTCTTGGCTACTCCAATAAACGTACATCTTACCAAAGTGAAGTGCTCACTGGGGGTGTTAACTATTCACAAAATCACCTGTGTCGCTACATTGTCACCTTCTTTCACACCCGTTCCCGTGATTCTCCTCGCGCGCTCATCACTGGGTGGTTCCGGCAGCCGGCAGCTTTCGACCACGTTGGTCGATGCCGAAACAGCAATAAACAATGCGCAATACGCACTAAACAATGCGCAATAATCAATGCGCAATGCGCAATACGCAATAAACAATGCGCAATACGCAATAAACAATGCGCAATACGCAATACGCAATACGCAATAGACAATGAGCAATACGCAACAACTAATGCGCAATACGCAATAAACAATGCGCAATACGCACTAAACAATGCGCATTACGCAATGAACAATGCGCAGTACGCAATAAACAATGCGCAATACGCAATACGCAATAGACAATTTGCAATACGCAACAACCAATGCGCAATACGCAATAAGCAATGCGCAATAAACAACGCGCAATACGATATACGCAATAGACAATGAACAATACCCAACAACCAAAGCGCAATACGCAATAAACAATGCGCAATACACAATAAACAATGCGCAGTACGCAATAACCAATCCGCAATACGCAATAAACAATGCGCAATGCGCAATACGCAATAATTAATGCGCAATGCGCAATACGCAATAATCAATGCGCAATAAACAATGCGCAATACGCAATAATCAATGCGCAATAAACAATGCGCAATACGCAATAAGCAATGCGCAATAATCAATGCGCCATAAACAATGCGCAATACGCAATGCGCCATAAACAATGCGCAATACGCAATAAATAATGCGCAATACGCAATAAACAATGCGCAATACGCACTAAACAATGCGCAATACGCAATAAACAATGCGCAGTACGCAATAAACAATGCGCCATACGCAATAACCAATGCGCAATACGCAATAAGCAATGCGCAATAATCAATGCGCCATAAACAATGCGCAATACGCAATGCGCCATAAACAATGCGCAATACGCAATAAATAATGCGCAATACGCAATAATCAATGCGAACTACGCAATAAACAATGCGCAATACGTTATTAGCAATACGCAATACGCAATAAACAATGCGCAATACGCAATAAGCAATGCGCAATACGCAATACGCAATAGACAATACGCAATAACCAATGCGCAGTACGCAATAAGCAATGCGCAATACGCAATAAGCAATGGGCAATACGCAATGAAGAATGCGCAATACGCAGTAAACAATGCGCAATACGCAATAAACAATGCGCAATGCGCAATGATCAATATGCAATAATCAATGCGCAATAAACCATGCGCAATACGCAATACGCAATAAGCAATGCGCAATACGCAATAAACGATGCGCAGTACGCAATAATCAAATGCGCCATACGCAATAAACAATGCGCAATACGCAAAAAACAATGCGCACTACGCAATAAACAATGCGCACTACGCAATAAACTATGCGCAATACGCAATGAACAATGCGCAATAAGCATTGAGCAATACGTAATAATCAATGCGCAATTCGCAATAAGCAATGCGCAATACGCAATAAACAATGCGCAGTAAGCAATAAACAATGCGCAATACGCAATAAACAATGGGTAATAAGTAATAAACAATGCGCCATACGCAATAACCAATGCGCAATACGCAATAAGCAATGCGCAATAATCAATGCGCCATAAACAATGCGCAATACGCAATGCGCCATAAACAATGCGCAATACGCAATAAATAATGCGCAATACGCAATAATCAATGCGAACTACGCAATAAACAATGCGCAATACGTTATTAGCAATACGCAATACGCAATAAACAATGCGCAATACGCAATAAGCAATGCGCAATACGCAATACGCAATAGACAATACGCAATAACCAATGCGCAGTACGCAATAAGCAATGCGCAATACGCAATAAGCAATGGGCAATACGCAATGAAGAATGCGCAATACGCAGTAAACAATGCGCAATACGCAATAAACAATGCGCAATGCGCAAAAAACAATGCGCACTACGCAATAAACAATGCGCACTACGCAATAAACTATGCGCAATACGCAATGAACAATGCGCAATAAGCATTGAGCAATACGTAATAATCAATGCGCAATTCGCAATAAGCAATGCGCAATACGCAATAAACAATGCGCAGTAAGCAATAAACAATGCGCAATACGCAATAATCAATGGGTAATACGCAATAAACCATGGGCAATACGCAACAACTAATGCGCAATACGCAAAAAAGCAATGCGCATTACACAATACACAATGCGCAGTACGCAATAAACAATGCGCCATACGCAATAACGAATACGCAATACGCAATAAGCAATGCGCAATAATCAATGCGCAATAAACAATGCGCAATACGCAATAAACAATGCGCAATACGCAATATATCAATGCGCACTACGCAATAAACAATGCACAATACGTTATTAGCAATACGCAATACGCAATAAACAATGCGCAATACGCAATACGCAATAGACAATGAACAATACGCAACAACCAAAGCGCAATACGCAATAAACAATGCGCACTACGCAATAAACAATGCGCACTACGCAATAAACAATGCGCAATACGCAATGAACAATGCGCAATAAGCATTGAGCAATACGTAATAATCAATGCGCAATTCGCAATAAGCAATGCGCAATACGCAATAAACAATGCGCAGTAAGCAATAAACAATGCGCAATACGCAATAAACAATGGGTAATACGCAATAAACAATGGGCAATACGCAACAACTAATGCGCAATACGCAATAAAGCAATGCGCATTACACAATAAACAATGCGCAGTACGCAATCAACAATGCGCAATACGCAATAAACAATGCGCAATACGCAATACGCAATAGACAATGAACAATACGCAACAACCAAAGCGCAATACGCAATAAGCAATGCGCAATACACAATAAACAATGCGCAGTAGGCAATAAACAATGCGCAATACGCAATACGCAATAGACAATGAGCAATACGCAACAACTAATGCGCAATACGCAATAAAGCAATGCGCATTACACAATACACAATGCGCAGTACGCAATAAACAATGCGCAATACGCAATACGCAATGGACAATGAACAATACGCAACAACCAAAGCGCAATACGCAACAAGCAATGCGCAATACACAATAAACAATGCGCAGTAGGCAGTAACAATGCGCTATACGCAATATACAATGTGCAATAAGCTATTAGCAATTCGGAATACGCAATACACAATGCGCAACATGCAATAAACGATGCGCACTACGCAATAAGCAATGCGCAATACGCAATAATCAATGCGCAATGCGCAATAACCAATGCGCAATGCGCAATAACCAATGCGCAATGCGCAATAACCAATGCGCAATGCGCAATAAACCATGCGCAATACGCAATACGCAATAAACAATGCGCAATACGCAATCAACAATGCGCAATACGCAATAATCAATGCCCAATAAACAATGCGCAATACGCAATAACCAATGCGCAATACGCAATACGCAATAAACAATGCGCCATACGCAGCAACCAATGCGCAATACGCAATAAGCAATGCGCAATACGCTATAAACAATGCGCAGTAAGCCATAAACAATGCGCAATGCGCAATATACAATGACCAATACGCTATTAGCAATTCGCAATACGCAATAAACAATGAGCAATAAGTAATGACTACGTAATAATCAATGCGCAATACGCCATAAACAATGCGCAACACGCAATAAACAATGCGCAATACGCAAAACAATGCGCCAAACGCAATAAGCAATGCGCACTACGCAATAAACAATGCGCAATACGCAATACGCAATAAACAATGCGCAGTAAGCAATAAACATTGCGCAATACGCAATAATCAATGGGCAATGCGCAATAAACAACGCGCAATACGATATACGCAATAGACAATGAACAATACCCAACAACCAAAGCGCAATACGCAATAAACAATGCGCAATACACAATAAACAATGCGCAGTACGCAATAAACAATGCGCCATACGCAATAACGAATACGCAATACGCAATAAGCAATGCGCAATAATCAATGCGCAATAAACAATGCGCAATACGCAATAATCAATGTGCACTACGCAATAAACAATGCACAATACGTTATTAGCAATACGCAATACGCAATAAGCAATGCGCAATACGCAATAAGCAATGCGCAATACGCAATACGCAATAGACAATACGCAATAGACAACACGCAATAACCAATGCGCAGTACGCAATAAGCAATGCGCAATACGCAATAAAGAATGCGCAACACGCAGTAAACAATGCGCAATACGGATGGATCACGGATCGCCGTTGTTCGACGCCGCCTAGCAACACCAAATGTTCTAATTGGCCGAATTCCACCGCTTGAATCCTTCATGTTTACAACGACAAGGGTCATGCGATGTGTGAGCTCCAATCGCGAGGCTCCACATTAGCCGGTCCTTGCTATTTAAGGCACCTGCGGTGCCTTCGACGGGATTTCTTCTTCAGTCTCATATCGATGTACTTTCAACTACGGTCTATTCGCTCCCGTCTTTCCGTCGATCGACAGTTTTCTCCCGCCGCCAGTTACGCGACACGGAGCTCTCGCTCGTTCTCGACGCGTGTGGTTCGCGGAACTCTTGGCTACTCCAATAAACGTACATCTTACCAAAGTGAAGTGCTCACTGGGGGTGTTAACTATTCACAAAATCACCTGTGTCGCTACATTGTCACCTTCTTTCACACCCGTTCCCGTGATTCTCCTCGCGCGCTCATCACTGGGTGGTTCCGGCAGCCGGCAGCTTTCGACCACGTTGGTCGATGCCGAAACAGCAATAAACAATGCGCAATACGCACTAAACAATGCGCAATAATCAATGCGCAATGCGCAATACGCAATAAACAATGCGCAATGCGCAATACGCAATAAACAATGCGCAATACGCAATACGCAATAGACAATGAGCAATACGCAACAACTAATGCGCAATACGCAATAAAGCAATGCGCATTACACAATAAACAATGCGCAGTACTCAATAAACAATGCGCAATACGCAATAAACAATGCGCAATACGCAATACGCAATACGCAATAGACAATGAGCAATACGCAACAACTAATGCGCAATACGCAATAAACAATGCGCAATACGCACTAAACAATGCGCATTACGCAATGAACAATGCGCAGTACGCAATAAACAATGCGCAATACGCAATACGCAATAGACAATTAGCAATACGCAACAACCAATGCGCAATACGCAATAAGCAATGCGCAATAAACAACGCGCAATACGATATACGCAATAGACAATGAACAATACCCAACAACCAAAGCGCAATACGCAATAAACAATGCGCAATACACAATAAACAATGCGCAGTACGCAATAACCAATCCGCAATACGCAATAAACAATACGCAATACGCAATAACCAATGTGCAATACGCAATAAGCAATGCGCAATACGCAATAAACAATGCGCAGTACGCAATAAACAATGCGCCATACGCAATAACCAATGCGCAATACGCAATAAGCAATGCGCAATAATCAATGCGCCATAAACAATGCGCAATAAACAATGCGCAATACGCAATAACCAATGCGCAATACGCAATAACCAATGCGCAACACGCAATAAGCAATACGCAATAGACAATGAGCAATACGCAACAACTAATGGGCAATACGCAATAAACAATGCGCAATACGCACTAAACAATGCGCATTACGCAATGAACAATGCGCAGTACGCAATAAACAATGCGCAATACGCAATACGCAATAGACAATTTGCAATACGCAACAACCAATGCGCAATACGCAATAAGCAATGCGCAATAAACAACGTGCAATACGATATACGCAATAGACAATGAACAATACCCAACAACCAAAGCGCAATACGCAATAAACAATGCGCAATACACAATAAACAATGCGCAGTACGCAATAACCAATCCGCAATACGCAATAAACAATGCCCAATGCGCAATACGCAATAATTAATGCGCAATGCGCAATACGCAATAATCAATGCGCAATAAACAATGCGCAATACGCAATAACCAATGCGCCATACGCAATAACCAATGCGCAATACGCAATAAGCAATGCGCAATAATCAATGCGCCATAAACAATACGCAATACGCAATAAATAATGCGCAATACGCAATAATCAATGCGAACTACGCAATAAACAATGCGCAATATGTTATTAGCAATACGCAATACGCAATAAACAATGCGCAATACGCAATAAACAATGCGCAATACGCAATACGCAATAGACAATACGCAATAAACAATGCGCAATACGTTATTAGCAATACGCAATACGCAATAAACAATGCGCAATACATAATAAGCAATGCGCAATACGCAATACGCAATAGACAATACGCAATAACCAATGCGCAGTACGCAATAAGCAATGCGCAATACGCAATAAAGAATGCGCAATACGCAGTAAACAATGCGCAATACGGATGGATCACGGATCGCCGTTGTTCGACGCCGCCTAGCAACACCAAATGTTCTAATTGGCCGAATTCCACCGCTTGAATCCTTCATGTTTACAACGACAAGGATCATGCGATGTGTGAGCTCCAATCGCGAGGCTCCACATTAGCCGGTCCTTGCTATTTAAGGCACCTGCGGTGCCTTCGACGGGATTTCTTCTTCAGTCTCATATCGATGTACTTTCAACTACGGTCTATTCGCTCCCGTCTTTCCGTCGATCGACAGTTTTCTCTCGCCGCCAGTTACGCGACACGGAGCTCTCGCTCGTTCTCGACGCGTGTGGTTCGCGGAACTCTTGGCTACTCCAATAAACGTACATCTTACCAAAGTGAAGTGCTCACTGGGGGTGTTAACTATTCACAAAATCACCTGTGCCGCTACATTGTCACCTTCTTTCACACCCGTTCCCGTGATTCTCCTCGCGCGCTCATCACTGGGTGGTTCCGGCAGCCGGCAGCTTTCGACCACGTTGGTCGATGCCGAAACAGCAATAAACAATGCGCAATACGCACTAAACAATGCGCAATAATCAATGCGCAATGCGCAATACGCAATAAACAATGCGCAATACGCAATAAACAATGCGCAATACGCAATACGCAATAGACAATGAGCAATACGCAACAACTAATGCGCAATACGCAATAAAGCAATGCGCATTACACAATAAACAATGCGCAGTACTCAATAAACAATGCGCAATACGCAATAAACAATGCGCAATACGCAATACGCAATAGACAATGAGCAATACGCAATGAACAATGCGCAGTACGCAATAAACAATGCGCAATACGCAATACGCAATAGACAATTAGCAATACGCAACAACCAATGCGCAATACGCAATAAGCAATGCGCAATAAACAACGCGCAATACGATATACGCAATAGACAATGAACAATACCCAACAACCAAAGCGCAATACGCAATAAACAATGCGCAATACACAATAAACAATGCGCAGTACGCAATAACCAATCCGCAATACGCAATAAACAATGCGCAATGCGCAATACGCAATAATTAATGCGCAATGCGCAATACGCAATAATCAATGCGCAATAAACATTGCGCAATACGCAATAACCAATGTGCAATACGCAATAAGCAATGCGCAATACGCAATAAACAATGCGCAGTACGCAATAAACAATGCGCCATACGCAATAACCAATGCGCAATACGCAATAAGCAATGCGCAATAATCAATGCGCAATACGCAATAACCAATGCGCAATACGCAATAACCAATGCGCAACACGCAATAAGCAATGCGCACTACGTAATAAACAATGCTTAATACGCAATACGCAATAAACAATGCGCCATACGCAGCAACCAATGCGCAATACCCAATAAGCTATGCGCAATACGCAATAAACAATGCGCAGTAAGCCATAAACAATGCGCAATGCGCAATATACAATGACCAATACGCTATTAGCAATTCGCAATACGCAATAAACAATGAGCAATAAGCAATGACTACGTAATAATCAATGCGCAATACGCCATAAACAATGCGCAACACGCAATAAACAATGCGCACTACGCAATACGCAATATACAATGCGCCAAACGCAATAAGCAATGCGCACTACGCAATAAAAAATGCGCAACACGCAGTAAACAATGCGCAATACGCAATAAACAATGGGCAATACGCAATAAGCATTGCGCAATACACAATAAACAATGCGCAATACGCAATAAACAATGCGCAATACGCAATAAGCAATGCGCAATACGCAATAAACAATGCGCAGTAAGCAATAAACAATACGCAATAAGCAATGCGCAGTACGCAATAAACAATGGGCAATACGTTATTAGCAATACGCAATACGCAATAAACAATGCGCAATACGCAATAAACAATGCGCAGTAAGCAATAAACAATGCGCAATACGCAATAATCAATGGGCAATGCGCAATAAACAACGCGCAATACGATATACGCAATAGACAATGAACAATACCCAACAACCAAAGCGCAATACGCAATAAACAATGCGCAATACACAATAAACAATGCGCAGTACGCAATAAACAATGCGCCATACGCAATAACGAATACGCAATACGCAATAAGCAATGCGCAATAATCAATGCGCAATAAACAATGCGCAATACGCAATAAACAATGCGCAATACGCAATAATCAATGCGCACTACGCAATAAACAATGCGCAATACGTTATTAGCAATACGCAATACGCAATAAACAATGCGCAATACGCAATACGCAATAGACAATACGCAATAACCAATGCGCAGTACGCAATAAGCAATGCGCAATACGCAATAAAGAATGCGCAATACGCAGTAAACAATGCGCAATACGGATGGATCACGGATCGCCGTTGTTCGACGCCGCCTAGCAACACCAAATGTTCTAATTGGCCGAATTCCACCGCTTGAATCCTTCATGTTTACAACGACAAGGATCATGCGATGTGTGAGCTCCAATCGCGAGGCTCCACATTAGCCGGTCCTTGCTATTTAAGGCACCTGCGGTGCCTTCGACGGGATTTCTTCTTCAGTCTCATATCGATGTACTTTCAACTACGGTCTATTCGCTCCCGTCTTTCCGTCGATCGACAGTTTTCTCTCGCCGCCAGTTACGCGACACGGAGCTCTCGCTCGTTCTCGACGCGTGTGGTTCGCGGATCTCTTGGCTACTCCAATAAACGTACATCTTACCAAAGTGAAGTGCTCACTGGGGGTGTTAACTATTCACAAAATCACCTGTGTCGCTACATTGTCACCTTCTTTCACACCCGTTCCCGTGATTCTCCTCGCGCGCTCATCACTGGGTGGTTCCGGCAGCCGGCAGCTTTCGACCACGTTGGTCGATGCCGAAACAGCAATAAACAATGCGCAATACGCACTAAACAATGCGCAATAATCAATGCGCAATGCGCAATACGCAATAAACAATGCGCAGTACGCAATAAGCAATGCGCAATAATCAATGCGCAATAAACAATGCGCAATACGCAATAAACAATGCGCAATACGCAATAATCAATGCGCACTACGCAATAAACAATGCGCAATACGTTATTAGCAATACGCAATACGCAATAAACAATGCGCATTACACAATAAACAATGCGCAGTACGCAATCAACAATGCGCAATACGCAATAAACAATGCGCAATACGCAATACGCAATAGACAATGAACAATACGCAACAACCAAAGCGCAATACGCAATAAGCAATGCGCAATACACAATAAACAATGCGCAGTAGGCAATAAACAATGCGCAATACGCAATACGCAATAGACAATGAGCAATACGCAACAACTAATGCGCAATACGCAATAAAGCAATGAGCATTACACAATACACAATGCGCAGTACGCAATAAACAATGCGCAATACGCAATACGCAATAGACAATGAACAATACGCAACAACCAAAGCGCAATACGCAACAAGCAATGCGCAATACACAATAAACAATGCGCAGTAGGCATTAACAATGCGCTATACGCAATATACAATGTGCAATAAGCTATTAGCAATTCGGAATACGCAATACACAATGCGCAACATGCAATAAACGATGCGCACTACGCAATAAGCAATGCGCAATACGCAATAATCAATGCGCAATGCGCAATAACCAATGCGCAATGCGCAATAACCAATGCGCAATGCGCAATAAACCATGCGCAATACGCAATAAACAATGCGCAATACGCAATCAACAATGCGCAATACGCAATAATCAATGCGCAATAAACAATGCGCAATACGCAATAACCAATGCGCAATACGCAATACGCAATAAACAATGCGCCATACGCAGCAACCAATGCGCAATACGCAATAAGCAATGCGCAATACGCTATAAACAATGCGCAGTAAGCCATAAACAATGCGCAATGCACAATATACAATGACCAATACGATATTAGCAATTCGCAATACGCAATAAACAATGAGCAATAAGTAATGACTACGTAATAATCAATGCGCAATACGCCATAAACAATGCGCAATACGCAATAAACAATGCGCAGTAAGCAATAAACAATGCGCAATACGCAATAATCAATGGGCAATGCGCAATAAACAACGCGCAAGACGATATACGCAATAGACAATGAACAATACCCAACAACCAAAGCGCAATACGCAATAAACAATGCGCAGTACGCAATGAGCAATGCGCAATACGCAATAAGCAATGGGCAATACGCAATGAAGAATGCGCAATACGCAGTAAACAATGCGCAATACGCAATAAACAATGCGCAATGCGCAATGCTCAATATGCAATAATCAATGCGCAATAAACCATGCGCAATACGCAATACGCAATAAGCAATGCGCAATACGCAATAAACGATGCGCAGTACGCAATAATCAAATGCGCCATACGCAATAAACAATGCGCAATACGCAAAAAACAATGCGCACTACGCAATAAACAATGCGCACTACGCAATAAACTATGCGCAATACGCAATGAACAATGCGCAATAAGCATTGAGCAATACGTAATAATCAATGCGCAATTCGCAATAAGCAATGCGCAATACGCAATAAACAATGCGCAGTAAGCAATAAACAATGCGCAATACGCAATAAACAATGGGTAATACGCAATAAACAATGGGCAATACGCAACAACTAATGCGCAATACGCAGTAAAGCAATGCGCATTACACAATAAACAATGCGCAGTACGCAATCAACAATGCGCAATACGCAATAAACAATGCGCAATACGCAATACGCAATAGACAATGAACAATACGCAACAACCAAAGCGCAATACGCAATAAACAATGCGCACTACGCAATAAACAATGCGCTCTACGCAATAAACAATGCGCAATACGCAATGAACAATGCGCAATAAGCATTGAGCAATACGTAATAATCAATGCGCAATTCGCAATAAGCAATGCGCAATACGCAATAAACAATGCGCAGTAAGCAATAAACAATGCGCAATACGCAATAAACAATGGGTAATACGCAATAAACAATGGGCAATACGCAACAACTAATGCGCAATACGCAATAAAGCAATGCGCATTACACAATAAACAATGCGCAGTACGCAATCAACAATGCGCAATACGCAATAAACAATGCGCAATACGCAATACGCAATAGACAATGAACAATACGCAACAACCAAAGCGCAATACGCAATAAGCAATGCGCAATACACAATAAACAATGCGCAGTAGGCAATAAACAATGCGCAATACGCAATACGCAATAGACAATGAACAATACGCAACAACCAAAGCGCAATACGCAACAAGCAATGCGCAATACACAATAAACAATGCGCAGTAGGCAGTAACAATGCGCTATACGCAATATACAATGTGCAATAAGCTATTAGCAATTCGGAATACGCAATACACAATGCGCAACATGCAATAAACGATGCGCACTACGCAATAAGCAATGCGCAATGCGCAATAAACCATGCGCAATGCGCAGTAAACCATGCGCAATACGCAATCAACAATGCGCAATACGCAATAATCAATGCGCAATCAACAATGCGCAATACGCAATAAGCAATGCGCAATACGCAATAAACGATGCGCAGTACGCAATAATCAAATGCGCCATACGCAATAAACAATGCGCAATACGCAAAAAACAATGCGCACTACGCAATAAACAATGCGCACTACGCAATAAACTATGCGCAATACGCAATGAACAATGCGCAATAAGCATTGAGCAATACGTAATAATCAATGCGCAATTCGCAATAAGCAATGCGCAATACGCAATAAACAATGCGCAGTAAGCAATAAACAATGCGCAATACGCAATAAACAATGGGTAATACGCAATAAACAATGGGCAATACGCAACAACTAATGCGCAATACGCAGTAAAGCAATGCGCATTACACAATAAACAATGCGCAGTACGCAATCAACAATGCGCAATACGCAATAAACAATGCGCAATACGCAATACGCAATAGACAATGAACAATACGCAACAACCAAAGCGCAATACGCAATAAACAATGCGCACTACGCAATAAACAATGCGCTCTACGCAATAAACAATGCGCAATACGCAATGAACAATGCGCAATAAGCATTGAGCAATACGTAATAATCAATGCGCAATTCGCAATAAGCAATGCGCAATACGCAATAAACAATGCGCAGTAAGCAATAAACAATGCGCAATACGCAATAAACAATGGGTAATACGCAATAAACAATGGGCAATACGCAACAACTAATGCGCAATACGCAATAAAGCAATGCGCATTACACAATAAACAATGCGCAGTACGCAATCAACAATGCGCAATACGCAATAAACAATGCGCAATACGCAATACGCAATAGACAATGAACAATACGCAACAACCAAAGCGCAATACGCAATAAGCAATGCGCAATACACAATAAACAATGCGCAGTAGGCAATAAACAATGCGCAATACGCAATACGCAATAGACAATGAACAATACGCAACAACCAAAGCGCAATACGCAACAAGCAATGCGCAATACACAATAAACAATGCGCAGTAGGCAGTAACAATGCGCTATACGCAATATACAATGTGCAATAAGCTATTAGCAATTCGGAATACGCAATACACAATGCGCAACATGCAATAAACGATGCGCACTACGCAATAAGCAATGCGCAATGCGCAATAAACCATGCGCAATGCGCAGTAAACCATGCGCAATACGCAATCAACAATGCGCAATACGCAATAATCAATGCGCAATAAACAATGCGCAATACGCAATAACCAATGCGCAATACGCAATAACCAATGCGCAACACGCAATAAGCAATGCGCACTACGCAATAAACAATGCGCCATACGCAGCAACCAATGCGCAATACGCAATAAGCAATGCGCAACACGCAATACGCAATAAACAATGCGCCAAACGCAATAAGCAATGCGCACTACGCAATAAACAATGCGCAATACGCAATACGCAATACGCAATAAACAATGCGCAATGCGCAATATACAATGCGCAATAAGCAATGACTACGTAATAATCAATGCGCAATACGCAATAAACAATGCGCAATACGCAATAAGCAATTTGCAATACGCAATAAGCAATGCGCAATACGCAATAAACGATGCGCAGTACGCAATAATCAAATGCGCCATACGCAATAAACAATGCGCAATACGCAAAAAACAATGCGCACTACGCAATAAACAATGCGCACTACGCAATAAACAATGCGCTATACGCAATGAACAATGCGCAATTCGCAATAAGCAATGCGCAATACGCAATAAACAGTGCGCAGTAAGCAATCAACAATGCGCAATACGCAATAAACAATGGGTAATACGCAATAAACAATGGGCAATACGCAACAACTAATGCGCAATACGCAATAAAGCAATGCGCATTACACAATAAACAATGCGCAGTACGCAATCAACAATGCGCAATACGCAATAAACAATGCGCAATACGCAATACGCAATAGACAATGAACAATACGCAACAACCAAAGCGCAATACGCAATAAACAATGCGCACTACGCAATAAACAATGCGCACTACGCAATAAACAATGCGCAATACGCAATGAACAATGCGCAATTAGCATTGAGCAATACGTAATAATCAATGCGCAATTCGCAATAAGCAATGCGCAATACGCAATAAACAATGCGCAGTAAGCAATAAACAATGCGCAATACGCAATAAACAATGGGTAATACGCAATAAACAATGGGCAATACGCAACAACTAATGCGCAATACGCAACAAAGCAATGCGCATTACACAATAAACAATGCGCAGTACGCAATCAACAATGCGCAATACGCAATAAACAATGCGCAATACGCAATACGCAATAGACAATGAACAATACGCAACAACCAAAGCGCAATACGCAATAAGCAATGCGCAATACACAATAAACAATGCGCAGTAGGCAATAAACAATGCGCAATACGCAATACGCAATAGACAATGAACAATACGCAACAACCAAAGCGCAATACGCAACAAGCAATGCGCAATACACAATAAACAATGCGCAGTAGGCAGTAACAATGCGCTATACGCAATATACAATGTGCAATAAGCTATTAGCAATTCGGAATACGCAATACACAATGCGCAACATGCAATAAACGATGCGCACTACGCAATAAGCAATGCGCAATGCGCAATAAACCATGCGCAATGCGCAGTAAACCATGCGCAATACGCAATCAACAATGCGCAATACGCAATAATCAATGCGCAATAAACAATGCGCAATACGCAATAACCAATGCGCAATACGCAATAACCAATGCGCAACACGCAATAAGCAATGCGCACTACGCAATAAACAATGCGCCATACGCAGCAACCAATGCGCAATACGCAATAAGCAATGCGCAACACGCAATACGCAATAAACAATGCGCCAAACGCAATAAGCAATGCGCACTACGCAATAAACAATGCGCAATACGCAATAAACAATGCGCAATGCGCAATATACAATGCGCAATAAGCAATGACTACGTAATAATCAATGCGCAATACGCAATAAACAATGCGCAATACGCAATAAACAATGCGCAACACGCAATAAACAATGCGCAACACGCAATAAACAATGCGCACTACGCAATAAACAATGCGCAACACGCAATAAACAACTCGCAATACGCAATAAGCATTGCGCAATACACAATAAACAATGCGCAATACGCAACAAACAATGCGCAATACGCAATAAGCAATGCGCATTACGCAATAAACAATGCGCAGTAAGCAATAAACAATACGCAATAAGCAATGCTCAGTACGCAATAAACAATGGGCAATACGTTATTAGCAATACGCAATACGCAATAAAAAATGCGCAATACGCAATAAACAATGCGCAGTAAGCAATAAACAATGCGCAATACGCAATAATCAATGGGCAATGCGCAATAAACAACGCGCAATACGATATACGCAATAGACAATGAACAATACCCAACAACCAAAGCGCAATACGCAATAAACAATGCGCAATACACAATAAACAATGCGCAGTACGCAATAAACAATGAGCCATACGCAATAACGAATACGCAATACGCAATAAGCAATGCGCAATAATCAATACGCAATAAACAATGCGCAATACGCAATAAACAATGCGCAATACGCAATAAACAATGCGCAATACGTTATTAGCAATACGCAATACGCAATAAACAATGCGCAATACGCAATACGCAATACGCAATAGACAATACGCAATAACCAATGCGCAGTACGCAATAAGCAATGCGCAATACGCAATAAAGAATGCGCAATACGCAGTAAACAATGCGCAATACGGATGGATCACGGATCGCCGTTGTTCGACGCCGCCTAGCAACACCAAATGTTCTAATTGGTCGAATTCCACCGCTTGAATCCTTCATGTTTACAACGACAAGGATCATGCGATGTGTGAGCTCCAATCGCGAGGCTCCACATTAGCCGGTCCTTGCTATTTAAGGCACCTGCGGTGCCTTCGACGGGATTTCTTCTTCAGTCTCATATCGATGTACTTTCAACTACGGTCTATTCGCTCCCGTCTTTCCGTCGATCGACAGTTTTCTCTCGCCGCCAGTTACGCGACACGGAGCTCTCGCTCGTTCTCGACGCGTGTGGTTCGCGGAACTCTTGGCTACTCCAATAAACGTACATCTTACCAAAGTGAAGTGCTCACTGGGGGTGTTAACTAGTCACAAAATCACCTGTGTCGCTACATTGTCACCTTCTTTCCCACCCGTTCCCGTGATTCTCCTCGCGCGCTCAACACTGGGTGGTCCCGGCAGCCGGCAGCTTTCGACCAAGTTGGTCGATGCCGAAAGAGCAATAATCAATGCGCAATACGCACTAAACAATGCGCAATAATAAATGCGCAATGCGCAATACGCAATAAACAATGCGCAATACGCAATAATCAATGCGCAATGCGCAATAAACCATGCGCAATACGCAATACGAAATAAACAATGCGCAATACGCAATAACCAATGCGCAATACGCAATAAACAATGCGCAATACGCAATAAACAATGCGCAATACGTTATTACCAATGCGCGATACGCAATAAACAATGCGCAATAAGCAATGCGCAATACGCATTAATCAATGCGCAATGCGCAATAATCAATGCGCAATGCGCAATAAACCATGCGCAATACGCAATGCGCAATACGCAATAACCAATGCGCAATACGCAATAAACAATGCGCAATACGCAATGAACAATGCGCACTACGCAATAAACAATGCGCAATACGTTATCAGCAATGCGCGGTACGCAATAAACAATGCGCAATACGCAATAATCAATGCGCAATACGCAATAATCAATGCGCATTACGCAATAAACAATGCGCAGTACGCAATAAACAATGCGCAATACGCAATAAACAATGCTCAATACGCAATGAATAAAGCGCACCACGCAATAAACAATGCGCAATACGTTATTAGCAATGCGCGATACGCAATAATCAATGCGCAATACGCAATAAACAATGCGCAATACGCACTAAACAATGCGCATTACGCAATAAACAATGCGCAGTACGCAATAAACAATGCACAATACGCAATAAACAATGCGCAATACGTTATTAGCAATGCGCGATACGCAATAATCAATGCGCAATACGCAATAATCAATGAACAATGCGCAATAAACCATGCGCAATACGCAATATGCAATAAACAATGCGCAATAAACGATGAGCAGTACGCAATAATCAAATGCGCCATACGCAATAAACAATGCGCAATACGCAATAAACAATGCGCAACCCGCACTAAACAATGCGCATTACGCAATAAATAATGCGCAGTACGCAATATCCAGTGCGCAACACGCAATAAGCAATGCGCACTACGCAATAAACAATGCGCAATACGCAATACGCAATAAACAATGCGCCATACGCAGCAACCAATGCGCAATACGCAATAAGCAATGCGCAATACGCAATAAACAATGCGCAGTAAGCCATAAACAATGCGCAATGCGCAATATACAATGACCAATACGCTATTAGCAATTCGCAATACGCAATAAACAATGAGCAATAAGCAATGACTACGTAATAATCAATGCGCAATACGCCATAAACAATGCGCAACACGCAATAAACAATGCGCAATACGCAATAAACAATGCGCCAAACGCAATAAGCAATGCGCACTACGCAATAAACAATGCGCAATACGCAATACGCAATACGCAATAAACAATGCGCAATGCGCAATATACAATGCGCAATAAGCAATGACTACGTAATAATCAATGCGCAATACGCAATAAACAATGCGCAATACGCAATAAACAATGCGCAACACGCAATAAACAATGCGCAACACGCAATAAACAATGCGCACTACGCAATAAACAATGCGCAATACGCAATAAACAACTCGCAATACGCAATAAGCATTGCGCAATACACAATAAACAATGCGCAATACGCAACAAACAATGCGCAATACGCAATAAGCAATGCGCATTACGCAATAAACAATGCGCAGTAAGCAATAAACAATACGCAATAAGCAATGCTCAGTACGCAATAAACAATGGGCAATACGTTATTAGCAATACGCAATACGCAATAAACAATGCGCAATACGCAATAAACAATGCGCAGTAAGCAATAAACAATGCGCAATACGCAATAATCAATGGGCAATGCCCAATAAACAACGCGCAATACGATATACGCAATAGACAATGAACAATACCCAACAACCAAAGCGCAATACGCAATAAACAATGCGCAATACACAATAAACAATGCGCAGTACGCAATAAACAATGCGCCATACGCAATAACGAATACGCAATACGCAATAAGCAATGCGCAATAATCAATACGCAATAAACAATGCGCAATACGCAATAAACAATGCGCAATACGTTATTAGCAATACGCAATACGCAATAAACAATGCGCAATACGCAATAAGCAATGCGCAATACGCAATACGCAATAGACAATACGCAATAACCAATGCGCAGTACGCAATAAGCAATGCGCAATACGCAATAAAGAATGCGCAATACGCAGTAAACAATGCGCAATACGGATGGATCACGGATCGCCGTTGTTCGACGCCGCCTAGCAACACCAAATGTTCTAATTGGTCGAATTCCACCGCTTGAATCCTTCATGTTTACAACGACAAGGATCATGTGATGTGTGAGCTCCAATCGCGAGGCTCCACATTAGCCGGTCCTTGCTATTTAAGGCACCTGCGGTGCCTTCGACGGGATTTCTTCTTCAGTCTCATATCGATATACTTTCAACTACGGTCTATTCGCTCCCGTCTTTCCGTCGATCGACAGTTTTCTCGCGCCGCCAGTTACGCGACACGGAGCTCTCGCTCGTTCTCGACGCGTGTGGTTCGCGGAACTCTTGGCTACTCCAATAAACGTACATCTTACCAAAGTGAAGTGCTCACTGGGGGTGTTAACTATTCACAAAATCACCTGTGTCGCTACATTGTCACCTTCTTTCCCACCCGTTCCCGTGATTCTCCTCGCGCGCTCAACACTGGGTGGTCCCGGCAGCCGGCAGCTTTCGACCATGTTGGTCGATGCCGAAAGAGCAATAAACAATGCGCAATACGCACTAAACAATGCGCAATAATAAATGCGCAATGCGCAATACGCAATAAACAATGCGCAATGCGCAATAACCAATGCGCAATACGCAATAAGCAATGCGCAATAATCAATGCGCCATAAACAATGCGCAATAAACAATGCGCAATACGCAATAACCAATGCGCAATACGCAATAACCAATGCGCAACACGCAATAAGCAATGCGCAATACGCAATAAACAATGCGCAGTAAGCCATAAACAATGCGCAATGCGCAATATACAATGACCAATACGCTATTAGCAATTCGCAATACGCAATAAACAATGAGCAATAAGCAATGACTACGTAATAATCAATGCGCAATACGCCATAAACAATGCGCAACACGCAATAAACAATGCGCACTACGCAATACGCAATATACAATGCGCCAAACGCAATAAGCAATGCGCACTACGCAATAAACAATGCGCAACACGCAATAAACAATGCGCAACACGCAATAAACAATGCGCAATACGCAATAAACAATGCGCAATACGCAATAAGCATTGCGCAATACACAATAAACAATGCGCAATACGCAATAAACAATGCGCAATACGCAATAAGCAATGCGCAATACGCAATGAACAATGCGCAGTAAGCAATAAACAATACGCAATAAGCAATGCGCAGTACGCAATAAACAATGGGCAATACGTTATTAGCAATACGCAATACGCAATAAACAATGCGCAATACGCAATAAACAATGCGCAGTAAGCAATAAACAATGCGCAATACGCAATAATCAATGGGCAATGCGCAATAAACAACGCGCAATACGATATACGCAATAGACAATGAACAATACCCAACAACCAAAGCGCAATACGCAATAAACAATGCGCAATACACAATAAACAATGCGCAGTACGCAATAAACAATGCGCCATACGCAATAACGAATACGCAATACGCAATAAGCAATGCGCAATAATCAATGCGCAATAAACAATGCGCAATACGCAATTAACAATGCGCAATACGCAATAATCAATGCGCACTACGCAATAAACAATGCGCAATACGATATTAGCAATACGCAATACGCAATAAACAATGCGCAATACGCAATAAGCAATGCGCAATACGCAATACGCAATAGACAATACGCAATAACCAATGCGCAGTACGCAATAAGCAATGCGCAATACGCAATAAAGAATGCGCAATACGCAGTAAACAATGCGCAATACGGATGGATCACGGATCGCCGTTGTTCGACGCCGCCTAGCAACACCAAATGTTCTAATTGGCCGAATTCCACCGCTTGAATCCTTCATGTTTACAACGACGAGGATCATGCGATGTGTGAGCTCCAATCGCGAGGCTCCACATTAGCCGGTCCTTGCTATTTAAGGCCCCTGCGGTGCCTTCGACGGGATTTCTTCTTCAGTCTCATATAGATGTACTTTCAACTACGGTCTATTCGCTCCCGTCTTTCCGTCGTTCGACAGTTTTCTCTCGCCGCCAGTTACGCGACACGGAGCTCTCGCTCGTTCTCGACGCGTGAGGATCGCGGAACTCTTGGCTACTCCAATAAACGTACATCTTACCAAAGTGAAGTGCTCACTGGGGGTGTTAACTATTCACAAAATCACCTGTGTCGCTACATTGTCACCTTCTTTCACACCCGTTCCCGTGATTCTCCTCGCGCGCTCATCACTGGGTGGTTCTGGCAGCCGGCAGCTTTCGACCACGTTGGTCGATGCCGAAACAGCAATAAACAATGCGCAATACGCAATACGCAATAGACAATGAGCAATACGCAACAACTAATGCGCAATACGCAATAAAGCAATGCGCATTACACAATAAACAATGCGCAGTACTCAATAAACAATGCGCAATACGCAATAAACAATGCGCAATACGCAATACGCAATACGCAATAGACAATGAGCAATACGCAACAACTAATGCGCAATACGCAATAAACAATGCGCAATACGCACTAAACAATGCGCATTACGCAATGAACAATGCGCAGTACGCAATAAACAATGCGCAATACGCAATACGCAATAGACAATTTGCAATACGCAACAACCAATGCGCAATACGCTATAAGCAATGCGCAATAAACAACGCGCAATACGATATACGCAATAGACAATGAACAATACCCAACAACCAAAGCGCAATACGCAATAAACAATGCGCAATACACAATAAACAATGCGCAGTACGCAATAACCAATCCGCAATACGCAATAAACAATGCGCAATGCGCAATACGCAATAATTAATGCGCAATGCGCAATACGCAATAATCAATGCGCAATAAACAATACGCAATACGCAATAAACAATGCGCAATACGCAATAAGCAATGCGCAATAATCAATGCGCCATAAACAATGCGCAATACGCAATAAATAATGCGCAATACGCAATAATCAATGCGAACTACGCAATAAACAATGCGCAATACGTTATTAGCAATACGCAATACGCAATAAACAATGCGCAATACGCAATAAGCAATGCGCAATACGCAATACGCAATAGACAATACGCAATAACCAATGCGCAGTACGCAATAAGCAATGCGCAATACGCAATATGCTATGGGCAATACGCAATAAAGAATGCGCAATACGCAGTAAACAATGCGCAATACGCAATAAACAATGCGCAATGCGCAATGCGCAATATGCAATAATCAATGCGCAATAAACCATGCGCAATACGCAATACGCAATAAACAATGCGCAACAGGCAAAAACCAATGCGCAATACGCAATAAGCAATGCGAAATACGCAATAAGCAATGCGCAACACGCAATAACCAATGCGCAATACGCAATAAGCAATTTGCAATACGCAATAAGCAATGCGCAATACGCAATAAACGATGCGCAGTACGCAATAATCAAATGCGCCATACGCAATAAACAATGCGCAATACGCAAAAAACAATGCGCACTACGCAATAAACAATGCGCACTACGCAATAAACAATGCGCTATACGCAATGAACAATGCGCAATTCGCAATAAGCAATGCGCAATACGCAATAAACAGTGCGCAGTAAGCAATCAACAATGCGCAATACGCAATAAACAATGGGTAATACGCAATAAACAATGGGCAATACGCAACAACTAATGCGCAATACGCAATAAAGCAATGCGCATTACACAATAAACAATGCGCAGTACGCAATCAACAATGCGCAATACGCAATAAACAATGCGCAATACGCAATACGCAATAGACAATGAACAATACGCAACAACCAAAGCGCAATACGCAATAAACAATGCGCACTACGCAATAAACAATGCGCACTACGCAATAAACAATGCGCAATACGCAATGAACAATGCGCAATTAGCATTGAGCAATACGTAATAATCAATGCGCAATTCGCAATAAGCAATGCGCAATACGCAATAAACAATGCGCAGTAAGCAATAAACAATGCGCAATACGCAATAAACAATGGGTGATACGCAATAAACAATGGGCAATACGCAACAACTAATGCGCAATACGCAATAAAGCAATGCGCATTACACAATAAACAATGCGCAGTACGCAATCAACAATGCGCAATACGCAATAAACAATGCGCAATACGCAATACGCAATAGACAATGAACAATACGCAACAACTAAAGCGCAATACGCAATAAGCAATGCGCAATACACAATAAACAATGCGCAGTAGGCAATAAACAATGCGCAATACGCAATACGCAATAGACAATGAACAATACGCAACAACCAAAGCGCAATACGCAACAAGCAATGCGCAATACACAATAAACAATGCGCAGTAGGCAGTAACAATGCGCTATACGCAATATACAATGTGCAATAAGCTATTAGCAATTCGGAATACGCAATACACAATGCGCAACATGCAATAAACGATGCGCACTACGCAATAAGCAATGCGCAATGCGCAATAAACCATGCGCAATGCGCAGTAAACCATGCGCAATACGCAATCAACAATGCGCAATACGCAATAATCAATGCGCAATAAACAATGCGCAATACGCAATAACCAATGCGCAATACGCAATAACCAATGCGCAACACGCAATAAGCAATGCGCACTACGCAATAAACAATGCGCCATACGCAGCAACCAATGCGCAATACGCAATAAGCAATGCGCAACACGCAATACGCAATAAACAATGCGCCAAACGCAATAAGCAATGCGCACTACGCAATAAACAATGCGCAATACGCAATACGCAATACGCAATAAACAATGCGCAGTGCGCAATATACAATGCGCAATAAGCAATGACTACGTAATAATCAATGCGCAATACGCAATAAACAATGCGCAATACGCAATAAACAATGCGCAACACGCAATAAACAATGCGCAACACGCAATAAACAATGCGCACTACGCAATAAACAATGCGCAACACGCAATAAACAACTCGCAATACGCAATAAGCATTGCGCAATACACAATAAACAATGCGCAATACGCAACAAACAATGCGCAATACGCAATAAGCAATGCGCATTACGCAATAAACAATGCGCAGTAAGCAATAAACAATACGCAATAAGCAATGCTCAGTACGCAATAAACAATGGGCAATACGTTATTAGCAATACGCAATACGCAATAAAAAATGCGCAATACGCAATAAACAATGCGCAGTAAGCAATAAACAATGCGCAATACGCAATAATCAATGGGCAATGCGCAATAAACAACGCGCAATACGATATACGCAATAGACAATGAACAATACCCAACAACCAAAGCGCAATACGCAATAAACAATGCGCAATACACAATAAACAATGCGCAGTACGCAATAAACAATGCGCCATACGCAATAACGAATACGCAATACGCAATAAGCAATGCGCAATAATCAATACGCAATAAACAATGCGCAATACGCAATAAACAATGCGCAATACGTTATTAGCAATACGCAATACGCAATAAACAATGCGCAATACGCAATACGCAATAGACAATACGCAATAACCAATGCGCAGTACGCAATAAGCAATGCGCAATACGCAATAAAGAATGCGCAATACGCAGTAAACAATGCGCAATACGGATGGATCACGGATCGCCGTTGTTCGACGCCGCCTAGCAACACCAAATGTTCTAATTGGTCGAATTCCACCGCTTGAATCCTTCATGTTTACAACGACAAGGATCATGCGATGTGTGAGCTCCAATCGCGAGGCTCCACATTAGCCGGTCCTTGCTATTTAAGGCACCTGCGGTGCCTTCGACGGGATTTCTTCTTCAGTCTCATATCGATGTACTTTCAACTACGGTCTATTCGCTCCCGTCTTTCCGTCGATCGACAGTTTTCTCGCGCCGCCAGTTACGCGACACGGAGCTCTCGCTCGTTCTCGACGCGTGTGGTTCGCGGAACTCTTGGCTACTCCAATAAACGTACATCTTACCAAAGTGAAGTGCTCACTGGGGGTGTTAACTATTCACAAAATCACCTGTGTCGCTACATTGTCACCTTCTTTCCCACCCGTTCCCGTGATTCTCCTCGCGCGCTCAACACTGGGTGGTCCCGGCAGCCGGCAGCTTTCGACCATGTTGGTCGATGCCGAAAGAGCAATAATCAATGCGCAATACGCACTAAACAATGCGCAATAATAAATGCGCAATGCGCAATACGCAATAAACAATGCGCAATGCGCAATAACCAATGCGCAATACGCAATAAGCAATGCGCAATAATCAATGCGCCATAAACAATGCGCAATAAACAATGCGCAATACGCAATAACCAATGCGCAATACGCAATAACCAATGCGCAACACGCAATAAGCAATGCGCAATACGCAATAAACAATGCGCAGTAAGCCATAAACAATGCGCAATGCGCAATATACAATGACCAATACGCTATTAGCAATTCGCAATACGCAATAAACAATGAGCAATAAGCAATGACTACGTAATAATCAATGCGCAATACGCCATAAACAATGCGCAACACGCAATAAACAATGCGCACTACGCAATACGCAATATACAATGCGCCAAACGCAATAAGCAATGCGCACTACGCAATAAACAATGCGCAACACGCAATAAACAATGCGCAACACGCAATAAACAATGCGCAATACGCAATAAACAATGCGCAATACGCAATAAGCATTGCGCAATACACAATAAACAATGCGCAATACGCAATAAACAATGCGCAATACGCAATAAGCAATGCGCAATACGCAATGAACAATGCGCAGTAAGCAATAAACAATACGCAATAAGCAATGCGCAGTACGCAATAAACAATGGGCAATACGTTATTAGCAATACGCAATACGCAATAAACAATGCGCAATACGCAATAAACAATGCGCAGTAAGCAATAAACAATGCGCAATACGCAATAATCAATGGGCAATGCGCAATAAACAACGCGCAATACGATATACGCAATAGACAATGAACAATACCCAACAACCAAAGCGCAATACGCAATAAACAATGCGCAATACACAATAAACAATGCGCAGTACGCAATAAACAATGCGCCATACGCAATAACGAATACGCAATACGCAATAAGCAATGCGCAATAAACAATGCGCAGTACGCAATAAACAATGCGCCATACGCAATAACGAATACGCAATACGCAATAAGCAATGCGCAATAAACAATGCGCAATACGATATTAGCAATACGCAATACGCAATAAACAATGCGCAATACGCAATAAGCAATGCGCAATACGCAATACGCAATAGACAATACGCAATAACCAATGCGCAGTACGCAATACGCAATAAAGAATGCGCAATACGCAGTAAACAATGCGCAATACGGATGGATCACGGATCGCCGTTGTTCGACGCCGCCTAGCAACACCAAATGTTCTAATTGGCCGAATTCCACCGCTTGAATCCTTCATGTTTACAACGACGAGGATCATGCGATGTGTGAGCTCCAATCGCGAGGCTCCACATTAGCCGGTCCTTGCTATTTAAGGCACCTGCGGTGCCTTCGACGGGATTTCTTCTTCAGTCTCATATAGATGTACTTTCAACTACGGTCTATTCGCTCCCGTCTTTCCGTCGTTCGACAGTTTTCTCTCGCCGCCAGTTACGCGACACGGAGCTCTCGCTCGTTCTCGACGCGTGTGGATCGCGGAACTCTTGGCTACTCCAATAAACGTACATCTTACCAAAGTGAAGTGCTCACTGGGGGTGTTAACTATTCACAAAATCACCTGTGTCGCTACATTGTCACCTTCTTTCACACCCGTTCCCGTGATTCTCCTCGCGCGCTCATCACTGGGTGGTTCTGGCAGCCGGCAGCTTTCGACCACGTTGGTCGATGCCGAAACAGCAATAAACAATGCGCAATACGCACTAAAAAATGCGCAATAATCAATGCGCAATGCGCAATACGCAATAAACAATGCGCAATACGCAATACGCAATAGACAATGAGCAATACGCAACAACTAATGCGCAATACGCAATAAAGCAATGCGCATTACACAATAAACAATGCGCAGTACTCAATAAACAATGCGCAATACGCAATAAACAATGCGCAATACGCAATACGCAATACGCAATAGACAATGAGCAATACGCAACAACTAATGCGCAATACGCAATAAACAATGCGCAATACGCACTAAACAATGCGCATTACGCAATGAACAATGCGCAGTACGCAATAAACAATGCGCAATACGCAATACGCAATAGACAATTTGCAATACGCAACAACCAATGCGCAATACGCTATAAGCAATGCGCAATAAACAACGCGCAATACGATATACGCAATAGACAATGAACAATACCCAACAACCAAAGCGCAATACGCAATAAACAATGCGCAATACACAATAAACAATGCGCAGTACGCAATAACCAATCCGCAATACGCAATAAACAATGCGCAATGCGCAATACGCAATAATTAATGCGCAATGCGCAATACGCAATAATCAATGCGCAATAAACAATACGCAATACGCAATAAACAATGCGCAATACGCAATAAGCAATGCGCAATAATCAATGCGCCATAAACAATGCGCAATACGCAATAAATAATGCGCAATACGCAATAATCAATGCGAACTACGCAATAAACAATGCGCAATACGTTATTAGCAATACGCAATACGCAATAAACAATGCGCAATACGCAATAAGCAATGCGCAATACGCAATACGCAATAGACAATACGCAATAACCAATGCGCAGTACGCAATAAGCAATGCGCAATACGCAATATGCTATGGGCAATACGCAATAAAGAATGCGCAATACGCAGTAAACAATGCGCAATACGCAATAAACAATGCGCAATGCGCAATGCGCAATATGCAATAATCAATGCGCAATAAACCATGCGCAATACGCAATACGCAATAAACAATGCGCAACAGGCAAAAACCAATGCGCAATACGCAATAAGCAATGCGAAATACGCAATAAGCAATGCGCAACACGCAATAACCAATGCGCAATACGCAATAAGCAATTTGCAATACGCAATAAGCAATGCGCAATACGCAATAAACGATGCGCAGTACGCAATAATCAAATGCGCCATACGCAATAAACAATGCGCAATACGCAAAAAACAATGCGCACTACGCAATAAACAATGCGCACTACGCAATAAACAATGAGCTATACGCAATGAACAATGCGCAATTCGCAATAAGCAATGCGCAATACGCAATAAACAGTGCGCAGTAAGCAATCAACAATGCGCAATACGCAATAAACAATGGGTAATACGCAATAAACAATGGGCAATACGCAACAACTAATGCGCAATACGCAATAAAGCAATGCGCATTACACAATAAACAATGCGCAGTACGCAATCAACAATGCGCAATACGCAATAAACAATGCGCAATACGCAATACGCAATAGACAATGAACAATACGCAACAACCAAAGCGCAATACGCAATAAACAATGCGCACTACGCAATAAACAATGCGCACTACGCAATAAACAATGCGCAATACGCAATGAACAATGCGCAATTAGCATTGAGCAATACGTAATAATCAATGCGCAATTCGCAATAAGCAATGCGCAATACGCAATAAACAATGCGCAGTAAGCAATAAACAATGCGCAATACGCAATAAACAATGGGTGATACGCAATAAACAATGGGCAATACGCAACAACTAATGCGCAATACGCAATAAAGCAATGCGCATTACACAATAAACAATGCGCAGTACGCAATCAACAATGCGCAATACGCAATAAACAATGCGCAATACGCAATACGCAATAGACAATGAACAATACGCAACAACTAAAGCGCAATACGCAATAAGCAATGCGCAATACACAATAAACAATGCGCAGTAGGCAATAAACAATGCGCAATACGCAATACGCAATAGACAATGAACAATACGCAACAACCAAAGCGCAATACGCAACAAGCAATGCGCAATACACAATAAACAATGCGCAGTAGGCAGTAACAATGCGCTATACGCAATATACAATGTGCAATAAGCTATTAGCAATTCGGAATACGCAATACACAATGCGCAACATGCAATAAACGATGCGCACTACGCAATAAGCAATGCGCAATGCGCAATAAACCATGCGCAATGCGCAGTAAACCATGCGCAATACGCAATCAACAATGCGCAATACGCAATAATCAATGCGCAATAAACAATGCGCAATACGCAATAACCAATGCGCAATACGCAATAACCAATGCGCAACACGCAATAAGCAATGCGCACTACGCAATAAACAATGCGCCATACGCAGCAACCAATGCGCAATACGCAATAAGCAATGCGCAACACGCAATACGCAATAAACAATGCGCCAAACGCAATAAGCAATGCGCACTACGCAATAAACAATGCGCAATACGCAATACGCAATACGCAATAAACAATGCGCAGTGCGCAATATACAATGCGCAATAAGCAATGACTACGTAATAATCAATGCGCAATACGCAATAAACAATGCGCAATACGCAATAAACAATGCGCAACACGCAATAAACAATGCGCAACACGCAATAAACAATGCGCACTACGCAATAAACAATGCGCAACACGCAATAAACAACTCGCAATACGCAATAAGCATTGCGCAATACACAATAAACAATGCGCAATACGCAACAAACAATGCGCAATACGCAATAAGCAATGCGCATTACGCAATAAACAATGCGCAGTAAGCAATAAACAATACGCAATAAGCAATGCTCAGTACGCAATAAACAATGGGCAATACGTTATTAGCAATACGCAATACGCAATAAAAAATGCGCAATACGCAATAAACAATGCGCAGTAAGCAATAAACAATGCGCAATACGCAATAATCAATGGGCAATGCGCAATAAACAACGCGCAATACGATATACGCAATAGACAATGAACAATACCCAACAACCAAAGCGCAATACGCAATAAACAATGCGCAATACACAATAAACAATGCGCAGTACGCAATAAACAATGCGCCATACGCAATAACGAATACGCAATACGCAATAAGCAATGCGCAATAATCAATACGCAATAAACAATGCGCAATACGCAATAAACAATGCGCAATACGTTATTAGCAATACGCAAAACGCAATAAACAATGCGCAATACGCAATACGCAATAGACAATACGCAATAACCAATGCGCAGTACGCAATAAGCAATGCGCAATACGCAATAAAGAATGCGCAATACGCAGTAAACAATGCGCAATACGGATGGATCACGGATCGCCGTTGTTCGACGCCGCCTAGCAACACCAAATGTTCTAATTGGTCGAATTCCACCGCTTGAATCCTTCATGTTTACAACGACAAGGATCATGCGATGTGTGAGCTCCAATCGCGAGGCTCCACATTAGCCGGTCCTTGCTATTTAAGGCACCTGCGGTGCCTTCGACGGGATTTCTTCTTCAGTCTCATATCGATGTACTTTCAACTACGGTCTATTCGCTCCCGTCTTTCCGTCGATCGACAGTTTTCTCGCGCCGCCAGTTACGCGACACGGAGCTCTCGCTCGTTCTCGACGCGTGTGGTTCGCGGAACTCTTGGCTACTCCAATAAACGTACATCTTACCAAAGTGAAGTGCTCACTGGGGGTGTTAACTATTCACAAAATCACCTGTGTCGCTACATTGTCACCTTCTTTCCCACCCGTTCCCGTGATTCTCCTCGCGCGCTCAACACTGGGTGGTCCCGGCAGCCGGCAGCTTTCGACCATGTTGGTCGATGCCGAAAGAGCAATAATCAATGCGCAATACGCACTAAACAATGCGCAATAATAAATGCGCAATGCGCAATACGCAATAAACAATGCGCAATGCGCAATAACCAATGCGCAATACGCAATAAGCAATGCGCAATAATCAATGCGCCATAAACAATGCGCAATAAACAATGCGCAATACGCAATAACCAATGCGCAATACGCAATAACCAATGCGCAACACGCAATAAGCAATGCGCAATACGCAATAAACAATGCGCAGTAAGCCATAAACAATGCGCAATGCGCAATATACAATGACCAATACGCTATTAGCAATTCGCAATACGCAATAAACAATGAGCAATAAGCAATGACTACGTAATAATCAATGCGCAATACGCCATAAACAATGCGCAACACGCAATAAACAATGCGCACTACGCAATACGCAATATACAATGCGCCAAACGCAATAAGCAATGCGCACTACGCAATAAACAATGCGCAACACGCAATAAACAATGCGCAACACGCAATAAACAATGCGCAATACGCAATAAACAATGCGCAATACGCAATAAGCATTGCGCAATACACAATAAACAATGCGCAATACGCAATAAACAATGCGCAATACGCAATAAGCAATGCGCAATACGCAATGAACAATGCGCAGTAAGCAATAAACAATACGCAATAAGCAATGCGCAGTACGCAATAAACAATGGGCAATACGTTATTAGCAATACGCAATACGCAATAAACAATGCGCAATACGCAATAAACAATGCGCAGTAAGCAATAAACAATGCGCAATACGCAATAATCAATGGGCAATGCGCAATAAACAACGCGCAATACGATATACGCAATAGACAATGAACAATACCCAACAACCAAAGCGCAATACGCAATAAACAATGCGCAATACACAATAAACAATGCGCAGTACGCAATAAACAATGCGCCATACGCAATAACGAATACGCAATACGCAATAAGCAATGCGCAATAAACAATGCGCAGTACGCAATAAACAATGCGCCATACGCAATAACGAATACGCAATACGCAATAAGCAATGCGCAATAAACAATGCGCAATACGATATTAGCAATACGCAATACGCAATAAACAATGCGCAATACGCAATAAGCAATGCGCAATACGCAATACGCAATAGACAATACGCAATAACCAATGCGCAGTACGCAATACGCAATAAAGAATGCGCAATACGCAGTAAACAATGCGCAATACGGATGGATCACGGATCGCCGTTGTTCGACGCCGCCTAGCAACACCAAATGTTCTAATTGGCCGAATTCCACCGCTTGAATCCTTCATGTTTACAACGACGAGGATCATGCGATGTGTGAGCTCCAATCGCGAGGCTCCACATTAGCCGGTCCTTGCTATTTAAGGCACCTGCGGTGCCTTCGACGGGATTTCTTCTTCAGTCTCATATAGATGTACTTTCAACTACGGTCTATTCGCTCCCGTCTTTCCGTCGTTCGACAGTTTTCTCTCGCCGCCAGTTACGCGACACGGAGCTCTCGCTCGTTCTCGACGCGTGTGGATCGCGGAACTCTTGGCTACTCCAATAAACGTACATCTTACCAAAGTGAAGTGCTCACTGGGGGTGTTAACTATTCACAAAATCACCTGTGTCGCTACATTGTCACCTTCTTTCACACCCGTTCCCGTGATTCTCCTCGCGCGCTCATCACTGGGTGGTTCTGGCAGCCGGCAGCTTTCGACCACGTTGGTCGATGCCGAAACAGCAATAAACAATGCGCAATACGCACTAAAAAATGCGCAATAATCAATGCGCAATGCGCAATACGCAATAAACAATGCGCAATACGCAATACGCAATAGACAATGAGCAATACGCAACAACTAATGCGCAATACGCAATAAAGCAATGCGCATTACACAATAAACAATGCGCAGTACTCAATAAACAATGCGCAATACGCAATAAACAATGCGCAATACGCAATACGCAATACGCAATAGACAATGAGCAATACGCAACAACTAATGCGCAATACGCAATAAACAATGCGCAATACGCACTAAACAATGCGCATTACGCAATGAACAATGCGCAGTACGCAATAAACAATGCGCAATACGCAATACGCAATAGACAATTTGCAATACGCAACAACCAATGCGCAATACGCTATAAGCAATGCGCAATAAACAACGCGCAATACGATATACGCAATAGACAATGAACAATACCCAACAACCAAAGCGCAATACGCAATAAACAATGCGCAATACACAATAAACAATGCGCAGTACGCAATAACCAATCCGCAATACGCAATAAACAATGCGCAATGCGCAATACGCAATAATTAATGCGCAATGCGCAATACGCAATAATCAATGCGCAATAAACAATACGCAATACGCAATAAACAATGCGCAATACGGAATAAGCAATGCGCAATAATCAATGCGCCATAAACAATGCGCAATACGCAATAAATAATGCGCAATACGCAATAATCAATGCGCAGTACGCAATAAGCAATGCGCAATACGCAATATGCTATGGGCAATACGCAATAAAGAATGCGCAATACGCAGTAAACAATGCGCAATACGCAATAAACAATGCGCAATGCGCAATGCGCAATATGCAATAATCAATGCGCAATAAACCATGCGCAATACGCAATACGCAATAAACAATGCGCAACAGGCAAAAACCAATGCGCAATACGCAATAAGCAATGCGAAATACGCAATAAGCAATGCGCAACACGCAATAACCAATGCGCAATACGCAATAAGCAATTTGCAATACGCAATAAGCAATGCGCAATACGCAATAAACGATGCGCAGTACGCAATAATCAAATGCGCCATACGCAATAAACAATGCGCAATACGCAAAAAACAATGCGCACTACGCAATAAACAATGCGCACTACGCAATAAACAATGCGCTATACGCAATGAACAATGCGCAATTCGCAATAAGCAATGCGCAATACGCAATAAACAGTGCGCAGTAAGCAATCAACAATGCGCAATACGCAATAAACAATGGGTAATACGCAATAAACAATGGGCAATACGCAACAACTAATGCGCAATACGCAATAAAGCAATGCGCATTACACAATAAACAATGCGCAGTACGCAATCAACAATGCGCAATACGCAATAAACAATGCGCAATACGCAATACGCAATAGACAATGAACAATACGCAACAACCAAAGCGCAATACGCAATAAACAATGCGCACTACGCAATAAACAATGCGCACTACGCAATAAACAATGCGCAATACGCAATGAACAATGCGCAATTAGCATTGAGCAATACGTAATAATCAATGCGCAATTCGCAATAAGCAATGCGCAATACGCAATAAACAATGCGCAGTAAGCAATAAACAATGCGCAATACGCAATAAACAATGGGTAATACGCAATAAACAATGGGCAATACGCAACAACTAATGCGCAATACGCAATAAAGCAATGCGCATTACACAATAAACAATGCGCAGTACGCAATCAACAATGCGCAATACGCAATAAACAATGCGCAATACACAATACGCAATAGACAATGAACAATACGCAACAACCAAAGCGCAATACGCAATAAGCAATGCGCAATACACAATAAACAATGCGCAGTAGGCAATAAACAATGCGCAATACGCAATACGCAATAGACAATGAACAATACGCAACAACCAAAGCGCAATACGCAACAAGCAATGCGCAATACACAATAAACAATGCGCAGTAGGCAGTAACAATGCGCTATACGCAATATACAATGTGCAATAAGCTATTAGCAATTCGGAATACGCAATACACAATGCGCAACATGCAATAAACGATGCGCACTACGCAATAAGCAATGCGCAATGCGCAATAAACCATGCGCAATGCGCAGTAAACCATGCGCAATACGCAATCAACAATGCGCAATACGCAATAATCAATGCGCAATAAACAATGCGCAATACGCAATAACCAATGCGCAATACGCAATAACCAATGCGCAACACGCAATAAGCAATGCGCACTACGCAATAAACAATGCGCCATACGCAGCAACCAATGCGCAATACGCAATAAGCAATGCGCAACACGCAATACGCAATAAACAATGCGCCAAACGCAATAAGCAATGCGCACTACGCAATAAACAATGCGCAATACGCAATACGCAATAAACAATGCGCAGTGCGCAATATACAATGCGCAATAAGCAATGACTACGTAATAATCAATGCGCAATACGCAATAAACAATGCGCAATACGCAATAAACAATGCGCAACACGCAATAAACAATGCGCAACACGCAATAAACAATGCGCACTACGCAATAAACAATGCGCAACACGCAATAAACAACTCGCAATACGCAATAAGCATTGCGCAATACACAATAAACAATGCGCAATACGCAACAAACAATGCGCAATACGCAATAAGCAATGCGCATTACGCAATAAACAATGCGCAGTAAGCAATAAACAATACGCAATAAGCAATGCTCAGTACGCAATAAACAATGGGCAATACGTTATTAGCAATACGCAATACGCAATAAAAAATGCGCAATACGCAATAAACAATGCGCAGTAAGCAATAAACAATGCGCAATACGCAATAATCAATGGGCAATGCGCAATAAACAACGCGCAATACGATATACGCAATAGACAATGAACAATACCCAACAACCAAAGCGCAATACGCAATAAACAATGCGCAATACACAATAAACAATGCGCAGTACGCAATAAACAATGCGCCATACGCAATAACGAATACGCAATACGCAATAAGCAATGCGCAATAATCAATACGCAATAAACAATGCGCAATACGCAATAAACAATGCGCAATACGTTATTAGCAATACGCAATACGCAATAAACAATGCGCAATACGCAATACGCAATAGACAATACGCAATAACCAATGCGCAGTACGCAATAAGCAATGCGCAATACGCAATAAAGAATGCGCAATACGCAGTAAACAATGCGCAATACGGATGGATCACGGATCGCCGTTGTTCGACGCCGCCTAGCAACACCAAATGTTCTAATTGGTCGAATTCCACCGCTTGAATCCTTCATGTTTACAACGACAAGGATCATGCGATGTGTGAGCTCCAATCGCGAGGCTCCACATTAGCCGGTCCTTGCTATTTAAGGCACCTGCGGTGCCTTCGACGGGATTTCTTCTTCAGTCTCATATCGATGTACTTTCAACTACGGTCTATTCGCTCCCGTCTTTCCGTCGATCGACAGTTTTCTCTCGCCGCCAGTTACGCGACACGGAGCTCTCGCTCGTTCTCGACGCGTGTGGTTCGCGGAACTCTTGGCTACTCCAATAAACGTACATCTTACCAAAGTGAAGTGCTCACTGGGGGTGTTAACTATTCACAAAATCACCTGTGTCGCTACATTGTCACCTTCTTTCCCACCCGTTCCCGTGATTCTCCTCGCGCGCTCAACACTGGGTGGTCCCGGCAGCCGGCAGCTTTCGACCAAGTTGGTCGATGCCGAAAGAGCAATAATCAATGCGCAATACGCACTAAACAATGCGCAATAATAAATGCGCAATGCGCAATACGCAATAAACAATGCGCAATACGCAATAATCAATGCGCAATGCGCAATAAACCATGCGCAATACGCAATACGAAATAAACAATGCGCAATACGCAATAACCAATGCGCAATACGCAATAAACAATGCGCAATACGCAATAAACAATGCGCAATACGTTATCAGCAATGCGCGGTACGCAATAAACAATGCGCAATACGCAATAATCAATGCGCAATACGCAATAATCAATGCGCAATACGCAATGCGCAATACGCAATAACCAATGCGCAATACGCAATAAACAATGCGCAATACGCAATGAACAATGCGCACTACGCAATAAACAATGCGCAATACGTTATCAGCAATGCGCGGTACGCAATAAACAATGCGCAATACGCAATAATCAATGCGCAATACGCAATAATCAATGCGCATTACGCAATAAACAATGCGCAGTACGCAATAAACAATGCGCAATACGCAATAAACAATGCGCAATACGCAATGAATAAAGCGCACCACGCAATAAACAATGCGCAATACGTTATTAGCAATGCGCGATACGCAATAATCAATGCGCAATACGCAATAAACAATGCGCAATACGCACTAAACAATGCGCATTACACAATAAACAATGCGCAGTACGCAATAAACAATGCACAATACGCAATAAACAATGCGCAATACGTTATTAGCAATGCGCGATACGCAATAATCAATGCGCAATACGCAATAATCAATGAACAATGCGCAATAAACCATGCGCAATACGCAATATGCAATAAACAATGCGCAATAAACGATGCGCAGTACGCAATAATCAAATGCGCCATACGCAATAAACAATGCGCAATAATAAATGCGCAATGCGCAATACGCAATAAACAATGCGCAATACGCAATAATCAATGCGCAATGCGCAATAATCCATGCGCAATACGCAATACGAAATAAACAATGCGCAATACGCAATAACCAATGCGCAATACGCAATAAACAATGCGCAATACGCAATAAACAATGCGCAATACGTTATTACCAATGCGCGATACGCAATAAACAATGCGCAATAAGCAATGCGCAATACGCATTAATCAATGCGCAATACGCAATGCGCAATACGCAATAACCAATGCGCAATACGCAATAAACAATGCGCAATACGCAATGAACAATGCGCACTACGCAATAAACAATGCGCAATACGTTATCAGCAATGCGCGGTACGCAATAAACAATGCGCAATACGCAATAATCAATGCGCAATACGCAATAATCAATGCGCATTACGCAATAAACAATGCGCAGTACGCAATAAACAATGCGCAATACGCAATAAACAATGCGCAATACGCAATGAATAAAGCGCACCACGCAATAAACAATGCGCAATACGTTATTAGCAATGCGCGATACGCAATAATCAATGCGCAATACGCAATAAACAATGCGCAATACGCACTAAACAATGCGCATTACACAATAAACAATGCGCAGTACGCAATAAACAATGCACAATACGCAATAAACAATGCGCAATACGTTATTAGCAATGCGCGATACGCAATAATCAATGCGCAATACGCAATAATCAATGAACAATGCGCAATAAACCATGCGCAATACGCAATATGCAATAAACAATGCGCAATAAACGATGCGCAGTACGCAATAATCAAATGCGCCATACGCAATAAACAATGCGCAATACGCAATAAACAATGCGCAACCCGCACTAAACAATGCGCATTACGCAATAAATAATGCGCAGTACGCAATATCCAGTGCGCAACACGCAATAAGCAATGCGCACTACGCAATAAACAATGCGCAATACGCAATACGCAATAAACAATGCGCCATACGCAGCAACCAATGCGCAATACGCAATAAGCAATGCGCAATACGCAATAAACAATGCGCAGTAAGCCATAAACAATGCGCAATGCGCAATATACAATGACCAATACGCTATTAGCAATTCGCAATACGCAATAAACAATGAGCAATAAGCAATGACTACGTAATAATCAATGCGCAATACGCCATAAACAATGCGCAACACGCAATAAACAATGCGCAATACGCAATAAACAATGCGCCAAACGCAATAAGCAATGCGCACTACGCAATAAACAATGCGCAATACGCAATACGCAATACGCAATAAACAATGCGCAATAAGCAATGACTACGTAATAATCAATGCGCAATACGCAATAAACAATGCGCAATACGCAATAAACAATGCGCAACACGCAATAAACAATGCGCAACACGCAATAAACAATGCGCACTACGCAATAAACAATGCGCAATACGCAATAAACAACTCGCAATACGCAATAAGCATTGCGCAATACACAATAAACAATGCGCAATACGCAACAAACAATGCGCAATACGCAATAAGCAATGCGCAGTACGCAATAAACAATGCGCAATACGCAATAACCAATGCGCAATACGCAATAACCAATGCGCAACACGCAATAAGCAATGCGCACTACGCAATAAACAATGCGCCATACGCAGCAACCAATGCGCAATACGCAATAAGCAATGCGCAACACGCAATACGCAATAAACAATGCGCCAAACGCAATAAGCAATGCGCACTACGCAATAAACAATGCGCAATACGCAATACGCAATAAACAATGCGCAGTGCGCAATATACAATGCGCAATAAGCAATGACTACGTAATAATCAATGCGCAATACGCAATAAACAATGCGCAATACGCAATAAACAATGCGCAACACGCAATAAACAATGCGCAACACGCAATAAACAATGCGCACTACGCAATAAACAATGCGCAACACGCAATAAACAACTCGCAATACGCAATAAGCATTGCGCAATACACAATAAACAATGCGCAATACGCAACAAACAATGCGCAATACGCAATAAGCAATGCGCATTACGCAAAAAACAATGCGCAGTAAGCAATAAACAATACGCAATAAGCAATGCTCAGTACGCAATAAACAATGGGCAATACGTTATTAGCAATACGCAATACGCAATAAAAAATGCGCAATACGCAATAAACAATGCGCAGTAAGCAATAAACAATGCGCAATACGCAATAATCAATGGGCAATGCGCAATAAACAACGCGCAATACGATATACGCAATAGACAATGAACAATACCCAACAACCAAAGCGCAATACGCAATAAACAATGCGCAATACACAATAAACAATGCGCAGTACGCAATAAACAATGCGCCATACGCAATAACGAATACGCAATACGCAATAAGCAATGCGCAATAATCAATACGCAATAAACAATGCGCAATACGCAATAAACAATGCGCAATACGTTATTAGCAATACGCAATACGCAATAAACAATGCGCAATACGCAATACGCAATAGACAATACGCAATAACCAATGCGCAGTACGCAATAAGCAATGCGCAATACGCAATAAAGAATGCGCAATACGCAGTAAACAATGCGCAATACGGATGGATCACGGATCGCCGTTGTTCGACGCCGCCTAGCAACACCAAATGTTCTAATTGGTCGAATTCCACCGCTTGAATCCTTCATGTTTACAACGACAAGGATCATGCGATGTGTGAGCTCCAATCGCGAGGCTCCACATTAGCCGGTCCTTGCTATTTAAGGCACCTGCGGTGCCTTCGACGGGATTTCTTCTTCAGTCTCATATCGATGTACTTTCAACTACGGTCTATTCGCTCCCGTCTTTCCGTCGATCGACAGTTTTCTCTCGCCGCCAGTTACGCGACACGGAGCTCTCGCTCGTTCTCGACGCGTGTGGTTCGCGGAACTCTTGGCTACTCCAATAAACGTACATCTTACCAAAGTGAAGTGCTCACTGGGGGTGTTAACTATTCACAAAATCACCTGTGTCGCTACATTGTCACCTTCTTTCCCACCCGTTCCCGTGATTCTCCTCGCGCGCTCAACACTGGGTGGTCCCGGCAGCCGGCAGCTTTCGACCAAGTTGGTCGATGCCGAAAGAGCAATAATCAATGCGCAATACGCACTAAACAATGCGCAATAATAAATGCGCAATGCGCAATACGCAATAAACAATGCGCAATACGCAATAATCAATGCGCAATGCGCAATAAACCATGCGCAATACGCAATACGAAATAAACAATGCGCAATACGCAATAACCAATGCGCAATACGCAATAAACAATGCGCAATACGCAATAAACAATGCGCAATACGTTATTACCAATGCGCGATACGCAATAAACAATGCGCAATAAGCAATGCGCAATACGCATTAATCAATGCGCAATACGCAATGCGCAATACGCAATAACCAATGCGCAATACGCAATAAACAATGCGCAATACGCAATGAACAATGCGCACTACGCAATAAACAATGCGCAATACGTTATCAGCAATGCGCGGTACGCAATAAACAATGCGCAATACGCAATAATCAATGCGCAATACGCAATAATCAATGCGCATTACGCAATAAACAATGCGCAGTACGCAATAAACAATGCGCAATACGCAATAAACAATGCGCAATACGCAATGAATAAAGCGCACCACGCAATAAACAATGCGCAATACGTTATTAGCAATGCGCGATACGCAATAATCAATGCGCAATACGCAATAAACAATGCGCAATACGCACTAAACAATGCGCATTACACAATAAACAATGCGCAGTACGCAATAAACAATGCACAATACGCAATAAACAATGCGCAATACGTTATTAGCAATGCGCGATACGCAATAATCAATGCGCAATACGCAATAATCAATGAACAATGCGCAATAAACCATGCGCAATACGCAATATGCAATAAACAATGCGCAATAAACGATGCGCAGTACGCAATAATCAAATGCGCCATACGCAATAAACAATGCGCAATAATAAATGCGCAATGCGCAATACGCAATAAACAATGCGCAATACGCAATAATCAATGCGCAATGCGCAATAAACCATGCGCAATACGCAATACGAAATAAACAATGCGCAATACGCAATAACCAATGCGCAATACGCAATAAACAATGCGCAATACGCAATAAACAATGCGCAATACGTTATTACCAATGCGCGATACGCAATAAACAATGCGCAATAAGCAATGCGCAATACGCATTAATCAATGCGCAATACGCAATGCGCAATACGCAATAACCAATGCGCAATACGCAATAAACAATGCGCAATACGCAATGAACAATGCGCACTACGCAATAAACAATGCGCAATACGTTATCAGCAATGCGCGGTACACAATAAACAATGCGCAATACGCAATAATCAATGCGCAATACGCAATAATCAATGCGCATTACGCAATAAACAATGCGCAGTACGCAATAAACAATGCGCAATACGCAATAAACAATGCGCAATACGCAATGAATAAAGCGCACCACGCAATAAACAATGCGCAATACGTTATTAGCAATGCGCGATACGCAATAATCAATGCGCAATACGCAATAAACAATGCGCAATACGCACTAAACAATGCGCATTACACAATAAACAATGCGCAGTACGCAATAAACAATGCACAATACGCAATAAACAATGCGCAATACGTTATTAGCAATGCGCGATACGCAATAATCAATGCGCAATACGCAATAATCAATGAACAATGCGCAATAAACCATGCGCAATACGCAATATGCAATAAACAATGCGCAATAAACGATGCGCAGTACGCAATAATCAAATGCGCCATACGCAATAAACAATGCGCAATACGCAATAAACAATGCGCAACCCGCACTAAACAATGCGCATTACGCAATAAATAATGCGCAGTACGCAATATCCAGTGCGCAACACGCAATAAGCAATGCGCACTACGCAATAAACAATGCGCAATACGCAATACGCAATAAACAATGCGCCATACGCAGCAACCAATGCGCAATACGCAATAAGCAATGCGCAATACGCAATAAACAATGCGCAGTAAGCCATAAACAATGCGCAATGCGCAATATACAATGACCAATACGCTATTAGCAATTCGCAATACGCAATAAACAATGAGCAATAAGCAATGACTACGTAATAATCAATGCGCAATACGCCATAAACAATGCGCAACACGCAATAAACAATGCGCAATACGCAATAAACAATGCGCCAAACGCAATAAGCAATGCGCACTACGCAATAAACAATGCGCAATACGCAATACGCAATACGCAATAAACAATGCGCAATGCGCAATATACAATGCGCAATAAGCAATGACTACGTAATAATCAATGCGCAATACGCAATAAACAATGCGCAATACGCAATAAACAATGCGCAACACGCAATAAACAATGCGCAACACGCAATAAACAATGCGCACTACGCAATAAACAATGCGCAATACGCAATAAACAACTCGCAATACGCAATAAGCATTGCGCAATACACAATAAACAATGCGCAATACGCAACAAACAATGCGCAATACGCAATAAGCAATGCGCATTACGCAATAAACAATGCGCAGTAAGCAATAAACAATACGCAATAAGCAATGCTCAGTACGCAATAAACAATGGGCAATACGTTATTAGCAATACGCAATACGCAATAAACAATGCGCAATACGCAATAAACAATGCGCAGTAAGCAATAAACAATGCGCAATACGCAATAATCAATGGGCAATGCCCAATAAACAACGCGCAATACGATATACGCAATAGACAATGAACAATACCCAACAACCAAAGCGCAATACGCAATAAACAATGCGCAATACACAATAAACAATGCGCAGTACGCAATAAACAATGCGCCATACGCAATAACGAATACGCAATACGCAATAAGCAATGCGCAATAATCAATACGCAATAAACAATGCGCAATACGCAATAAACAATGCGCAATACGTTATTAGCAATACGCAATACGCAATAAACAATGCGCAATACGCAATACGCAATAGACAATACGCAATAACCAATGCGCAGTACGCAATAAGCAATGCGCAATACGCAATAAAGAATGCGCAATACGCAGTAAACAATGCGCAATACGGATGGATCACGGATCGCCGTTGTTCGACGCCGCCTAGCAACACCAAATGTTCTAATTGGTCGAATTCCACCGCTTGAATCCTTCATGTTTACAACGACAAGGATCATGCGATGTGTGAGCTCCAATCGCGAGGCTCCACATTAGCCGGTCCTTGCTATTTAAGGCACCTGCGGTGCCTTCGACGGGATTTCTTCTTCAGTCTCATATCGATGTACTTTCAACTACGGTCTATTCGCTCCCGTCTTTCCGTCGATCGACAGTTTTCTCTCGCCGCCAGTTACGCGACACGGAGCTCTCGCTCGTTCTCGACGCGTGTGGTTCGCGGAACTCTTGGCTACTCCAATAAACGTACATCTTACCAAAGTGAAGTGCTCACTGGGGGTGTTAACTATTCACAAAATCACCTGTGTCGCTACATTGTCACCTTCTTTCCCACCCGTTCCCGTGATTCTCCTCGCGCGCTCAACACTGGGTGGTCCCGGCAGCCGGCAGCTTTCGACCATGTTGGTCGATGCCGAAAGAGCAATAAACAATGCGCAATGCGCACTAAACAATGCGCAATAATAAATGCGCAATGCGCAATACGCAATAAACAATGCGCAATACGCAATAATCAATGCGCAATGCGCAATAAACCATGCGCAATACGCAATACGAAATAAACCATGCGCAATACGCAATACGAAATAAACAATGCGCAATACGCAATAACCAATGCGCAATACGCAATAAACAATGCGCAATACGCAATAAACAATGCGCGATACGCAATAAACAATGCGCAATAAGCAATGCGCAATACGCATTAATCAATGCGCAATGCGCAATAATCAATGCGCAATGCGCAATAAACCATGCGCAATACGCAATGCGCAATACGCAATAACCAATGCGCAATACGCAATAAACAATGCGCAATACGCAATGAACAATGCGCACTACGCAATAAACAATGCGCAATACGTTATTAGCAATGCGCGGTACGCAATAAACATTGCGCAATACGCAATAATCAATGCGCAATACGCAATAATCAATGCGCAATACGCACTAAACAATGCGCATTACGCAATAAACAATGCGCAGTACGCAATAAACAATGCGCAATACGCAATAAACAATGCGTAATACGCAATGAATAAAGCGCACCACGCAATAAACAATGCGCAATACGTTATTAGCAATGCGCGATACGCAATAATCAATGCGCAATACGCAATAAACAATGCGCAATACGCACTAAACAATGCGCAATACGCAATAAACGATGCGCAGTACGCAATAATCAAATGCGCCATAAACAATAAACAATGCGCAATACCCTGTAACGGTCCGATTTCGCTGTGCCTGTAGCTCAGGAGTTCACCAGGGTTCGTGAGGGGTGAATGAATAAAGAGACGGCGGAATCGGGTAAACGAAACTAAACTTTATTCTCGCATCTGGCGATAATATTAAATAGACAAAACCAAAATAACGATCTTTGCAGGCCGACGAACAAGGCCGCACTCCTAGTGAAAATAGTAATGCGCGTTTTCCGGGGGATCGTTGATCGGCTTCACACGTCGGTCCTCGGCCCGGCCGACGTAGCTTCCTCGGTCTGCAATTAGATACCGGAGAGATACAATAGAGCCGCGGCGTAGCCGCGGGATTAGAGAAAACGATCAATCGATCGGACGCTTACTTTCTACGCGGGATGCGGTACGGTTACCGAGTCGGTGGGCCGCGGATGGCCCGGATCGAGTAGGCGGCGCGCGGGCGCGGTGTATGACGGGTCCAGGCCACGCGGGGCCTGCCCGAATTCTCGCACGGAGCAGGGAGAGGAGGGACACGGCCGAAGATCTCGGTTCGGCGTGGCGTGGGCGCCGCGGCGTTCTCCCAGAAGCACCTAGGAGATAAGCCGCGGACCGTACGTGTCTCAGAAGCACCTGAGAAATTCGTACTCGCCGTTGCCGTGTCGTCTCGAGGTCCACCCGCGTGGGTTCGACGTGCGGACAGGGCCGGAGGCCAGTCGGTCCGTGCTGGACGGTCGGAGAACCGAGTGGTGCCGCAACTCTCTCACAGAAGCACCTGTGGGACGAGTTACGGTCGCACGCACCTGAGAAGCGCCTGAGGGGATTCGCGCCCACCACCGCGATACGACGGGTCCAATCCAGCCCGGGTGACGGCGCGGCGATTCCGGAACGTCGAGGACGTGTTGGGGAGTCGTCTCCTGGAGCTGTGATCCCAGCCTGCGTTCTGGTCGGAGCGTTACCCAGCGGTGCTGTTTGCCCTGAGAAGGACTGGCACGATCCGGTGATCACGAGAGCGGCTCCAGGCGGACTCCGCTTATTCGGTGTTTCGGCGCGACTTATATAGTCCGCGAAAGCGCGGACTATGGAGAGGGCTCCTCGTGTTCGGGCGGCGGCGTAGCTCCCTGATTGGCGCACGCCTGGTCTCGGCGGTGATTGGCGCGCGCTCGTGTCGGGAACGTCTATAAATATAGGTCGCGCGCGGTATCTCCCCATTCATGCGTTGCTTACGCGACGAGGTATGGCCTCGTCGCAACCCAATAAACAATGCGCAATACGCAATAAACAATGCGCAATACGCAATGAACAATGCGCACTACGCAATAAACAATGCGCAATACGTTATTAGCAATGCGCGGTACGCAATAAACAATGCGCAATAAGCAATGCGCAATACGCAATAATCAATGCGCAATACGCAATAATCAATGCGCAATGCGCAATAATCAATGCGCAATGCGCAATAAAGCATGCTAAATACGCAATGAACAATGCGCAATACGCAATGAACAATGCGCACTACGCAATAAACAATGCGCAATACGTTATTAGCAATGCGCGGTACGCAATAAACAATGCGCAATAAGCAATGCGCAATACGCAATGAACAATGCGCACTACGCAATAAACAATGAGCAATACGTTATTGCCAATGCGCAGTACGCAATAAACAATGCGCAATAAGCAATGCGCAATACGCAGTAATCAATGCGCAATGCGCAATAATCAATGCGCAATGCGCAATAATCCATGCGCAATACGCAATACGCAATAAACAATGCGCAATACGCAATAACCAATGCGCAATACGCAATGTGCAATTCGCAATACGCAATAAGCAATGCTCAATACGCAATAAACGATGCGCAGGACGCAATAACCAATGCGCAATACGCAATAAGCAATGCGCAATACGCAATAAGCAATGCGCAATACGCAATGAATAATGCGCACGACGCAATAAACAATGCGCAATACGTTATTAGCAATGCGCGATACGCAATAAACAATGCGCTATAAGCAATGCGCAATACGCAATAATCAATGCGCAATGCGCAATATACCATGCGCAATACGCAATAAACAATGCGCAATACGCAATAACCAATGCGCAATACGCAATAAGCAATGCGCAATACGCAATAAGCAATGCGCAATACGCAATGAATAATGCGCACGACGCAATAAACAATGCGCAATACGTTATTAGCAATGCGCGATACGCAATAAACAATGCGCTATAAGCAATGCGCAATACGCAATAATCAATGCGCAATGCGCAATATACCATGCGCAATACGCAATAAACAATGCGCAATACGCAATAACCAATGCGCAATACGCAATGAATAATGCGCACGACGCAATAAACAATGCGCAATACGTTATTAGCAATCCGCGATACGCAATAAACAATGCGCTATAAGCAATGCGCAATACGCAATAATCAATGCGCAATGCGCAATATACCATGCGCAATACGCAATAACCAATGCGCAATACGCAATAAGCAATGCGCTATACGCAATAAGCAATGCGCAATAAACGATGCGCAGTACGCAATAATCAAATGCGCCATAAGCAATAAACAATGCGCAATACGCAATAAACAATGCGCAATACGCAATAAACATTGCGCAATACGCAATAAACAATGCGCAATACGCAATAAACAATGCGCAATACGCAATGAACAATGCGCACTACGCAATAAACAATGCGCAATACGTTATTAGCAATGCGCGGTACGCAATAAACAATGCGCAATAAGCAATGCGCAATACGTTATTAGCAATGCGCGATACGCAGTAATCAATGCGCAATGCGCAATAATCAATGCGCAATACGCATTAATCAATGCGCAATGCGCAATAAACCATGCGCAATACGCAATAAAAAATGCGCAATACGCAATAAGCAATGCTCATTACGCAATAAACGATGCGCATTACACAATAAACAATTCGCAGTACGCAATAAACAATGCACAATACGCAATAAGCAATGCGCAATACGTTATTAGCAATGCGCGATAAGCAAAAATCAATGCGCAATACGCAATAATCAATGCGCAATGCGCAATATACCATTCGCAATACGCAATATGCAATAAACAATGCGCAATAAACGATGCGCAGTACGCATTAATCAAATGCGCCATACGCAATACACAATGCGCAATACGCAATAAACAATGCGCAACACGCAATGAATAATGCGCAATACGCAATAAACAATGCGAAATACGCAATAAACAATGCGCAATACGCAATGAACAATGCGCACTACGCAATAAACAATGCGCAATACGTTATTAACAATGCGCGGTACGCAATAAACAAAGCGCAATAAGCAATGCGCAATACGCAATAATCAATGCGCAATACGCAATAATCAATGTGCAATGCGCAATAATCAATGCGCAATGCGCAATAAACCATGCGCAATACGCAATACGCAATAAACAATGCGCAATACGCAATGAACAATGCGCACTACGCAATAAACAAGGCGCAATACGTTATTAGCAATGCGCGATACGCAATAATCAATGCGCAATACGCAATAATCAATGCGCAATGCGCAATAATCAATGCGCAATGCGCAATAAACCATGCGCAATACGCAATACGCAATAAACAATGCGCAACACGCAATAACCAATGCGCAATACGCAATAAGCAATGCTCAATACGCAATAAACAATGCGCAGGACGCAATAATCAAATGCGCCATACGCAATAAACAATGCGCAATACGCAATAAACAATGCGCAACACGCACTAAACGATGCGCATTACGCAATAAAGCAATGCGCATTACACAATAAACAATGTGCAATTCTCAATAAACAATGCGCAATACGCAATAATCAATGCGCAATACGCTATAATCAATGCGCAATGCGCAATAATCAATGCGCAATGCGCAATAAACCATGCGCAATACGCAATAAACAATGCGCAATACGCAATGAACAATGCGCAATACGCAATAATCAATGCGCGGTACGCAATAATCAATGCGCAATGCGCAATAAACCATGCGCAATACGCAATAAACAATGCGCAATACGCAATGAACAATGCGCAATACGCAATAATCAATGCGCGGTACGCAATAATCAATGCGCAATGCGCAATAAACCATGCGCAATACGCAATAAACAATGCGCAATACGCAATAAACGATGCGCAGGACGCAATAATCAAATGCGCCATACGCAATAAACAATACGCACTAAACAATGCGCAATACGCAATGAATAATGCGCACTACGCAATAAACAATGCGCAATACGTTATTAGCAATGCGCGATACGCAATAATCAATGCGCAATACGCAATAAACGATGCGCAGTACGCAATAATCAAATGCGCCATAAGCAATAAACAATGCGCAATACGTAATAAACAATGCGAAATACGCAATAAACAATGCGCAATACGCAATGAACAATGCGCACTACGCAATAAACAATGCGCAATACGCAATGAATAATGCGCACGACGCAATAAACAATGCGCAATACGTTATTAGCAATGCGCGATACGCAATAAACAATGCGCTATAAGCAATGCGCAATACGCAATAATCAATGCGCAATGCGCAATATACCATGCGCAATACGCAATAAACAATGCGCAATACGCAATAAGCAATGCGCTATACGCAATAAGCAATGCGCAATAAACGATGCGCAGTACGCAATAATCAAATGCGCCATAAGCAATAAACAATGCGCAATACGCAATAAACAATGCGCAATACGCAATAAACATTGCGCAATACGCAATAAACAATGCGCAATACGCAATAAACAATGCGCAATACGCAATGAACAATGCGCACTACGCAATAAACAATGCGCAATACGTTATGAGCATTGCGCGGTACGCAATAAACAATGCGCAATAAGCAATGCGCAATACGTTATTAGCAATGCGCGATACGCAGTAATCAATGCGCAATGCGCAATAATCAATGCGCAATACGCATTAATCAATGCGCAATGCGCAATAAACGATGCGCAGTACGCAATAAACAATACCCAAAACGCAATAAACAATGCGCAGTACGCAATAAATAATGCGCCATGCAAAATAACCAATGGGCAATACGCAATAAACAATGCGCAGTACGCAACAAACAATGCGCCATACAAAATAACCAATGCGCAATACGCAATAACCAATGCGCAGTACGCAATAAACAATGTGCAATGCTCAATAAACAATGCGCAATGCTCAATAAACAATGCGCAATACGCAGTAAACAATGCGCAATACGCAATCAACAATGCGTATTACGCAATAACCAATGCGCAATGCGCAATACGCAATAATCAGTGCGCAATACGCAATAAACAATGCGCAATACGCAATGCGTAATGCGCAATAAACAATGCGCAATACGCAATACGCAATTAATAATGCGCAATACGCAATAACCAATGCGGAATACGAAATAAACAATGCGCAGGACGCAACAACCACTGCGCAATATGCAATAAACAATGCGCAATACGCAATATACAATGAGCAATACGCTATTAGCAATGCGCAAAACGCAATACACAATGCGCAACATGCAATATCCAATGCGCACTACGCAATAAGCAATGCTCAATACGCTATTAGCAATGCGCAATACGCAATAAACAATGCGCAATGCGCAATACGCAATAATCAATGTGCAATGCGCAATAAACGATGCGCAGTACGCAATAAACAATGCCCAAAACGCAATAAACAATGCGCAGTACGCAATAAATAATGCGCCATACAAAATAACCAATGGGCAATACGCAATAAACAATGCGCAGTACGCAACAAACAATGCGCCATACAAAATAACCAATGCGCAATACGCAATAACCAATGCGCAGTACGCAATAAACAATGTGCAATGCTCAATAAACAATGCGCAATACGCAATAAACAATGCGCAATACGCAATAACCAATGCGCAATACGCAATAAGCAATGCGCAATACGCAATAAACAATGCGCAGTACGCAACAACAAATTCGCAATATGCAATAAACAATGCGCAATACGCAATATACAATGAGCAATACGCTATTAGCAATGCGCAATACGCAATACACAATGCGCAATACGCAATGAACAATGCGCAATACGCTATTAGCAATGCGCAATACGCAATACACAATGCGCAATACGCAATGAACAATGCGCAATATGCAATAAGCAATGCGCAATACACAATAATCAATGCGCAATACGCAATAAGCAATGCGCAATACGAAATGAACAATGCGCAGGACGCAACAACCACTGCGCAATATGCAATAAACAATGCGCAGTAGGCAATAAACAATGCGCTATACGCAATATACAATGTGCAATAAGCTATTAGCAATTCGGAATACGCAATACACAATGCGCAACATGCAATAAACAATGCGCACTACGCAATAAGCAATGCGCAATACGCAATAATCAATGCGCATTGCGCAATAATCAATGCGCAATGCGCAATAAACCATGCGCAATGCGCAATAAACCATGCGCAATACGCAATCAACAATGCGCAATACGCAATAATCAATGCGCAATAAACAATGCGCAATACGCAATAATCAATGCGCAATAAACAATGCGCAATACGCAATAAACAATGCGCAATACGCAATAACCAATGCGCAACACGCAATAAGCAATGCGCACTACGCAATAAACAATGCGCCATACGCAATAACCAATGCGCAATACGCAATAAGCTATGCGCAATACGCAATAAATAATGCGCTGTACGCAATATCCAGTGCGCAATACGCAATAAAGCAATGGGCAATAAGCAATGCGCAATGCGCAATAATCAATGCGCAATGGGCAATACGCAATAATCAATGCGCAATACGCAATAACCAATGCGCAACACGTAATAATCAATGCGCAATACGCAATAAACAATGCGCAATACGCAATAAGCAATGCGCAATGCACAATAAACAATGCGCAGTTCGCAATAACAATGCGCTATACGCAATATACAATGTGCAATACGCTATTAGCAGTGCGCAATACGCAATACACAATGCGCAACATGCAATAAACAATGCGCAATACGCTATTAGCAATGCGCAATAATCAATGCGCAATGCGCAATAAGCAATGCGCAGTACGCAACAAACAATGCGCAAAACGCAATAAACAATGAGCAATACGCTATTAGCAATGCGCGATACGTAATAAACAATGCGCAATAAGCAATGCGCAATACGCAATAAACAATGCGCAGTACGCAATAAACAATGTGCAATTCTCAATAAACAATGCGCAATACGCAGTAAACAATGCGCCATACGCAGTAAACAATGCGCAATACGCAATCAACAATGCGTATTACGCAATAAACAATGCGACATACGCCATAACCAATGCGCAATACGCAATAAGCAATGCGCAATACGCAATCAACAATGCGCAAGAAACAATGCGCAATACGCAATAACCAATGCGCAATACGCAATAACCAATGCGCAACACGCAATAAGCAATGCGCACTACGCAATAAACAATGCGCAGTACGCAATACGCAATAAACAATGCGCACTATACAATGACCAATACGCTATTAGCAATTCGCAATACGCACTAAACAATGCGCAATAAGCAATGATTACGTAATAATCAATGCGCAATACGCAATAAACAATGCGCAATACGCAATAAACAATGCGCAACACGCAATAAACAATGCGCAACACGCAATAAACAATGCGCCATACGCATCAACCAATGCGCAATACGCAATAAGCAATGCGCAATACACAATAAACAATGCGCAATACGCAATAAACAATGCGCAATACGCAATAAGCAATGCGCAATACGCAATAAACAATGCGCAGTAAGCAATAAGCAATGCGCAGTACGCAATAAACATTGCGGAATACGTTATTAGCAATACGCAATACGCAATAAACAATGCGAAATACGCAATAAGCAATGCGCAATACGCAATACGCAATAGACAATACGCAATAACCAATGCGCAGTACGCAATAAGCAATGCGCAATACGCAATAAAGAATGCGCAATGCGCAATACGCAATAATCAATGCGCAATGCGCAATGCGCAATAAACAATACGCTATAATCAATGCGCAATAAACCATGCGCAATACGCAATACGCAATAAACAATGCGCAACAGGCAAAAACCAATGCGCAATACGCAATAAGCAATGCGAAATACGCAATACACAATGTGCAATACGCTATTAGCAATGCGCAATACGCAATACACAATGCGCAACACGCAATAAACAATGCGCAACACGCAATAAACAATGCGCCATACGCATCAACCAATGCGCAATACGCAATAAGCAATGCGCAATACACAATAAACAATGCGCAATACGCAATAAACAATGCGCAATACGCAATAAGCAATGCGCAATACGCAATAAACAATGCGCAGTAAGCAATAAGCAATGCGCAGTACGCAATAAACATTGCGGAATACGTTATTAGCAATACGCAATACGCAATAAACAATGCGAAATACGCAATAAGCAATGCGCAATACGCAATACGCAATAGACAATACGCAATAACCAATGCGCAGTACGCAATAAGCAATGCGCAATACGCAATAAAGAATGCGCAATGCGCAATACGCAATAATCAATGCGCAATGCGCAATGCGCAATAAACAATACGCTATAATCAATGCGCAATAAACCATGCGCAATACGCAATACGCAATAAACAATGCGCAACAGGCAAAAACCAATGCGCAATACGCAATAAGCAATGCGAAATACGCAATACACAATGTGCAATACGCTATTAGCAATGCGCAATACGCAATACACAATGCGCAACATGCAATAAACAATGCGCAATACGCTATTAGCAATGCGCAATAATCAATGCGCAATGCGCAATAAACAATGCGCATTACGCAACAAACAATGCGCAAAACGCAATAAACAATGCGCAGTACGCAATAAATAATGCGCCATACAAAATAACCAATGCGCAATACGCAATAAACAATGCGCAGTACGCAATAATCAATGCGCCATACAAAATAACCTATGCGCAATACGCAATAAACAATGCGCAATACGCAATACGCAATAAACAATGCGCAATACGCAATAACCAATGCGCAATACGGAATAAAGAATGCGCAATACGCAGTAAACAATGAGCAATACGCGATAAACAATGGGCAATAAGCAATAAACAATGCGCAATACGCAATAAGCAATGCGAAATACGCAATAAGCAATGCGCAACACGCAATAAACAATGCGCAGTACGCAATAAACTGTAACGGTCCGATTTCGCTGTGCCTGTAGCTCGGGAGTTCACCAGGGTTCGTGAGGGGTAATCGAATGAAGAGACGGCGAAATCGGGTAAACGAAACTAAACTTTATTTTCGCATCTTGCGATAATATTAAGTGGAAAACCAAAATAAACGATCTCTGCAGGCCGACGAACAAGGCCGCACTTCTAGCGATAGCGGTTAACAATAATGAGCGCTTTCCGGGTGGCCGTCGATCGGCCTCACACGTCGGTCCTCGGCCCGGCCGACGTAGATTCCTCGGTCTGCAATTAGATACCGAATAGGTACAATAGAGCCGCGGCGTAGCCGCGGGGTTAAAGAAAACGATCAGTCGATGGGACACTTATTTTCTACGCGGTACGCGGTACGGTTACCGAGTCGGTTGGCCGTGGATGGCCCGGATTGAGTAGGCGGCGCGCGGACGCGGTGTATGACGGGTCCAGACAGCGCGGGGCCTGCCCGAATTCTCGCAAGGAGCAGGGAGAGAAGGGACACGGCCGAAGATCTCGGTTCGGCGTGGCGTGGGCGCCGCGGCTCTCTCTCAGAAGCACCTAGGAGATAAGCCACGGACCGTACGTGTCTCAGAAGCACCTGAGAGATTCGTACTCGCCGTTGCCGTGTCGTCTCGAGGTCCACCCGCGTGGGTTTCGACGCGCGGACAGGGCCGGAGGCCAGTCGGTCCGTGCTGGACGGTCGGAGAACCGAGTGGTGCCGCAACTCTCTCACAGAAGCACCTGTGGGACGAGTTACGGTCGCACGCACCTCAGAAGCGCCTGAGGGGATTCGCGCCCACCACCGCGATACGACGGGTCCACTCCAGCCCGGGTGACGGCGCGGCGATTCCGGAACGTGAAGGACGTGTTGGGGAGTCGTCTCCTGGAGCAGTGATCCAGGCCTGCGTTCTGGTCGGAGCGTTACCCAGCGGTGCTGTTTGCCCTGAGAAGGACTGGCACGATCCGGTGATCACGAGAGCGGCTCCAGGCGGAATCCGCTTATTCGGCGTTTCGGTGCGACTAATATAGTCCGCGAGAGCGCGGACCATGGAGAGTGCTCCTCGTGTTCGAGCGGCGGCATCGCTCCCTGATTGGCGCGCGATTGGTCTCGGCGGTGATTGGCGCGCGCTCGTATCGAGAACGTCTATAAATATATGTTGCGCGCGGTATCTCCCCATTCACGCGTTGCTTACGCGACGAGTTGAGGCCTCGTCGCAAAACAATGCGCAATACGCAATAAACAATACGCAATAATCAATGCGCAATACGCAATACGCAATAAACAATGCGCAATACGCAATAACCAATGCGCAATACGCAATAAGCAATGCGAAATACGCAATGCGCAATGCGCAATACGCAATGCGCAATACGCAAAAATCAATGCGCAATGAGCAATAAACAACGCGCAATACGATATACGCAATAGACAATGAGCAATACGCAACAACCAATGCGCAATACGCAATAAACAATGGGCAATACGCAATAAACAATGGGCAATACGCAATAAACAATGCGCAATAAGCAATGCGCAATGCGCAATAATCAATGCGCAATGGGCAATACGCAATAATCAATGCGCAATACGCAATAACCAATGCGCAACACGTAATAATCAATGCGCAATACGCAATAAACAATGCGCAATACGCAATAAGCAATGCGCAATGCACAATAAACAATGCGCAGTTCGCAATAAACAATGGGCAATACGCAATAAACAATGGGCAATACGCAATAAACAATGCGCAATAAGCAATGCGCAATGGGCAATACGCAACAACCAATGCGCAATACGCAATAAACAATGGGCAATACGCAATAAACAATGGGCAATACGCAATAAACAATGCGCAATAAGCAATGCGCAATGGGCAATACGCAATAATCAATGCGCAATACGCAATAACCAATGCGCAATACGCAATAAGCAATGCGAAATACGCAATGCGCAATGCGCAATACGCAATGCGCAATACGCAATAATCAATGCGCAATGAGCAATAAACAACGCGCAATACGATATACGCAATAGACAATGAGCAATACGCAACAAGCAATGCGCACTACGCAATAAACAATGCGCAATACGCAATAAACAATGCGCCATACGCAATAAACAATGCGCCATACGCAATAACCAATGCGCAATACGCAATAAGCAATGCGCAATACGCAATAAATAATGCGCAGTACGCAATATCCAGTGCGCAATTCGCAATAAGCAATGCGCAATACGCAATAAACAATGCGCAGTACGCAATAAACAATGCGCAATACGCAGTAAACAATGCGCCATACGCAGTAAACAATGCGCAATACGCAATAAATAATGCGCCATGCAAAATAACCAATGCGCAATACGCAATAACCAATGCGCCATACAAAATGACCTATGCGCAATACGCAATAAACAATGCGCAATAGGCAATACGCAATACGCAATACGCAATACGCAATACGCAATAAACAATGCGCAATACGCAATAACCAATGCGCAATACGGAATAAACAGTGCGCAGTACGCAATAAGCAATGCGCAATACGCAATAAACAATGAGCAATACGCTATTAGCAATGCGCAATACGCAATAACCAATGCGCAACACGCAATAAGCAATGCGCACTACGCAATAAACAATGCGCAATACGCAATACGCAATAAACAATGCGCCATACGCAGCAACCAATACGCAATAAACAATACGCAATAATCAATGCGCAATACGCAATACGCAATAAACAATGCGCAATACGCAATAACCAATGCGCAATACGCAATAAGCAATGCGAAATACGCAATGCGCAATGCGCAATACGCAATGCGCAATACGCAATAATCAATGCGCAATGAGCAATAAACAACGCGCAATACGATATACGCAATAGACAATGAGCAATACGCAACAACCAATGCGCAATACGCAATAAACAATGGGCAATACGCAATAAACAATGGGCAATACGCAATAAACAATGCGCAATAAGCAATGCGCAATGCGCAATGCGCAATAATCAATGCGCAATGGGCAATACGCAATAATCAATGCGCAATACGCAATAACCAATGCGCAACACGTAATAATCAATGCGCAATACGCAATAAACAATGCGCAATACGCAATAAGCAATGCGCAATGCACAATAAACAATGCGCAAATCGCAATAACAATGCGCTATACGCAATATACAATGTGCAATACGCTATTAGCAGTGCGCAATACGCAATACACAATGCGCAACATGCAATAAACAATGCGCAATACGCTATTAGCAATGCGCAATAATCAATGCGCAATGCGCAATAAGCAATGCGCAATAAGCAATGCGCAATAAGCAATGCGCAGTACGCAACAAACAATGCGCAAAACGCAATAAACAATGAGCAATACGCTATTAGCAATGCGCGATACGCAATAAACAATGCGCAATAAGCAATGCGCAATACGCAATAATCAATGCGCAATGCGCAATAAACCATGCGCAATACGCAATAAACAATGCGCAATACGCAATACGCAATAAGCAATGCGCAATGCGCAATAATCAATGCGCAATGAGCAATAAACAACGCGCCGTACGTTATTAGCAATGCGCGGTGCGCAATAAACAATGCGCAATACGCAATAATCAATGCGCAATGCGCAATAATCAATGCGCAATGCGCAATAATCAATGCGCAATGCGCAATAAACCATGCGCAATACGCAATCAACAATGCGCAATACGCAATAATCAATGGGCAATAAACAAGGCGAAATACGCAATAATCAATGCGCAATACGCAATAACCAATGCGCAACACGCAATAAGCAATGAGCACTACGCAATAAACAATGCGCAGTAAGCCATAAACAATGCACAATGCGCAATATACAATGACCAATACGCTATTAGCAATTCGCAATACGCAATAAACAATGCGCACTAAGCAATGACTACGTAATAATCAATGCGCAATACGCCATAAACAATGCGCAACACGCAATAAACAATGCGCACTACGCAATAAACAATGCGCAATACGCAATAAACAATGCGCCATACGCAATAAACAATGCGCCATACGCAATAACCAATGCGCAATACGCAATAAGCAATGCGCAATACGCAATAAATAATGCGCAGTACGCAATATCCAGTGCGCAATTCGCAATAAGCAATGCGCAATACGCAATAAACAATGCGCAATACGCAATAAACAATGCGCAATACGCAGTAAACAATGCGCCATACGCAGTAAACAATGCGCAATACGCAATAAATAATGCGCCATGCAAAATAACCAATGCGCAATACGCAATAACCAATGCGCCATACAAAATTACCTATGCGCAATACGCAATAAACAATGCGCAATAGGCAATACGCAATACGCAATACGCAATACGCAATACGCAATACGCAATAAACAATGCGCAATACGCAATAACCAATGCGCAATACGGAATAAACAGTGCGCAGTACGCAATAAGCAATGCGCAATACGCAATAAACAATGAGCAATACGCTATTAGCAATGCGCAATACGCAATAACCAATGCGCAACACGCAATAAGCAAGGCGCACTACGCAATAAACAATGCGCAATACGCAATACGCAATAAACAATGCGCCATACGCAGCAACCAATGCGCAATGCGCAATACGCAATAAACAATGCGCAGTAAGCCATAAACAATGCGCAATGCGCAATATACAATGACCAATACGCTATTAGCAATGCGCAATACGCAATAAACAATGCGCAATAAGAAATGACTACGTAATAATCAATGCGCAGTACGCAATAAACAATGTGCAATTCTCAATAAATAATGCGCAATACGCAGTAAACAATGCGCCATACGCAGTAAACAATGCGCAATACGCAATCAACAATGCGTATTACGCAATAAATAATGCGCCATGCAAAATAACCAATGCGCAATACGCAATAAACAATGCGCAGTTCGCAATAACCAATGCGCCATACAAAATAACCTATGCGCAATACGCAATAAACAATGCGCAATAGGCAATACGCAATACGCAATAAACAATGCGCAAAACGCAATAACCAATGCGCAATACGGAATAAACAATGCGCAGTCCGCAATAAACAATGAGCAATACGCTATTAGCAATGCGCAATACGCTATTAGCAATGCGCAATACGCAATAACCAATGCGCAACACGCAATAAACAATGCACAATGCGCTATTAGCAATGCGCAACACGCAATAAACTATGCGCAATACGGAATAAACAATGCGCAATACGCAATAAACAATGCGCAGTACGCAATATCCAGTTCGCAATACGCAATAAGCAATGCGCAATACGCAATAAACAATGCGCAGTACGCAATAAACAATGTGCAATGCTCAATAAACAATGCGCAATACGCAGTAAACAATGCGCAATACGCATCAACAATGCGTATTACGCAATAAACAATGCGCAATGCGCAATGCGCAATACGCAATAACCAATGCGCAATACGCAATTAGCAATGCGCAATACGCAATAAACAATGCGCAATACGCAATACGCAATAAACAATGCGCCATACGCAACAACCAATGCGCAATAACCAATAAGCAATGAATAATACGCAATAAACAATGCGCAGTAAGCCAGAAACAATGCGCAATGCGCAATATACAATGACCAATTGGCTATTAGCAATTCGCAATACGCAATAAACAATGCGCACTACGCAATAAACAATGCGCACTACGCAATGACTACGTAATAATCAATGCGCAATACGCAATAAACAATGCGCATTTCGCAATAAACAATGTGCAATTCTCAATAAACAATGCGCCATACAAAATAACCATTGCGCATTAGGCAATAACCAATGCGCAACACGCAATAAGCAATGCGCACTACGCTATAAACAATGCGCAATACGCAATACGCAATACGCAATAAACAATGCGCAATACGCAATACGCAATACGCAATAAACAATGCGCCATACGCAACAACCAATGCGCAATAACCAATAAGCAATGCGCAATACGCAATAAACAATGCGCAGTAAGCCAGAAACAATGCGCAATGCGCAATATACAATGACCAATCCGCTATTAGCAATTCGCAATACGCAATAAACAATGCGCACTACGCAATAAGCAATGCGCAATACGCAATAAACAATGCGCAGTAAGCAATAAACAATACGCAATAAACAATGCGCAAAACGCAATAAACAATGCGCAAAACGCAATAAACAATGCGCAAAACGCAATAAACAATGCGCAGTACGCAATAAATAATGCGCCATACGAAGTAACTGTAGAGAGAGATTGGTTTAATTTTAATCCTGCAAGACTATAGTGAAGAAGGAGAGATTGAAGACGAGAGGACTTTACCGCGAGGTGGATAGATAAAGAGAATCTACTAGAGAGTGACTTTGATGACGATCCGTTTATTTTGACGGTGCGAGCTGTACTGCCCGACTGAGGACAATACAGACATAGAGAGAACATACACGATATAGATTTACATATACGCGTAATTAGAGCGATCACAGGTGACAGGAAAACAAAACAAGTATAGCGCGAAATACAAATCTTATCGAGACGCGCGCTCGCGTTAACATTTCCGCCCGCCTCGACGACGTTCAAACGACGTCGAAATAACAATGTACTTAGGGCTAAGCATCAATCTTTCGCGGCTGATACGGGTACCGGTAAGAGACAGAGTTTTGCGATGGGTCTCTTTAGCGTAGCGAATTGTATCCGGACGGTAGAGTACGACAGATGGGCAATTGCCCCATTAGCTGCGTCGCGGTAGCAGCTCGCTGTCTAAGGGCAAAACTACGAACGGGGACGCGGCGATCATGGCTTGAGCTCCTCCATGCAGGGTTGCCCTATACACGTGATCGAGTACGAGATGCGTATGCTCCGATTCTTGCGGTAAATTGAGGGGGTGCTTCACATCGTGATCGAAAAGCGCGTTGCGAAGCCGCCCGCCGACGCGGAGAATTTCGTCCGAGTCGAGGAACGGTACGAGACGGATCAGAGGACTCGATCGCGAAAGCGCGCCACCCTGCGAGAGTTGTTGCATTCGCTGCGGGGACGACGCCCGATAGGATCCAGCCGAGAGTTGTTTTTTGAGCCATCGGAGCTGTGACTGGTCCTTTGCGAACGCCTTCTTCGAGGAACAAACCGTAGACATCCGCTCCGAGTACGAGATCGATGCGTCCAGGTTGTGCGAAGTTCGGATCAGCTAATTCGAGATTCTGTAGATGAGGCCAGCTACAGTCAGATACTTTCGTGGAGGGCAAGTATCCTGTGAGTTTCGGCAAGATATAGGCGTTTACTTTGCGCGTGAACGTTGGTCGCACGCGAGATTGCAAATTCAGAGCGACGGAGCCACGCGAATGACGCGACGATTCCGCCCCGATACTGACGATGGAGATCGACGAACGCGAGCGCGGGAGTCGGAGGCGTCGAGCTAAGGACTCCGTGATGAGAGAGATCTCCGATCCCTGGTCGAGAAGCGCGCGGACTTCGAGAGGTTCACCGCAGCTCGATAGAATTTTGACGACGGCGGTGGCTAAGAGAACCGGCGGTCGTTCGAAACTACTAACTTGAGCAACGTTGCTCGTTGCTGAGCCGCTCGGTATCGTCTGATCGCGGCGCGGGAGAAATGACGCGGATGCTGCCGGATCAGTAGTCCTCTCGAGATGATGCTGCGCTGGAACTGTTGTGAGAAAGGAGTCTCCGTTGTGTATCGAGGTGTGGTGTTGGGCTCCGCAATTTCGACATCGTTTTCGCGAACGGTACTTCTTGCGTTGATGCGGACCGAGACAATTATAGCAGAGTCTTTTCTGCGTGAGAAATTCACGACGCTGCTCCGTAGACTTTCCAAAGTACGTTGGACAAGACGAGAGATAATGAGCGGCGTCGCAGAGTGAGCACGTAGTAGCACCTGTCGAAGTTGCCGTATGATGCGATTTCGCACTCGTTTGGCGAGAATTTGAAGACGTTTGAGGCTCGGCGCGTGGCTTTCCTTTAGCTCTCTCGTACGCTTGCAGCGATCGGATTCGCGAAATCATAAACTTAACAAGTTGTTTCCAGGTTGGAGGTTCTGTATCGGCACCGAGTTCACTTTCCCATTCTTTGACTGAGGTGGCGTCGAGTTTCCCAACTACCGTAAAAACTAGTAGATCATCCCAGTGTTTGACAGGTCTTTCGAGAGCTTCCAGAGAGCCGAGAGCTTGGGAGATTTCCGAATATAATCGCTCGAGATCAGACGCCGATTCACGATTAAGCGATTTTACGGAAAAGAGCGATTCTAACGCGGCGCCGACAAGCATTCGCTTGTTTTCGAAATACGACACGAGATCGTCCCAAGCGTTTTGAAAATTATTCGCTCTCAGAGAGACATTCTTCAGCCGTAGACCTGCGTTTCCAGAGAGACTCATTTTGAGGTACTTTAGTTTTTCCACAGGTTCTAGGTCGGTGTTGGAGATAACCATAGACTTGAACAGATCGTGAAATTCTGCCCATTCCGAATAATCACCGTTAAATTTGGGCAGATCGATTTTCGGAAGTCGAGCTTTCTTGCTTTTTGAGCTCCTTTGATCATCGTTATCCTGGTCTTTTGATTTCAAGCTAACTTCCTGATCCGTGAGTTCGTCCAGCAGGATTTGGATGTCCTCTTGAGCATCAAGAAAGTTCTCTTCGCCCGTGATGAAGATTTCTTCTGTGAAGTACGGAAGTTTGTTAACTTGCTCCCGCGATTCAGTGTTGAGTGTGGCCTTTGTAGCACAAATTTGATCGTTGTTCGCTTCGAACTTCGCCCAATTTTTTCGAAGAGCCTCCAGACGACCTTGCGCGCGCTGTCGAGTGATGTTTTCGGATCCGACCTTCTGAAGATTCTCGACGGCACGAGAAATATGTCCGAAGAGAGTTTGTTGTTTCTCGAGAAGGTATTCGAAGTTCGCGGCACTCATGTTTGAAATCTACAAGGTCACAGTTAACCACAACAATAAGAGTCACTGAGTTCACGAGGTTCGAAATTTGCTTTTCCAACGGTCAGCGGCAACGGTACCCACTCACACACGCACTTATGAGAAAGAGTTTGAGAGAGTACTTTCGAGAAGATTTAAATACGCGTTCCAGACTGCGGTTTAAATCACGAGAATTGTCCACTTACGCACGATACGTATCGAAAGCGCCGAGAATCGAGAAACTAACAAGAGAGGCGCGAGATATTCGACTACGTTTACAGCGCGATAACGTCCTGTTAGTTTTCACTACTGCTTAAGCTTGCAAGATCCGGCTCGAAGGACCATTAATGTAGAGAGAGATTGGTTTAATTTTAATCCTGCAAGACTATAGTGAAGAAGGAGAGATTGAAGACGAGAGGACTTTACCGCGAGGTGGATAGATAAAGAGAATCTACTAGAGAGTGACTTTGATGACGATCCGTTTATTTTGACGGTGCGAGCTGTACTGCCCGACTGAGGACAATACAGACATAGAGAGAACATACACGATATAGATTTACATATACGCGTAATTAGAGCGATCACAGGTGACAGGAAAACAAAACAAGTATAGCGCGAAATACAAATCTTATCGAGACGCGCGCTCGCGTTAACAGTAACCAATGCGCAATACGCAATAAACAATGCGCAGTACGCAATAAACAATGTGCAATTCTCAATAAACAATGCGCAATACGTAGTAAACAATGCGCAATACGCAGTAAACAATGCGCAATACGCAATACGCAATAATCAATGCGCAATGCGCAATACGCAATAATCAATGTTCAATGCGCAATACGCAATAATCAATGCGCAGTACGCAATAAACAATGCGCCATACGCAATAACCAATGCGCAATACGCAATAAACAATGCGCAATACGCAATAAACAATGCGCAGTACGCAATAAGCAATGCTCAATACGCTATTAGCAATGCCCAATACGCAATAATCAATGCGCAATAAACAATGCGCAATACGCAATAACCAATGCGCAATACGCAATAACCAATGCGCAACACGCAATAAACAATGCGCACTACGCAATAAACAATGCGCAATACGCAATAAACAATGCGCAATACGCTATTATCAATGCGCATTACACTATTAGCTATGCGCAATGCGCAATAAACAATGCACAAAACGCAATACGCACTAAACAATGCGCCATACGCAATAAACAATGCGCAATACGCAGTAAACAATGCGCAATACGCAATAAACATTGCGCAATACGCAATAAACATTGCGCAATACGCAATAAACATTGCGCAATACGCAATAAACAATGCGCAGTACGCAATAAACAATGCGCCATACGCAATAACCAATGCGCAATACGCAATAAACAATGCGCAGTACGCAATAAGCAATGCTCAATACGCTATTAGCAAAGCGCAATACGCAATAAACAATGCTCAATAAACAATGCGCAGTACGCAATAAACAATGCCCAAAACGCAATAAACAATGCGCAGTACGCAATAAATAATGTGCCATACAATACAACCAATGCGCAATACGCAATAAACAAAGCGCAGTACGCAATAAATAATGTGCCATACAATAAAACCAATGCGCAATACGCAATAAACAATGCGCCATACGCAACAACCATTGCGCAATACGCAATAACCAATGAGCAACACGCAATAAGCAATGCGCACTACGCAATAAACAATGCGCAATACGCAATAATCAGTGCGCAATAAACAATGCGCAATACGCAATAATCAGTGCGCAATAAACAATGCGCAATACGCAATAACCAATGCGCAATACGCAATAACCAATGCGCAACACGCAATAAGCAATGCGCAATACGCAATAAACAATGCGCAGTAAGCCAGAAACAATGCGCAATGCGCAATATACAATGACCAATACGCAATACGCAATAAACAATGCGCAATAAGAAATGACTACGTAATAAACAATGCGCAGTCCGCAATAAGCAATGCGCAATACGCAATAAACAATGAGCAATACGCTATTAGCAATGCGCAATACGCAATAACCAATGCGCAACACGCAATAAACAATGCACAATGCGCTATTAGCAATGCGCAACACGCAATAAACTATGCGCAATACGGAATAAACAATGCGCAATACGCAATAAACAATGCGCAGTACGCAATATCCAGTGCGCAATACGCAATAAGCAATGCGCAATACGCAATAAACAATGCGCAGTACGCAATAAACAATGCGCAATTCTCAATAAACAATGCGCAATACGCAGTAAACAATGCGCACTACGCAGAAACCAATGCGCAATACCCAATAAGCAATGCGCAATACGCAATAAACAATGCGCAGTAAGCCATAAACAATGCGCAATGCGCAATATACAATGACCAATACGCTATTAGCAATTCGCAATACGCAATAAACAATGCGCAATAAGAAATGACTACGTAATAATCAATGCGCAGTACGCAATAAACAATGTGCAATTCTCAATAAACAATGCGCAATACGCAGTAAACAATGCGCCATACGCAGTAAACCATGCGCAATACGCAATCAACAATGCGTATTACGCAATAAATAATGCGCCATGCAAAATAACCAATGCGCAATACGCAATAAACAATGCGCAGTACGCAATAACCAATGCGCCATACAAAATAACCTATGCGCAATACGCAATAAACAATGCGCAATAGGCGATACGCAATACGCAAAACGCAATAACCAATGCGCAATACGCAATAACCATTGCGCAACACGCAATAAACAATGCACAATGCGCTATTAGCAATGCGCAACACGCAATAAACTATGCGCAATACGGAATAAACAATGCGCAATACGCAATAAACAATGCGCAGTACGCAATATCCAGTGCGCAATACGCAATAAGCAATGCGCAATACGCAATAAACAATGCGCCATACGCAACAACCAATGCGCAATAACCAATAAGCAATGCGCAATACGCAATAAATAATGCGCAATGCGCAATATACAATGCGCCATACAAAATAACCATTGCGCATTAGGCAATAACCAGTGCGCAATACGCAATAAACAATGCGCAATACGCAATAACAAATGCGCAATACGCAATAAGCAATGCGCAATACGCAATAAACAATGCGCAGTATGCGATAAACAATGCGCAATACGCAATACGCAATAGACAATGAGCAATACGCAACCACCAATGCGCAATACGCAATAAGCAATGCGCAATACGCAATAAACAATGCGCAGTACGCAATAAACAATGTGCAATGCTCAATAAACAATGCGCAATACGCAGTAAACAATGCGCAATGCGCGTCAACAATGCGTATTACGCAATAAACAATGCGCAATAAACAATGCGCAAAACGCAATAAACAATGCGCAAAACGCAATAAACAATGCGCAGTACGCAATAAATAATGCGCCATACGAAGTAACCAATGCGCAATACGCAATAAACAATGCGCAGTACGCAATAAACAATGTGCAATTCTCAATAAACAATGCGCAATACGTAGTAAATAATGCGCAATACGCAGTAAACAATGCGCAATACGCAATACGCAATAATCAATGCACAATGCGCAATACGCAATAATCAATGTTCAATGCGCAATACGCAATAATCAATGCGCAGTACGCAATAAACAATGCGCCATACGCAATAAACAATGCGCAATACGCAATAAACAATGCGCAGTACGCAATAAGCAATGCTCAATACGCTATTAGCAATGCCCAATACGCAATAATCAATGCGCAATAAACAATGCGCAATACGCAATAACCAATGCGCAATACGCAATAACCAATGCGCAACACGCAATAAACAATGCGCACTACGCAATAAACAATGCGCAATACGCAATAAACAATGCGCAATACGCTATTATCAATGCGCATTACACTATTAGCTATGCGCAATGCGCAATAATCAATGCGCTCTACGCAATAAACAAGGCACAAAACGCAATACGCACTAAACAATGCGCCATACGCAATAAACAATGCGCAATACGCAGTAAACAATGCGCAATACGCAATAAACATTGCGCAATACGCAATAAACATTGCGCAATGCGCAATACGCAATAATCAATGCGCAATGCGCAATACGCAATAAACAATGCGCAGTACGCAATAAACAATGCGCCATACGCAATAACCAATGCGCAATACGCAATAAACAATGCGCAGTACGCAATAAGCAATGCTCAATACGCTATTAGCAAAGCGCAATACGCAATAAACAATGCTCAATAAACAATGCGCAGTACGCAATAAACAATGCCCAAAACGCAATAAACAATGCGCAGTACGCAATAAATAATGTGCCATACAATACAACCAATGCGCAATACGCAATAAACAAAGCGCAGTACGCAATAAATAATGTGCCACACAATAAAACCAATGCGCAATACGCAATAAACAATGCGCCATACGCAACAACCAATGCGCAATACGCAATAACCAATGAGCAACACGCAATAAGCAATGCGCACTACGCAATAAACAATGCGCAATACGCAATAATCAGTGCGCAATAAACAATGCGCAATACGCAATAATCAGTGCGCCATGCAAAATAACCAATGCGCAATACGGAATAAACAATGCGCAATACGCAATAATCAGTGCGCCATGCAAAATAACCAATGCGCAATACGGAATAAACAATGCGCAGTACGCAATAAGCAATGCGCAATACGCAATAAACAATGAGCAATACGCTATTAGCAATGCGCAATACGCAATAACCAATGCGCAACACGCAATAAACAATGCACAATGCGCTATTAGCAATGCGCAACACGCAATAAACTATGCGCAATACGGAATAAACAATGCGCAATACGCAATAAACAATGCGCAGTACGGAATATCCAGTGCGCAATACGCAATAAGCAATGCGCAATACGCAATAATCAGTGCGCCATGCAAAATAACCAATGCGCAATACGGAATAAACAATGCGCAGTACGCAATAAGCAATGCGCAATACGCAATAAACAATGAGCAATACGCTATTAGCAATGCGCAATACGCAATAACCAATGCGCAACACGCAATAAACAATGCACAATGCGCTATTAGCAATGCGCAACACGCAATAAACTATGCGCAATACGGAATAAACAATGCGCAATACGCAATAAACAATGCGCAGTACGCAATATCCAGTGCGCAATACGCAATAAGCAATGCGCAATACGCAATAAACAATGCGCAGTACGCAATAAACAATGCGCAATTCTCAATAAACAATGCGCAATACGCAGTAAACAATGCGCACTACGCAGAAACCAATGCGCAATACCCAATAAGCAATGCGCAATACGCAATAAACAATGCGCAGTAAGCCATAAACAATGCGCAATGCGCAATATACAATGACCAATACGCTATTAGCAATTCGCAATACGCAATAAACAATGCGCAATAAGAAATGACTACGTAATAATCAATGCGCAGTACGCAATAAACAATGTGCAATTCTCAATAAACAATGCGCAATACGCAGTAAACAATGCGCCATACGCAGTAAACCATGCGCAATACGCAATCAACAATGCGTATTACGCAATAAATAATGCGCCATGCAAAATAACCAATGCGCAATACGCAATAAACAATGCGCAGTACGCAATAACCAATGCGCCATACAAAATAACCTATGCGCAATACGCAATAAACAATGCGCAATAGGCAATACGCAATACGCAAAACGCAATAACCAATGCGCAATACGCAATAAACAATGAGCAATACGCTATTAGCAATGCGCAATACGCAATAACCATTGCGCAACACGCAATAAACAATGCACAATGCGCTATTAGCAATGCGCAACACGCAATAAACTATGCGCAATACGGAATAAACAATGCGCAATACGCAATAAACAATGCGCAGTACGCAATATCCAGTGCGCAATACGCAATAAGCAATGCGCAATACGCAATAAACAATGCGCCATACGCAACAACCAATGCGCAATAACCAATAAGCAATGCGCAATACGCAATAAATAATGCGCAATGCGCAATATACAATGCGCCATACAAAATAACCATTGCGCATTAGGCAATAACCAGTGCGCAATACGCAATAAACAATGCGCAATACGCAATAACAAATGCGCAATACGCAATAAGCAATGCGCAATACGCAATAAACAATGCGCAGTATGCGATAAACAATGCGCAATACGCAATACGCAATAGACAATGAGCAATACGCAACCACCAATGCGCAATACGCAATAAGCAATGCGCAATACGCAATAAACAATGCGCAGTACGCAATAAACAATGTGCAATGCTCAATAAACAATGCGCAATACGCAGTAAACAATGCGCAATGCGCGTCAACAATGCGTATTACGCAATAAACAATGCGCAATAAACAATGCGCAAAACGCAATAAACAATGCGCAAAACGCAATAAACAATGCGCAAAACGCAATAAACAATGCGCAGTACGCAATAAATAATGCGCCATACGAAGTAACCAATGCGCAATACGCAATAAACAATGCGCAGTACGCAATAAACAATGTGCAATTCTCAATAAACAATGCGCAATACGTAGTAAATAATGCGCAATACGCAGTAAACAATGCGCAATACGCAATACGCAATAATCAATGCGCAATGCGCAATACGCAATAATCAATGTTCAATGCGCAATACGCAATAATCAATGCGCAGTACGCAATAAACAATGCGCCATACGCAATAACCAATGCGCAATACGCAATAAACAATGCGCAATACGCAATAAACAATGCGCAGTACGCAATAAGCAATGCTCAATACGCTATTAGCAATGCCCAATACGCAATAATCAATGCGCAATAAACAATGCGCAATACGCAATAACCAATGCGCAATACGCAATAACCAATGCGCAACACGCAATAAACAATGCGCACTACGCAATAAACAATGCGCAATACGCAATAAACAATGCGCAATACGCTATTATCAATGCGCATTACACTATTAGCTATGCGCAATGCGCAATAATCAATGCGCTCTACGCAATAAACAAGGCACAAAACGCAATACGCACTAAACAATGCGCCATACGCAATAAACAATGCGCAATACGCAGTAAACAATGCGCAATACGCAATAAACATTGCGCAATACGCAATAAACATTGCGCAATGCGCAATACGCAATAATCAATGCGCAATGCGCAATACGCAATAAACAATGCGCAGTACGCAATAAACAATGCGCCATACGCAATAACCAATGCGCAATACGCAATAAACAATGCGCAGTACGCAATAAGCAATGCTCAATACGCTATTAGCAAAGCGCAATACGCAATAAACAATGCTCAATAAACAATGCGCAGTACGCAATAAACAATGCCCAAAACGCAATAAACAATGCGCAGTACGCAATAAATAATGTGCCATACAATACAACCAATGCGCAATACGCAATAAACAAAGCGCAGTACGCAATAAATAATGTGCCACACAATAAAACCAATGCGCAATACGCAATAAACAATGCGCCATACGCAACAACCAATGCGCAATACGCAATAACCAATGAGCAACACGCAATAAGCAATGCGCACTACGCAATAAACAATGCGCAATACGCAATAATCAGTGCGCAATAAACAATGCGCAATACGCAATAATCAGTGCGCCATGCAAAATAACCAATGCGCAATACGGAATAAACAATGCGCAATACGCAATAATCAGTGCGCCATGCAAAATAACCAATGCGCAATACGGAATAAACAATGCGCAGTACGCAATAAGCAATGCGCAATACGCAATAAACAATGAGCAATACGCTATTAGCAATGCGCAATACGCAATAACCAATGCGCAACACGCAATAAACAATGCACAATGCGCTATTAGCAATGCGCAACACGCAATAAACTATGCGCAATACGGAATAAACAATGCGCAATACGCAATAAACAATGCGCAGTACGGAATATCCAGTGCGCAATACGCAATAAGCAATGCGCAATACGCAATAAACAATGCGCCATACGCAACAACCAATGCGCAATAACCAATAAGCAATGCGCAATACGCAATAAATAATGCGCAATGCGCAATATACAATGCGCCATACAAAATAACCATTGCGCATTAGGCAATAACCAGTGCGCAATACGCAATAAACAATGCGCAATACGCAATAACAAATGCGCAATACGCAATAAGCAATGCGCAATACGAAATACACAATGCGCAGTATGCGATAAACAATGCGCAATACGCAATACGCAATAGACAATGAGCAATACGCAACCACCAATGCGCAATACGCAATAAGCAATGCGCAATACGCAATAAACAATGCGCAGTACGCAATAAACAATGTGCAATGCTCAATAAACAATGCGCAATACGCAGTAAACAATGCGCAATGCGCGTCAACAATGCGTATTACGCAATAAACAATGCGCAATGCGCAATACGCAATTAGCAATGCGCAATACGCAATTAGCAATGCGCAATACGCAATAAACAATGCGCAATACGCAATAATCAGTGCGCAATAAACAATGCGCAATACGCAATAATCAGTGCGCAATAAACAATGCGCAAAACGCAATAACCAATGCGCAATACGCAATAACCAATGCGCAACACGCAATAAGCAATGCGCACTACGCAATAAACAATACGCAATACGCAATACGCAATAAACAATGCGCCATACGCAACAACCAATGCGCAATAACAAATAAGCAATGCGCAATACGCAATATACAATGACCAATTCGCTATTAGCAATTCGCAATACGCAATAAACAATGCGCAGTAAGCAATAAACAATACGCAATAAACAATGCGCAAAACGCAATAAACAATGCGCAAAACGCAATAAACAATGCGCAAAACGCAATAAACAATGCGCAAAACGCAATAAACAATGCGCAAAACGCAATAAACAATGCGCAAAACGCAATAAACAATGCGCAGTACGCAATAAATAATGCGCCATACGAAGTAACCAATGCGCAATACGCAATAAACAATGCGCAGTACGCAATAAACAATGTGCAATTCTCAATAAACAATGCGCAATACGTAGTAAACAATGCGCAATACGCAGTAAACAATGCGCAATACGCAATAATCAATGTTCAATGCGCAATACGCAATAATCAATGCGCAGTACGCAATAAACAATGCGCCATACGCAATAACCAATGCGCAATACGCAATAAACAATGCGCAATACGCAATAAACAATGCGCAGTACGCAATAAGCAATGCTCAATACGCTAATAGCAATGCCCAATACGCAATAAACAATGCGCAATACGCAATAACCAATGCGCAATACGCAATAACCAATGCGCAACACGCAATAAACAATGCGCACTACGCAATAAACAATGCGCAATACGCAATAAACAATGCGCAATACGCTATTATCAATGCGCATTACACTATTAGCTATGCGCAATGCGCAATAATCAATGCGCTCTACGCAATAAACAATGCACAACACGCAATACGCACTAAACAATGCGCCATACGCAATAAACAATGCGCAATACGCAGTAAACAATGCGCAATACGCAATAAACATTGCGCAATACGCAATAAACATTGCGCAATACGCAATAAACATTGCTCAATGCGCAATACGCAATAATCAATGCGCAATACGCAATAAACAATGCGCAGTACGCAATAAGCAAATGCGCAATACGCAATAACCAATGCGCAATGCGCAATAAACCATGCGCAATACGCAATAAACAATGCGCAATACGCAATACGCAATGCGCAATGCGCAATGAACAATGCGCACTACGTTATTAGCAATGCGCGGTGCGCAATAAACAATGCGCAATAAGCAATGCGCAATACGCAATAATCAATGCGCAATGCGCAATGCGCAATAATCAATGCGCAATGATCAATAAACCATGCGCAATACGCAATCAACAATGCGCAATACGCAATAATCAATGCGCAATAAACAAGGCGAAATACGCAATAATCAATGCGCAATACGCAATAACCAATGCGCAACACGCAATAAGCAATGAGCACTACGCAATAAACAATGCGCAGTAAGCCATAAACAATGCGCAATGCGCAATATACTTTGACCAATACGCTATTAGCAATTCGCAATACGCAATAAACAATGCGCAATAAGCAATGACTACGTAATAATCAATGCGCAATACGCCATAAACAATGCGCAACACGCAATAAACAATGCGCACTACGCAATAAACAATGCGCAATACGCAATAAACAATGCGCCATACGCAACAACCAATGCGCAATACGCAATAACCAATGAGCAACACGCAATAAGCAATGCGCACTACGCAATAAACAATGCGCAATACGCAATAATCAGTGCGCAATAAACAATGCGCAATACGCAATAATCAGTGCGCCATGCAAAATAACCAATGCGCAATACGGAATAAACAATGCGCAGTACGCAATAAGCAATGCGCAATACGCAATAAACAATGAGCAATACGCTATTAGCAATGCGCAATACGCAATAACCAATGCGCAACACGCAATAAACAATGCACAATGCGCTATTAGCAATGCGCAACACGCAATAAACTATGCGCAATACGGAATAAACAATGCGCAATACGCAATAAACAATGCGCAGTACGGAATATCCAGTGCGCAATACGCAATAAGCAATGCGCAATACGCAATAAACAATGCGCCATACGCAACAACCAATGCGCAATAACCAATAAGCAATGCGCAATACGCAATAAATAATGCGCAATGCGCAATATACAATGCGCCATACAAAATAACCATTGCGCATTAGGCAATAACCAGTGCGCAATACGCAATAAACAATGCGCAATACGCAATAACAAATGCGCAATACGCAATAAGCAATGCGCAATACGTAATACACAATGCGCAGTATGCGATAAACAATGCGCAATACGCAATACGCAATAGACAATGAGCAATACGCAACCACCAATGCGCAATACGCAATAAGCAATGCGCAATACGCAATAAACAATGCGCAGTACGCAATAAACAATGTGCAATGCTCAATAAACAATGCGCAATACGCAGTAAACAATGCGCAATGCGCGTCAACAATGCGTATTACGCAATAAACAATGCGCAATGCGCAATACGCAATTAGCAATGCGCAATACACAATTAGCAATGCGCAATACGCAATAAACAATGCGCAATACGCAATAATCAGTGCGCAATAAACAATGCGCAATACGCAATAATCAGTGCGCAATAAACAATGCGCAATACGCAATAATCAGTGCGCAATAAACAATGCGCAATACGCAATAACCAATGCGCAATACGCAATAACCAATGCGCAACACGCAATAAGCAATGCGCACTACGCAATAAACAATGCGCAATACGCAATACGCAATAAACAATGCGCCATACGCAACAACCAATGCGCAATAACCAATAAGCAATGCGCAATACGCAATATACAATGACCAATTCGCTATTAGCAATTCGCAATACGCAATAAACAATGCGCACTACGCAATAAGCAATGCGCAATACGCAATAAACAATGCGCAGTAAGCAATAAACAATACGCAATAAACAATGCGCAAAACGCAATAAACAATGCGCAAAACGCAATAAACAATGCGCAAAACGCAATAAACAATGCGCAGTACGCAATAAATAATGCGCCATACGAAGTAACCAATGCGCAATACGCAATAAACAATGCGCAGTACGCAATAAACAATGTGCAATTCTCAATAAACAATGCGCAATACGTAGTAAACAATGCGCAATACGCAGTAAACAATGCGCAATACGCAATACGCAATAATCAATGCGCAATGCGCAATACGCAATAATCAATGTTCAATGCGGAATACGCAATAATCAATGCGCAGTACGCAATAAACAATGCGCCATACGCAATAACCAATGCGCAATACGCAATAAACAATGCGCAATACGCAATAAACAATGCGCAGTACGCAATAAGCAATGCGCAATACGCAATAAACAATGCGCAATACGCTATTATCAATGCGCATTACACTATTAGCTATGCGCAATGCGCAATAATCAATGCGCTCTACGCAATAAACAATGCACAACACGCAATACGCACTAAACAATGCGCCATACGCAATAAACAATGCGCAATACGCAGTAAACAATGCGCAATACGCAATAAACATTGCGCAATACGCAATAAACATTGCGCAATACGCAATAAACATTGCTCAATGCGCAATACGCAATAATCAATGCGCAATACGCAATAAACAATGCGCAGTACGCAATAAGCAAATGCGCAATACGCAATAACCAATGCGCAATGCGCAATAAACCATGCGCAATACGCAATAAACAATGCGCAATACGCAATACGCAATGCGCAATGCGCAATGCGCAATGAACAATGCGCACTACGCAATAAACAATGCGCAATACGTTATTAGCAATGCGCGGTGCGCAATAAACAATGCGCAATAAGCAATGCGCAATAAACCATGCGCAATACGCAATCAACAATGCGCAATACGCAATAATCAATGCGCAATAAACAAGGCGAAATACGCAATAATCAATGCGCAATACGCAATAACCAATGCGCAACACGCAATAAGCAATGAGCACTACGCAATAAACAATGCGCAGTAAGCCATAAACAATGCGCAATGCGCAATATACTTTGACCAATACGCTATTAGCAATTCGCAATACATAATAAACAATGCGCAATAAGCAATGACTACGTAATAATCAATGCGCAATACGCCATAAACAATGCGCAACACGCAATAAACAATGCGCACTACGCAATAAACAATGCGCAACACGCAATAAACAATGCGCAATACGCAGTAAACAATGCGCCATACGCAGTAAACAATGCGCAATACGCAATCAACAATGCGTATTACGCAATAAATAATGCGCCATGCAATATAACCAATGCGCAATACGCAATAACCAATGCGCCATACAAAATAACCTATGCGCAATACGCAATAAACAATGCGCAATAGGCAATACGCAATACGCAATAAACAATGCGCAATACGCAATAACCAATGCGCAATACGGAATAAACAGTGCGCAGTACGCAATAAGCAATGCGCAATACGCAATAAACAATGAGCAATACGCTATTAGCAATGCGCAGTACGCAATAAACAATGTGCAATGCTCAATAAACAATGCGCAATACGCAGTAAACAATGCGCAATGTGCGTCAACAATGCGTATTACGCAATAAACAATGCGCAATGCGCAATACGCAATTAGCAATGCGCAATACGCAATTAGCAATGCGCAATACGCAATAAACAATGCGCAATACGCAATAATCAGTGCGCAATAAACAATGCGCAATACGCAATAATCAGTGCGCAATAAACAATGCGCAATACGCAATAACCAATGCGCAATACGCAATAACCAATGCGCAACACGCAATAAGCAATGCGCACTACGCAATAAACAATGCGCAATACGCAATACGCAATAAACAATGCGCCATACGCAACAACCAATGCGCAATAACCAATAAGCAATGCGCAATACGCAATATACAATGACCAATTCGCTATTAGCAATTCGCAATACGCAATAAACAATGCGCACTACGCAATAAGCAATGCGCAATACGCAATAAACAATGCGCAGTAAGCAATAAACAATACGCAATAAACAATGCGCAAAACGCAATAAACAATGCGCAAAACGCAATAAACAATGCGCAAAACGCAATAAACAATGCGCAGTACGCAATAAATAATGCGCCATACGAAGTAACCAATGCGCAATACGCAATAAACAATGCGCAGTACGCAATAAACAATGTGCAATTCTCAATAAACAATGCGCAATACGTAGTAAACAATGCGCAATACGCAGTAAACAATGCGCAATACGCAATACGCAATAATCAATGCGCAATGCGCAATACGCAATAATCAATGTTCAATGCGCAATACGCAATAATCAATGCGCAGTACGCAATAAACAATGCGCCATACGCAATAACCAATGCGCAATACGCAATAAACAATGCGCAATACGCAATAAACAATGCGCAGTACGCAATAAGCAATGCTCAATACGCTAATAGCAATGCCCAATACGCAATAAACAATGCGCAATACGCAATAACCAATGCGCAATACGCAATAACCAATGCGCAACACGCAATAAACAATGCGCACTACGCAATAAACAATGCGCAATACGCAATAAACAATGCGCAATACGCTATTATCAATGCGCATTACACTATTAGCTATGCGCAATGCGCAATAATCAATGCGCTCTACGCAATAAACAATGCACAACACGCAATACGCACTAAACAATGCGCCATACGCAATAAACAATGCGCAATACGCAGTAAACAATGCGCAATACGCAATAAACATTGCGCAATACGCAATAAACATTGCTCAATGCGCAATACGCAATAATCAATGCGCAATACGCAATAAACAATGCGCAGTACGCAATAAGCAAATGCGCAATACGCAATAACCAATGCGCAATGCGCAATAAACCATGCGCAATACGCAATAAACAATGCGCAATACGCAATACGCAATGCGCAATGCGCAATGCGCAATGAACAATGCGCAATACGTTATTAGCAATGCGCGGTGCGCAATAAACAATGCGCAATAAGCAATGCGCAATAAGCAATGCGCAATAAACCATGCGCAATACGCAATCAACAATGCGCAATACGCAATAATCAATGCGCAATAAACAAGGCGAAATACGCAATAATCAATGCGCAATACGCAATAACCAATGCGCAACACGCAATAAGCAATGAGCACTACGCAATAAACAATGCGCAGTAAGCCATAAACAATGCGCAATGCGCAATATACTTTGACCAATACGCTATTAGCAATTCGCAATACATAATAAACAATGCGCAATAAGCAATGACTACGTAATAATCAATGCGCAATACGCCATAAACAATGCGCAACACGCAATAAACAATGCGCACTACGCAATAAACAATGCGCAACACGCAATAAACAATGCGCAATACGCAGTAAACAATGCGCCATACGCAGTAAACAATGCGCAATACGCAATCAACAATGCGTATTACGCAATAAATAATGCGCCATGCAATATAACCAATGCGCAATACGCAATAACCAATGCGCCATACAAAATAACCTATGCGCAATACGCAATAAACAATGCGCTATAGGCAATACGCAATACGCAATAAACAATGCGCAATACGCAATAACCAATGCGCAATACGGAATAAACAGTGCGCAGTACGCAATAAGCAATGCGCAATACGCAATAAACAATGAGCAATACGCTATTAGCAATGCGCAATACGCAATAACCAATGCGCAACACGCAATAAGCAATACGCACTACGCAATAAACAATGCGCAATACGCAATACGCAATAAACAATGCGCCATACGCAGCAACCAATGCGCAATACGCAATAAGCAATGCGCAATACGCAATAAACAATGCGCAATGCGCAATATACAATGATCAATACGCTATTAGCAATTCGCAATACGCAATAAACAATGCGCAATAAGAAATGACTACGTAATAATCAATGCGCAGTACGCAATAAACAATGTGCAATTCTCAATAAATAATGCGCAATACGCAGTAAACAATGCGCCATACGCAGTAAACAATGCGCAATACGCAATCAACAATGCGTATTACGCAATAAATAATGCGCCATACAAAATAACCTATGCGCAATACGCAATAAACAATGCGCAATAGGCAATACGCAATACGCAATAAACAATGCGCAAAACGCAATAAACAGTGCACAATGCGCTATTAGCAATGCGCAACACGCAATAAACTATGCGCAATACGGAATAAACAATGCGCAATACGCAGTAAACAATGCGCCATACGCAGTAAACAATGCGCCATACGCAGTAAACAATGCGCAATACGCAATCAACAATGCGTATTACGCAATAAATAATGCGCCATGCAATATAACCAATGCGCAATACGCAATAACCAATGCGCCATACAAAATAACCTATGCGCAATACGCAATAAACAATGCGCAATAGGCAATACGCAATACGCAATAAACAATGCGCAATACGCAATAACCAATGCGCAATACGCAATAAACAATGCGCAATACGCTATTATCAATGCGCATTACACTATTAGCTATGCGCAATGCGCAATAATCAATGCGCTCTACGCAATAAACAATGCACAACACGCAATACGCACTAAACAATGCGCCATACGCAATAAACAATGCGCAATACGCAGTAAACAATGCGCAATACGCAATAAACATTGCGCAATACGCAATAAACATTGCGCAATACGCAATAAACATTGCTCAATGCGCAATACGCAATAATCAATGCGCAATACGCAATAAACAATGCGCAGTACGCAATAAGCAAATGCGCAATACGCAATAACCAATGCGCAATGCGCAATAAACCATGCGCAATACGCAATAAACAATGCGCAATACGCAATACGGAATGCGCAATGCGCAATGCGCAATGAACAATGCGCACTACGCAATAAACAATGCGCAATACGTTATTAGCAATGCGCGGTGCGCAATAAACAATGCGCAATAAGCAATGCGCAATACGCAATAATCAATGCGCAATGCGCAATGCGCAATAATCAATGCGCAATGCGCAATAAACCATGCGCAATACGCAATCAACAATGCGCAATACGCAATAATCAATGCGCAATAAACAAGGCGAAATACGCAATAATCAATGCGCAATACGCAATAACCAATGCGCAACACGCAATAAGCAATGAGCACTACGCAATAAACAATGCGCAGTAAGCCATAAACAATGCGCAATGCGCAATATACTTTGACCAATACGCTATTAGCAATTCGCAATACGCAATAAACAATGCGCAATAAGCAATGACTACGTAATAATCAATGCGCAATACGCCATAAACAATGCGCAACACGCAATAAACAATGCGCACTACGCAATAAACAATGCGCAATACGCAATAAACAATGCGCCATACGCAACAACCAATGCGCAATACGCAATAACCAATGAGCAACACGCAATAAGCAATGCGCACTACGCAATAAACAATGCGCAATACGCAATAATCAGTGCGCAATAAACAATGCGCAATACGCAATAATCAGTGCGCCATGCAAAATAACCAATGCGCAATACGGAATAAACAATGCGCAGTACGCAATAAGCAATGCGCAATACGCAATAAACAATGAGCAATACGCTATTAGCAATGCGCAATACGCAATGACCAATGCGCAACACGCAATAAACAATGCACAATGCGCTATTAGCAATGCGCAACACGCAATAAACTATGCGCAATACGGAATAAACAATGCGCAATACGCAATAAACAATGCGCAGTACGGAATATCCAGTGCGCAATACGCAATAAGCAATGCGCAATACGCAATAAACAATGCGCCATACGCAACAACCAATGCGCAATAACCAATAAGCAATGCGCAATACGCAATAAATAATGCGCAATGCGCAATATACAATGCGCCATACAAAATAACCATTGCGCATTAGGCAATAACCAGTGCGCAGTACGCAATAAACAATGCGCCATACGCAATAACCAATGCGCAATACGCAATAAACAATGCGCAATACGCAATAAACAATGCGCAGTACGCAATAAGCAATGCTCAATACGCTAATAGCAATGCCCAATACGCAATAAACAATGCGCAATACGCAATAACCAATGCGCAATACGCAATAACCAATGCGCAACACGCAATAAACAATGCGCACTACGCAATAAACAATGCGCAATACGCAATAAACAATGCGCAATACGCTATTATCAATGCGCATTACACTATTAGCTATGCGCAATGCGCAATAATCAATGCGCTCTACGCAATAAACAATGCACAACACGCAATACGCACTAAACAATGCGCCATACGCAATAAACAATGCGCAATACGCAGTAAACAATGCGCAATACGCAATAAACATTGCGCAATACGCAATAAACATTGCGCAATACGCAATAAACATTGCTCAATGCGCAATACGCAATAATCAATGCGCAATACGCAATAAACAATGCGCAGTACGCAATAAGCAAATGCGCAATACGCAATAACCAATGCGCAATGCGCAATAATCAGTGCGCAATAAACAATGCGCAATACGCAATAACCAATGCGCAATACGCAATAACCAATGCGCAATACGCAATAAACAATGCGCAGTAAGCAATAAACAATACGCAATAAACAATGCGCAAAACGCAATAAACAATGCGCAAAACGCAATAAACAATGCGCAAAACGCAATAAACAATGCGCAAAACGCAATAAACAATGCGCAAAACGCAATAAACAATGCGCAATACGCAATAAATAATGCGCCATACGAAGTAACCAATGCGCAATACGCAATAAACAATGCGCAGTACGCAATAAACAATGTGCAATTCTCAATAAACAATGCGCAATACGTAGTAAACAATGCGCAATACGCAGTAAACAATGCGCAATACGCAATACGCAATAATCAATGCGCAATGCGCAATACGCAATAATCAATGTTCAATGCGCAATACGCAATAATCAATGCGCAGTACGCAATAAACAATGCGCCATACGCAATAACCAATGCGCAATACGCAATAAACAATGCGCAATACGCAATAAACAATGCGCAGTACGCAATAAGCAATGCTCAATACGCTAATAGCAATGCCCAATACGCAATAAACAATGCGCAATAACCAATGCGCAACACGCAATAAACAATGCGCACTACGCAATAAACAATGCGCAATACGCAATAAACAATGCGCAATACGCTATTATCAATGCGCATTACACTATTAGCTATGCGCAATGCGCAATAATCAATGCGCTCTACGCAATAAACAATGCACAACACGCAATACGCACTAAACAATGCGCCATACGCAATAAACAATGCGCAATACGCAGTAAACAATGCGCAATACGCAATAAACATTGCGCAATACGCAATAAACATTGCGCAATACGCAATAAACATTGCTCAATGCGCAATACGCAATAATCAATGCGCAATACGCAATAAACAATGCGCAGTACGCAATAAGCAAATGCGCAATACGCAATAACCAATGCGCAATGCGCAATAAACCATGCGCAATACGCAATAAACAATGCTCAATACGCAATACGCAATGCGCAATGCGCAATGAACAATGCGCACTACGCAATAAACAATGCGCAATACGTTATTAGCAATGCGCGGTGCGCAATAAACAATGCGCAATAAGCAATGCGCAATACGCAATAATCAATGCGCAATGCGCAATGCGCAATAATCAATGCGCAATGCGCAATAAACCATGCGCAATACGCAATCAACAATGCGCAATACGCAATAATCAATGCGCAATAAACAAGGCGAAATACGCAATAATCAATGCGCAATACGCAATAACCAATGCGCAACACGCAATAAGCAATGAGCACTACGCAATAAACAATGCGCAGTAAGCCATAAACAATGCGCAATGCGCAATATACTTTGACCAATACGCTATTAGCAATTCGCAATACGCAATAAACAATGCGCAATAAGCAATGACTACGTAATAATCAATGCGCAATACGCCATAAACAATGCGCAACACGCAATAAACAATGCGCACTACGCAATAAACAATGCGCAATACGCAATAAACAATGCGCCATACGCAACAACCAATGCGCAATACGCAATAAACCATGCGCAGTACGCAATAAGCAATGCGCAGTACGCAATAAGCAAATGCGCAATACGCAATAACCAATGCGCAATGCGCAATAAACCATGCGCAATACGCAATAAACAATGCTCAATACGCAATACGCAATGCGCAATGCGCAATGAACAATGCGCACTACGCAATAAACAATGCGCAATACGTTATTAGCAATGCGCGGTGCGCAATAAACAATGCGCAATAAGCAATGCGCAATACGCAATAATCAATGCGCAATGCGCAATGCGCAATAATCAATGCGCAATGCGCAATAAACCATGCGCAATACGCAATCAACAATGCGCAATACGCAATAATCAATGCGCAATAAACAAGGCGAAATACGCAATAATCAATGCGCAATACGCAATAACCAATGCGCAACACGCAATAAGCAATGAGCACTACGCAATAAACAATGCGCAGTAAGCCATAAACAATGCGCAATGCGCAATATACTTTGACCAATACGCTATTAGCAATTCGCAATACGCAATAAACAATGCGCAATAAGCAATGACTACGTAATAATCAATGCGCAATACGCCATAAACAATGCGCAACACGCAATAAACAATGCGCACTACGCAATAAACAATGCGCAATACGCAATAAACAATGCGCCATACGCAACAACCAATGCGCAATACGCAATAACCAATGAGCAACACGCAATAAGCAATGCGCACTACGCAATAAACAATGCGCAATACGCAATAATCAGTGCGCAATAAACAATGCGCAATACGCAATAATCAGTGCGCCATGCAAAATAACCAATGCGCAATACGGAATAAACAATGCGCAGTACGCAATAAGCAATGCGCAATACGCAATAAACAATGAGCAATACGCTATTAGCAATGCGCAATACGCAATAACCAATGCGCAACACGCAATAAACAATGCACAATGCGCTATTAGCAATGCGCAACACGCAATAAACAATGCGCAATACGCAATAAACAATGCGCAGTACGGAATATCCAGTGCGCAATACGCAATAAGCAATGCGCAATACGCAATAAACAATGCGCCATACGCAACAACCAATGCGCAATAACCAATAAGCAATGCGCAATACGCAATAAATAATGCGCAATGCGCAATATACAATGCGCCATACAAAATAACCATTGCGCATTAGGCAATAACCAGTGCGCAATACGCAATAAACAATGCGCAATACGCAATAACAAATGCGCAATACGCAATAAGCAATGCGCAATACGCAATACACAATGCGCAGTATGCGATAAACAATGCGCAATACGCAATACGCAATAGACAATGAGCAATACGCAACCACCAATGCGCAATACGCAATAAGCAATGCGCAATACGCAATAAACAATGCGCAGTACGCAATAAACAATGTGCAATGCTCAATAAACAATGCGCAATACGCAGTAAACAATGCGCAATGCGCGTCAACAATGCGTATTACGCAATAAACAATGCGCAATGCGCAATACGCAATTAGCAATGCGCAATACGCAATTAGCAATGCGCAATACGCAATAAACAATGCGCAATACGCAATAATCAGTGCGCAATAAACAATGCGCAATACGCAATAATCAGTGCGCAATAAACAATGCGCAATACGCAATAATCAGTGCGCAATAAACAATGCGCAATACGCAATAACCAATGCGCAATACGCAATAACCAATGCGCAACACGCAATAAGCAATGCGCACTACGCAATAAACAATGCGCAATACGCAATACGCAATAAACAATGCGCCATACGCAACAACCAATGCGCAATAACCAATAAGCAATGCGCAATACGCAATATACAATGACCAATTCGCTATTAGCAATTCGCAATACGCAATAAACAATGCGCACTACGCAATAAGCAATGCGCAATACGCAATAAACAATGCGCAGTAAGCAATAAACAATACGCAATAAACAATGCGCAAAACGCAATAAACAATGCGCAAAACGCAATAAACAATGCGCAAAACGCAATAAACAATGCGCAGTACGCAATAAATAATGCGCCATACGAAGTAACCAATGCGCAATACGCAATAAACAATGCGCAGTACGCAATAAACAATGTGCAATTCTCAATAAACAATGCGCAATACGTAGTAAACAATGCGCAATACGCAGTAAACAATGCGCAATACGCAATACGCAATAATCAATGCGCAATGCGCAATACGCAATAATCAATGTTCAATGCGCAATAAACAATGCGCCATACGCAATAACCAATGCGCAATACGCAATAAACAATGCGCAATACGCAATAAACAATGCGCAGTACGCAATAAGCAATGCTCAATACGCTAATAGCAATGCCCAATACGCAATAAACAATGCGCAATACGCAATAACCAATGCGCAATACGCAATAACCAATGCGCAACACGCAATAAACAATGCGCACTACGCAATAAACAATGCGCAATACGCAATAAACAATGCGCAATACGCTATTATCAATGCGCATTACACTATTAGCTATGCGCAATGCGCAATAATCAATGCGCTCTACGCAATAAACAATGCACAACACGCAATACGCACTAAACAATGCGCCATACGCAATAAACAATGCGCAATACGCAGTAAACAATGCGCAATACGCAATAAACATTGCGCAATACGCAATAAACATTGCGCAATACGCAATAAACATTGCTCAATGCGCAATACGCAATAATCAATGCGCAATACGCAATAAACAATGCGCAGTACGCAATAAGCAAATGCGCAATACGCAATAACCAATGCGCAATGCGCAATAAACCATGCGCAATACGCAATAAACAATGCGCAATACGCAATACGCAATGCGCAATGCGCAATGCGCAATGAACAATGCGCACTACGCAATAAACAATGCGCAATACGTTATTAGCAATGCGCGGTGCGCAATAAACAATGCGCAATAAGCAATGCGCAATAAACCATGCGCAATACGCAATCAACAATGCGCAATACGCAATAATCAATGCGCAATAAACAAGGCGAAATACGCAATAATCAATGCGCAATACGCAATAACCAATGCGCAACACGCAATAAGCAATGAGCACTACGCAATAAACAATGCGCAGTAAGCCATAAACAATGCGCAATGCGCAATATACTTTGACCAATACGCTATTAGCAATTCGCAATACATAATAAACAATGCGCAATAAGCAATGACTACGTAATAATCAATGCGCAATACGCCATAAACAATGCGCAACACGCAATAAACAATGCGCACTACGCAATAAACAATGCGCAACACGCAATAAACAATGCGCAATACGCAGTAAACAATGCGCCATACGCAGTAAACAATGCGCAATACGCAATCAACAATGCGTATTACGCAATAAATAATGCGCCATGCAATATAACCAATGCGCAATACGCAATAACCAATGCGCCATACAAAATAACCTATGCGCAATACGCAATAAACAATGCGCAATAGGCAATACGCAATACGCAATAAACAATGCGCAATACGCAATAACCAATGCGCAATACGGAATAAACAGTGCGCAGTACGCAATAAGCAATGCGCAATACGCAATAAACAATGAGCAATACGCTATTAGCAATGCGCAGTACGCAATAAACAATGTGCAATGCTCAATAAACAATGCGCAATACGCAGTAAACAATGCGCAATGCGCGTCAACAATGCGTATTACGCAATAAACAATGCGCAATGCGCAATACGCAATTAGCAATGCGCAATACGCAATTAGCAATGCGCAATACGCAATAAACAATGCGCAATACGCAATAATCAGTGCGCAATAAACAATGCGCAATACGCAATAATCAGTGCGCAATAAACAATGCGCAACACGCAATAAACAATGCGCAATACGCAGTAAACAATGCGCCATACGCAGTAAACAATGCGCAATACGCAATCAACAATGCGTATTACGCAATAAATAATGCGCTATGCAATATAACCAATGCGCAATACGCAATAACCAATGCGCCATACAAAATAACCTATGCGCAATACGCAATAAACAATGCGCAATAGGCAATACGCAATACGCAATAAACAATGCGCAATACGCAATAACCAATGCGCAATACGGAATAAACAGTGCGCAGTACGCAATAAGCAATGCGCAATACGCAATAAACAATGAGCAATACGCTATTAGCAATGCGCAATACGCAATAACCAATGCGCAACACGCAATAAGCAATACGCACTACGCAATAAACAATGCGCAATACGCAATACGCAATAAACAATGCGCCATACGCAGCAACCAATGCGCAATACGCAATAAGCAATGCGCAATACGCAATAAACAATGCGCAATGCGCAATATACAATGATCAATACGCTATTAGCAATTCGCAATACGCAATAAACAATGCGCAATAAGAAATGACTACGTAATAATCAATGCGCAGTACGCAATAAACAATGTGCAATTCTCAATAAATAATGCGCAATACGCAGTAAACAATGCGCCATACGCAGTAAACAATGCGCAATACGCAATCAACAATGCGTATTACGCAATAAATAATGCGCCATGCAAAATAACCTATGCGCAATACGCAATAAACAATGCGCAATAGGCAATACGCAATACGCAATAAACAATGCGCAAAACGCAATAACCAATGCGCAATACGGAATAAACAATGCGCAGTCCGCAATAAGCAATGCGCAATACGCAATAAACAATAAGCAATACGCTATTAGCAATGCGCAATACGCAATAACCAATGCGCAACACGCAATAAACAGTGCACAATGCGCTATTAGCAATGCGCAACACGCAATAAACTATGCGCAATACGGAATAAACAATGCGCAATACGCAGTAAACAATGCGCCATACGCAGTAAACAATGCGCCATACGCAGTAAACAATGCGCAATACGCAATCAACAATGCGTATTACGCAATAAATAATGCGCCATGCAATATAACCAATGCGCAATACGCAATAACCAATGCGCCATACAAAATAACCTATGCGCAGTACGCAATAAACAATGCGCAATAGGCAATACGCAATACGCAATAAACAATGCGCAATACGCAATAACCAATGCGCAATACGGAATAAACAGTGCGCAGTCCGCAATAAGCAATGCGCAATACGCAATAAACAATAAGCAATACGCTATTAGCAATGCGCAATACGCAATAACCAATGCGCAACACGCAAGAAACAATGCACAATGCGCTATTAGCAATGCGCAACACGCAATAAACTATGCGCAATAGGGAATAAACAATGCGCAATACGCAGTAAACAATGCGCCATACGCAGTAAACAATGCGCCATACGCAGTAAACAATGCGCAATACGCAATCAACAATGCGCAATACGCAATAACCAATGCGCCATACAAAATAACCTATGCGCAATACGCAATAAACAATGCGCAATAGGCAATACGCAATACGCAATAAACAATGCGCAATACGCAATAACCAATGCGCAATACGGAATAAACAGTGCGCAGTACGCAATAAGCAATGCGCAATACGCAATAAACAATGCGCAGTACGCAATAAACAATGCGCAATACGCAGTAAACAAAGCGCCATACGCAGTAAACAATGCGCAATACGCAATCAACAATGCGTATTACGCAATAAATAATGCGCCATGCAATATAACCAATGCGCAATACGCAATAACCAATGCGCCATACAAAATAACCTATGCGCAATACGCAATAAACAATGCGCAATAGGCAATACGCAATACGCAATAAACAATGCGCAATACGCAATAACCAATGCGCAATACGGAATAAACAGTGCGCAGTACGCAATAAGCAATGCGCAATACGCAATAAACAATGAGCAATACGCTATTAGCAATGCGCAATACGCAATAACCAATGCGCAACACGCAATAAGCAATACGCACTACGCAATAAACAATGCGCAATACGCAATACGCAATAAACAATGCGCCATACGCAGCAACCAATGCGCAATACGCAATAAGCAATGCGCAATACGCAATAAACAATGCGCAGTAAGCCATAAACAATGCGCAATGCGCAATATACAATGATCAATACGCTATTAGCAATTCGCAATACGCAATAAACAATGCGCAATAAGAAATGACTACGTAATAATCAATGCGCAGTACGCAATAAACAATGTGCAATTCTCAATAAATAATGCGCAATACGCAGTAAACAATGCGCCATACGCAGTAAACAATGCGCAATACGCAATTGTTCCGGCCGACCTATACTCGGCGGACCCGCTTCAACCGACGTTGCGGAGCCGCGCGGGATGACGTCATGTCATCCTCGCGGCCCCCCACTTTGCGATCCGCCGAATAGGTGAATTTCGGTTACGCACGGGATCGGGGGCACTCGTCTGTAAGCAATTCATACGTAAACACCGCGATCGCAACGATCCCCGCCGTGTACAACCGCTTCGTCACCCCGCTTCGTTAAAACCGCATTATTGTTTGTACCGCGTCTCATTTTTGTAGCGTATTGCGTCTCTTCGTCAGTCTGTGTTAAGTAAACGTGCGTGTACACAAAGAGTGCCGAGTTTATTCACCACCCACCAAATCTCCCACTGATACTCGCTCCGATCTCCAACATTTTTGGTCCTTCGAGCCGGATAGATCGGCGGCTCTCAGCATCTCACATCGAGATCACCATCAGTGGGGACCGCAGTGGTGCAAGTGCGTCAGAAACCGCGTGTGCGATTCACAGGCAAATCGCCTTGTACTTTCAAATCGGTTCGTTAACCGTCGGAAACCGCTCGCGTGTGGTGTTTGTGTCTCGCTCGCTTGTCTCGTGACCTCGCGTTCGTTATACCAGTCATTCAAGATGACAACAGCCAACACGCTTTTCGACATCCAAGCCGACCTGTACAAGACTCTCGGCAACATCATCATCCGTACAGCGACGATGGGAATGGCCAACCTCACAGAGGGTTACATACAGACCCAGTTTGAGGCACTCCTCCGCACCTGGGATCAATTCCGTGCGAACCATGTTAAGCTCCACCAGCTATGCACTGGGCAACAACGAACGCACGACTATTTCGTCCGAAATCTGCGTGAAGAGTGCGAGGAGCTGGTCATCGACGCCGACGCCACGCTGCGCACCATGCGCAAGGAGCTCTCGGCCCGCACATCCGCCTCGAACGATGGGCCAAGCTCCCTCGCACAACCCGTCACGAAGACGGAGAAGCCGGGACCGGCCATCTCAAGGACGCTCCCGCATACGCCGCAGTCTGAAGCCTCCACCGTCACCTCCGCCACAGCACCAACGGGCGAGTCGTCATCCGCAGCAGCGCATCAGGACTCTCCAGCATCGCCCAAAGGGATCGCTGCGCCGTCCGATGCTCCTGGCCACCGCACACAACGAGGTCATCACCGCCACCGGAGAACGCCTCCAGGCTCACATCCTGGCTCGCATCTCCGGCGCCGCCGCTGTCGCGCTCTTCCGGTTGCGCCACCGCTCTCGGACTCTCGTGCTCTTGCGCTTCCGGTCGCGCCTTCGATCAAGCATTCTCGTTCTCTGTCGCCTCCGCTCGCGCCTCCGTTCTCGCACTCGCGTGCTCAGGCGCTTCCGCTCTCGCACTCTCGGGCTTGTCCGGTCTCGCCACCGCTCTCGGACTCTAGTGCTCCGGCGCATCCGCTCGCGCCTTCACTCTCGGAATCTCGAGCTCTTGCGCTTCCGCTCGCGTCTTCGCACTCGCATCCACGTTCTGTGGCGCCTCCGCTCTCGCACTCTCGTTCCCTTGCGTTTCCTGTCGCGCCTCCGCTCGCGCCTCTGCTCGCGCATCCGCTCTCGCGCTCGCGTGCTCTGGCGCCTCCGCTCGCGTCTTCGCACTCGCATTCTCGCTCTCTAGCACCTCCGTTCGTGCATTCTCGCGACTACACTCTTGCACCGCCGCTTGTGCGCTCTGTCGCATCCGCTTGTGCGCTCTTGCGTCTCCGCTCGCGCCTCCGCTTTCGCGCCGCCGCGCTTGCGTTCTCGCACCTCCGCCGCTTGTGCGCTCTGTCGCATCCGCTTGTGCGCTCTTGCGTCTCCGCTCGCGCCTCCGCTTTCGCGCCGCCGCGCTTGCGTTCTCGCACTTCCGCCCGTGCGCTCGTTCGCATCCGCTTGTGCGCTCTCGCGCCTCCGCTTGTGCGCTGTTGCGCCCCCGTTCGTGCGCTCTCGCGGCTCCGCTCTTGTACCTCCGCTCGTGTGCCTCCGCTTTCGCGCCGCCGCGCTTGCGTTCTCGCACCTCCGCTCGTGCGTTCTTTCGCAGCCGCTTGTGCGCTCTTTCGGCTCCGCTCTTGCACCTCCGCTTGTGCCTCCGCTTTCGCGCCGCCGCGCTTGCGCTCTCGCACCTCCGCTCGTGCGCTCCTTCGCATGCGCTCGTGCGCTCGCGCGCTCTTGCACCTCCGTTCGTGCATTCTCGCGACTACACTCTTGCACCGCCGCTTGTGCGCTCTGTCGCATCCGCTTGTGCGCTCTTGCGTCTCCGCTCGCGCCTCCGCTTTCGCGCCGCCGCGCTTGCGTTCTCGCACCTCCGCCGCTTGTGCGCTCTGTCGCATCCGCTTGTGCGCTCTTGCGTCTCCGCTCGCGCCTCCGCTTTCGCGCCGCCGCGCTTGCGTTCTCGCACTTCCGCCCGTGCGCTCGTTCGCATCCGCTTGTGCGCTCTCGCGCCTCCGCTTGTGCGCTGTTGCGCCCCCGTTCGTGCGCTCTCGCGGCTCCGCTCTTGTACCTCCGCTCGTGTGCCTCCGCTTTCGCGCCGCCGCGCTTGCGTTCTCGCACCTCCGCTCGTGCGTTCTTTCGCAGCCGCTTGTGCGCTCTTTCGGCTCCGCTCTTGCACCTCCGCTTGTGCCTCCGCTTTCGCGCCGCCGCGCTTGCGTTCTCGCACCTCCGCTCGTGCGTTCTTTCGCAGCCGCTTGTGCGCTCTTTCGGCTCCGCTCTTGCACCTCCGCTTGTGCCTCCGCTTTCGCGCCGCCGCGCTTGCGCTCTCGCACCTCCGCTCGTGCGCTCCTTCGCATGCGCTCGTGCGCTCGCGCGCTCTTGCACCTCCGTTCGTGCATTCTCGCGACTACACTCTTGCACCTCCGTTCGTGCATTCTCGCGACTACACTCTTGCACCGCCGCTTGTGCGCTCTGTCGCATCCGCTTGTGCGCTCTTGCGTCTCCGCTCGCGCCTCCGCTTTCGCGCCGCCGCGCTTGCGTTCTCGCACCTCCGCCCGTGCGCTCGTTCGCATCCGCTTGTGCGCTCTTGCGTCTCCGCTCGCGCCTCCGATTTCGCGCCGCCGCGCTTGCGTTCTCGCACCTCCGCCCGTGCGCTCGTTCGCATCCGCTTGCGCGCTCTTTCGTCTCCGCTCGCGCCTCCGCCTTCGCACCGCCGCGCTTGCTTTCTCGCACCTCCGCTCGTGCGCTCGTTCGCATCCGCTGGTGCGCTTTCGTCTCCGCTTGCGCCTCCGTTCCGTTGTCTCAGCTTTCGCGTCTCCGCTCACGGCATGCGACAACCCCGCGTCTATTGCCGAGACGGCGTCTCGGCAAGGGGGGGAGTAATGTTCCGGCCGACCTATACTCGGCGGACCCGCTTCAACCGACGTTGCGGAGCCGCGCGGGATGACGTCATGTCATCCTCGCGGCCCCCCACTTTGCGATCCGCCGAATAGGTGAATTTCGGTTACGCACGGGATCGGGGGCACTCGTCTGTAAGCAATTCATACGTAAACACCGCGATCGCAACGATCCCCGCCGTGTACAACCGCTTCGTCACCCCGCTTCGTTAAAACCGCATTATTGTTTGTACCGCGTCTCATTTTTGTAGCGTATTGCGTCTCTTCGTCAGTCTGTGTTAAGTAAACGTGCGTGTACACAAAGAGTGCCGAGTTTATTCACCACCCACCAAATCTCCCACTGATACTCGCTCCGATCTCCAACAGCAATCAACAATGCGTATTACGCAATAAATAATGCGCCATACAAAATAACCTATGCGCAATACGCAATAAACAATGCGCAATAGGCAATACGCAATACGCAATAAACAATGCGCAAAACGCAATAACCAATGCGCAATACGGAATAAACAATGCGCAGTCCGCAATAAGCAATGCGCAATACGCAATAAACAATAAGCAATACGCTATTAGCAATGCGCAATACGCAATAACCAATGCGCAACACGCAATAAACAATGCACAATGCGCTATTAGCAATGCGCAACACGCAATAAACTATGCGCAATACGGAATAAACAATGCGCAATACGCAGTAAACAATGCGCCATACGCAGTAAATAATGCGCCATACGCAGTAAACAATGCGCAATACGCAATCAACAATGCGTATTACGCAATAAATAATGCGCCATGCAATATAACCAATGCGCAATACGCAATAACCAATGCGCCATACAAAATAACCTATGCGCAATACGCAATAAACAATGCGCAATAGGCAATACGCAATACGCAATAAACAATGCGCAATACGCAATAACCAATCCGCAATACGGAATAAACAGTGCGCAGTACGCAATAAGCAATGCGCAATACGCAATAAACAATGCGCAGTACGCAATAAACAATGCGCAATACGCAGTAAACAATGCGCCATACGCAGTAAACAATGCGCAATACGCAATCAACAATGCGTATTACGCAATAAATAATGCGCCATGCTATATAACCAATGCGCAATACGCAATAACCAATGCGCCATACAAAATAACCTATGCGCAATACGCAATAAACAATGCGCAATAGGCAATACGCAATACGCAATAAACAATGCGCAATACGCAATAACCAATGCGCAATACGGAATAAACAGTGCGCAGTACGCAATAAGCAATGCGCAACGCGCAATATACAATGATCAATACGCTATTAGCAATTCGCAATACGCAATAAACAATGCGCAATAAGAAATGACTACGTAATAATCAATGCGCAGTACGCAATAAACAATGTGCAATTCTCAATAAATAATGCGCAATACGCAGTAAACAATGCGCCATACGCAGTAAACAATGCGCAATACGCAATCAACAATGCGTATTACGCAATAAATAATGCGCCATACAAAATAACCTATGCGCAATACGCAATAAACAATGCGCAATAGGCAATACGCAATACGCAATAAACAATGCGCAAAACGCAATAACCAATGCGCAATACGGAATAAACAATGCGCAGTCCGCAATAAGCAATGCGCAATACGCAATAAACAATAAGCAATACGCTATTAGCAATGCGCAATACGCAATAACCAATGCGCAACACGCAATAAACAATGCACAATGCGCTATTAGCAATGCGCAACACGCAATAAACTATGCGCAATACGGAATAAACAATGCGCAATACGCAGTAAACAATGCGCCATACGCAGTAAACAATGCGCAATACGCAATCAACAATGCGTATTACGCAATAAATAATGCGCCATGCAAAATAACCAATGCGCAATACGCAATAACCAATGCGCCATACAAAATAACCTATGCGCAATACGCAATAAACAATGCGCAATAGGCAATGACTACGTAATAATCAATGCGCAGTACGCAATAAACAATGTGCAATTCTCAATAAACAATGCGCAATACGCAGTAAACAATGCGCACTAAGCAGCAACCAATGCGCAATACCCAATAAGCAATGCGCAATACGCAATAAACAATGCGCAGTAAGCCATAAACAATGCGCAATGCGCAATATACAATGACCAATACGCTATTAGCAATTCGCAATACGCAATAAACAATGCGCAATAAGAAATGACTACGTAATAATCAATGCGCAGTACGCAATAAACAATGTGCAATTCTCAATAAACAATGCGCAATACGCAGTAAACAATGCGCCATACGCAGTAAACCATGCGCAATACGCAATCAACAATGCGTATTACGCAATAAATAATGCGCCATGCAAAATAACCAATGCGCAATACGCAATAAACAATGCGCAGTACGCAATAACCAATGCGCCATAAAAAATAACCTATGCGCAATACGCAATAAACAATGCGCAATAGGCAATACGCAATACGCAAAACGCAATAACCAATGCGCAATACGGAATAAACAATGCGCAGTACGCAATAAGCAATGCGCAATACGCAATAAACAATGAGCAATACGCTATTAGCAATGCGCAATACGCAATAACCAATGCGCAACACGCAATAAACAATGCACAATGCGCTATTAGCAATGCGCAACACGCAATAAACTATGCGCAATACGGAATAAACAATGCGCAATACGCAATAAACAATGCGCAGTACGCAATATCCAGTGCGCAATACGCAATAAGCAATGCGCAATACGCAATAAACAATGCGCAGTACGCAATAAACAATGCGCAATACGCAGTAAACAATGCGCCATACGCAGTAAACAATGCGCAATACGCGATCAACAATGCGTATTAGGCAATAAATAATGCGCCATGCAAAATAACCAATGCGCAATACGCAATAACCAATGCGCCATACAAAATAACCTATGCGCAATACGCAATAAACAATGCGCAATAGGCAATGACTACGTAATAATCAATGCGCAGTACGCAATAAACAATGTGCAATACGCAATAAGCAATGCGCAATACGCAATAAACAATGCGCAGTACGCAATAAACAATGCGCAATACGCAGTAAACAATGCGCCATACGCAGTAAACCATGCGCAATACGCAATCAACAATGCGTATTACGCAATAAATAATGCGCCATGCAAAATAACCAATGCGCAATACGCAATAAACAATGCGCAGTACGCAATAACCAATGCGCCATACAAAATAACCTATGCGCAATACGCAATAAACAATGCGCAATAGGCAATACGCAATACGCAAAACGCAATAACCAATGCGCAATACGGAATAAACAATGCGCAGTACGCAACAAGCAATGCGCAATACGCAATAAACAATGAGCAATACGCTATTAGCAATGCGCAATACGCAATAACCAATGCGCAACACGCAATAAACAATGCACAATGCGCTATTAGCAATGCGCAACACGCAATAAACTATGCGCAATACGGACTAAACAATGCGCACTACGCAATAAACAATGCGCAGTACGCAATATCCAGTGCGCAATACGCAATAAGCAATGCGCAATACGCAATAAACAATGCGCCATACGCAACAACCAATGCGCAATAACCAATAAGCAATGCGCAATACGCAATAAACAATGCGCAATACGCAATAACAAATGCGCAATACGCAATAAGCAATGCGCAATACGCAATAAACAATGCGCAGTATGCGATAAACAATGCGCAATACGCAATACGCAATAGACAATGAGCAATACGCAACCACCAATGCGCAATACGCAATAAGCAATGCGCAATACGCAATAAACAATGCGCAGTACGCAATAAACAATGTGCAATGCTCAATAAACAATGCGCAATACGCAGTAAACAATGCGCAATGCGCGTCAACAATGCGTATTACGCAATAAACAATGCGCAATGCGCAATACGCAATTAGCAATGCGCAATACGCAATAAACAATGCGCAATACGCAATAATCAGTGCGCAATAAACAATGCGCAATACGCAATAATCAGTGCGCAATAAACAATGCGCAATACGCAATAACCAATGCGCAATACGCAATAACCAATGCGCAACACGCAATAAGCAATGCGCACTACGCAATAAACAATGCGCAATACGCAATACGCAATAAAAAATGCGCCATACGCAACAACCAATGCGCAATAACCAATAAGCAATGCGCAATACGCAATAAACAATGCGCAGTAAGCCAGAAACAATGCGCAATGCGCAATATACAATGACCAATTCGCTATTAGCAATTCGCAATACGCAATAAACAATGCGCACTACGCAATAAGCAATGCGCAATACGCAATAAACAATGCGCAGTAAGCAATAAACAATGCGCAAAACGCAATAAACAATGCGCAAAACGCAATAAACAATGCGCAGTACGCAATAAATAATGCGCCATACGAAGTAACCAATGCGCAATACGCAATAAACTACGCAGTACGCAATAAACAATGTGCAATTCTCAATAAACAATGCGCAATACGTAGTAAACAATGCGCAATACGCAGTAAACAATGCGCAATACGCAATACGCAATAATCAATGCGCAATGCGCAATACGCAATAATCAATGTTCAATGCGCAATACGCAATAATCAATGCGCAGTACGCAATAAACAATGCGCCATACGCAATAACCAATGCGCAATACGCAATAAACAATGCGCAATACGCAATAACCAATGCGCAATACGCAATAACCAATGCGCAACACGCAATAAACAATGCGCACTACGCAATAGACAATGCGCAATACGCAATAAACAATGCGCAATACGCTATTATCAATGCGCATTACACTATTAGCTATGCGCAATGCGCAATAATCAATGCGCTCTACGCAATAAACAATGCACAAAACGCAATACGCACTAAGCAATGCGCACTACGCAGTAAACAATGCGCAATACGCAATACGCAATAAAAAATGCGCCATACGCAACAACCAATGCGCAATAACCAATAAGCAATGCGCAATACGCAATAAACAATGCGCAGTAAGCCAGAAACAATGCGCAATGCGCAATATACAATGACCAATTCGCTATTAGCAATTCGCAATACGCAATAAACAATGCGCACTACGCAATAAGCAATGCGCAATACGCAATAAACAATGCGCAGTAAGCAATAAACAATGCGCAAAACGCAATAAACAATGCGCAAAACGCAATAAACAATGCGCAAAACGCAATAAACAATGCGCAGTACGCAATAAATAATGCGCCATACGAAGTAACCAATGCGCAATACGCAATAAACAATGCGCAGTACGCAATAAACAATGTGCAATTCTCAATAAACAATGCGCAATACGTAGTAAACAATGCGCAATACGCAGTAAACAATGCTCAATACGCAATACGCAATAATCAATGCGCAATGCGCAATACGCAATAATCAATGTTCAATGCGCAATACGCAATAATCAATGCGCAGTACGCAATAAACAATGCGCCATACGCAATAACCAATGCGCAATACGCAATAAACAATGCGCAATACGCAATAAACAATGCGCAATACGCTATTATCAATGCGCATTACACTATTAGCTATGCGCAATGCGCAATAATCAATGCGCTCTACGCAATAAACAATGCACAAAACGCAATACGCACTAAGCAATGCGCACTACGCAATAAACAATGCGCAATACGCAATACGCAATAAAAAATGCGCCATACGCAACAACCAATGCGCAATAACCAATAAGCAATGCGCAATACGCAATAAACAATGCGCAGTAAGCCAGAAACAATGCGCAATGCGCAATATACAATGACCAATTCGCTATTAGCAATTCGCAATACGCAATAAACAATGCGCACTACGCAATAAGCAATGCGCAATACGCAATAAACAATGCGCAGTAAGCAATAAACAATGCGCAAAACGCAATAAACAATGCGCAAAACGCAATAAACAATGCGCAATACGCAGTAAACAATGCGCAACACGCAATAAACATTGCGCAATACGCAATAAACATTGCGCAATGCGCAATACGCAATAATCAATGCGCAATGCGCAATACGCAATAAACAATGCGCAGTACGCAATAAACAATGCGCCATACGCAATAACCAATGCGCAATACGCAATAAACAATGCGCAGTACGCAATAAGCAATGCTCAATACGCTATTAGCAAAGCGCAATACGCAATAAACAATGCTCAATAAACAATGCGCAGTACGCAATAAACAATGCCCAAAACGCAATAAACAATGCGCAGTACGCAATAAATAATGTGCCATACAATACAACCAATGCGCAATACGCAATAAACAATGCGCCATACGCAACAACCAATGCGTAATACGCAATAAGCAATGCGCACTACGCAATAAACAATGCGCAATACGCAATAATCAGTGCGCAATAAACAATGCGCAATACGCAATAATCAGTGCGCAATAAACAATGCGCAATACGCAATAATCAGTGCGCAATAAACAATGCGCCATACGCAATAATCAGTGCGCAATAAACAATGCGCAATACGCAATAACCAATGCGCAATACGCAATAACCAATGCGCAACACGCAATAAGCAATGCGCACTACGCAATAAACAATGCGCAATACGCAATACGCAATAAACAATGCGCCATACGCAACAACCAATAAGCAATGAGCAATACGCAATAAACAATGCGCAGTAAGCCAGAAAGAATGCGCAATGCGCAATATACAATGACCAATTCGCTATTAGCAATTCGCAATACGCAATAAACAATGCGCACTACGCAATAAGCAATGCGCAATACGCAATAAACAATGCGCAGTAAGCAATAAACAATACGCAATAAACAATGCGCAAAACGCAATAAACAATGCGCAAAACGCAATAAACAATGCGCAAAACGCAATAAACCATGCGCAAAACGCAATAAACAATGCGCAGTACGCAATAAATAATGCGCCATACGAAGTAACCAATGCGCAATACGCAATAAACAATGCGCAGTACGCAATAAACAATGTGCAATTCTCAATAAACAATGCGCAATACGTAGTAAACAATGCGCAATACGCAGTAAACAATGCGCAATACGCAATACGCAATAATCAATGCGCAATGCGCAATACGCAATAATCAATGTTCAATGCGCAATACGCAATAATCAATGCGCAGTACGCAATAAACAATGCGCCATACGCAATAACCAATGCGCAATACGCAATAAACAATGCGCAATACGCAATAAACAATGCGCAGTACGCAATAAGCAATGCTCAATACGCTATTAGCAATGCCCAATACGCAATAATCAATGCGCAATACGCAATAACCAATGCGCAGTACGCAATAACCAATGCGCAACACGCAATAAACAATGCGCACTACGCAATAAACAATGCGCAATACGCAATAAACAATGCGCAATACGCTATTATCAATGCGCATTACACTATTAGCTATGCGCAATGCGCAATAATCAATGCGCTCTACGCAATAAACAATGCACAAAACGCAATACGCACTAAACAATGCGCCATACGCAATAAACAATGCGCAATACGCAGTAAACAATGCGCAATACGCAATAACCAATGCGCATTACGCAATAAGCAATGCGCAATACGTAATAATCAATGCGCAATGCGCAATAAACAATGCGCAACACGCAATAAACAATGCGCACCACGTAATAAACAATGCGCAATACGCAATAAACAATGCGCAATACGCTATTAGCAATGCGCAATACGCAATAAACAATGCACAATACGCTATTAGCAATGCGCAACACGCAATAAACTATGCCCAATACGGAATAAACAATGCGCAATACGCAATAAACAATGCGCAATGCGCAATACGCAATAAACAATGCGCAACGCGCAATACGCAATAACCAATGCGCAATACGCAATAAGCAATGCGCAATACGAAATAAACAATGCGCAGGACGCAACAACCACTGAGCAATATGCAATAAACAATGCGGAATACGCAATATACAATGAGCAATACGCTATTAGCAATGCGCAATACGTAATAAACAATGCGCAATTCGCAATACGCAATAATCAATGCGCAATGCGCAATAAACAATGCGCAGTACACAATAAACAATGACGAAAACGCAATAAACAATGCGCAGTACGCAATAAGTAATGCGCCATATAAAATAACCAATGCGCAATACGCAATAACCAATGCGCAATACGCAATAAACAATGCGCTGTACGCAATAAACAATGTGCAATGCTCAATAAACAATGCGCAATGCGCAATATGCAATGCGCAATACACAATAATCAATGCGTAATGCACAACAGACAATGCGCAAAACGCAATAAGCAATGCGCCGTACGCAATAAACAATGCGCAATGCTCAATAAACAATGCGCAATACGCAACAACCAATGCGCACTACGCAATAAGCAATGCTCAATACGCTATTAGCAATGCGCAATACGCAATAAACAATGCGCAATGCGCAATACGCAATAATCAATGCGCAATGGGCAATAAACGATGCGCAGTACGCAATAAACAATGCCCAAAATCGCAATAAACAATGCGCAGTACGCAATAAATAATGCGCAGTACGCAATAAATAATGCGCCATACGAAGTAACCAATGCGCAATACGCAATAAACAATGCGCAGTACGCAATAAACAATGTGCAATACGCAATAAACAATGCGCAATACGCAATAAACAATGCGCAGTACGCAATAAGCAATGCTCAATACGCTATTAGCAATGCCCAATACGCAATAAACAATGCGCTATACGCAATAACCAATGCGCAATACGCAATAACCAATGCGCAACACGCAATAAACAATGCGCAATGCGCAATAATCAATGCGCTCTACGCAATAAACAATGCACAAAACGCAATACGCACTAAACAATGCGCCATACGCAATAAACAATGCGCAATACGCAGTAAACAATGCGCAATACGCAATAAACATTGCGCAATACGCAATAAACATTGCGCAATGCGCAATACGCAATAATCAATGCGCAATGCGCAATACGCAATGCGCAATGCGCAATACGCAATAAACAATGCGCAGTACGCAATAAACAATGCGCCATACGCAATAACCAATGCGCAATACGCAATAAACAATGCGCAGTACGCAATAAGCAATGCTCAATACGCTATTAGCAAAGCGCAATACGCAATAAACAATGCTCAATAAACAATGCGCAGTACGCAATAAACAATGCCCAAAACGCAATAAACAATGCGCAGTACGCAATAAATAATGTGCCATACAATACAACCAATGCGCAATACGCAATAAACAATGCGCAGTACGCAATAAATAATGTGCCATACAATAAAACCAATGCGCAATACGCAATAAACAATGCGCCATACGCAGTAAACAATGCGCAATACGCAATCAACAATGCGTATTACGCAATAACCAATGCGTATTACGCAATAACCAATGCGCAATACGCAATAAGCAATGCGCAATACGCAATAAACAATGCGCAGTACGCAATAAACAATGTGCAATGCTCAATAAACAATGCGCAGTACGCAATAAACAATGTGCAATGCTCAATAAACAATGGGCAATACGCAATAAACAATGCGCTATACGCAATAAACAATGCGCAGTAAGCAATAAACAATGCGCAAAACGCAATAAACAATGCGCAAAACGCAATAAACAATGCGCAAAACGCAATAAACAATGCGCAGTACGCAATAAATAATGCGCCATACGAAGTAACCAATGCGCAATACGCAATAAACAATGCGCAGTACGCAATAAACAATGTGCAATTCTCAATAAACAATGCGCAATACGTAGTAAACAATGCGCAATACGCAGTAAACAATGCGCAATACGCAATACGCAATAATCAATGCGCAATGCGCAATACGCAATAATCAATGTTCAATGCGCAATACGCAATAATCAATGCGCAGTACGCAATAAACAATGCGCCATACGCAATAACCAATGCGCAATACGCAATAAACAATGCGCAATACGCAATAAACAATGCGCAATACGCTATTATCAATGCGCATTACACTATTAGCTATGCGCAATGCGCAATAATCAATGCGCTCTACGCAATAAACAATGCACAAAACGCAATACGCACTAAGCAATGCGCACTACGCAATAAACAATGCGCAATACGCAATACGCAATAAAAAATGCGCCATACGCAACAACCAATGCGCAATAACCAATAAGCAATGCGCAATACGCAATAAACAATGCGCAGTAAGCCAGAAACAATGCGCAATGCGCAATATACAATGACCAATTCGCTATTAGCAATTCGCAATACGCAATAAACAATGCGCACTACGCAATAAGCAATGCGCAATACGCAATAAACAATGCGCAGTAAGCAATAAACAATGCGCAAAACGCAATAAACAATGCGCAAAACGCAATAAACAATGCGCAATACGCAGTAAACAATGCGCAATACGCAATAAACATTGCGCAATACGCAATAAACATTGCGCAATGCGCAATACGCAATAATCAATGCGCAATGCGCAATACGCAATAAACAATGCGCAGTACGCAATAAACAATGCGCCATACGCAATAAGCAATGCTCAATACGCTATTAGCAAAGCGCAATACGCAATAAACAATGCTCAATAAACAATGCGCAGTACGCAATAAACAATGCCCAAAACGCAATAAACAATGCGCAGTACGCAATAAATAATGTGCCATACAATACAACCAATGCGCAATACGCAATAAACAATGCGCCATACGCAACAACCAATGCGTAATACGCAATAACCAATGAGCAACACGCAATAAGCAATGCGCACTACGCAATAAACAATGCGCAATACGCAATAATCAGTGCGCAATAAACAATGCGCAATACGCAATAATCAGTGCGCAATAAACAATGCGCAATACGCAATAATCAGTGCGCAATAAACAATGCGCAATACGCAATAATCAGTGCGCAATAAACAATGCTCAATACGCAATAATCAATGCGCACTACGCAATAAACAATGCGCAATACGCAATACGCAATAAACAATGCGCCATACGCAACAACCAATAAGCAATGAGCAATACGCAATAAACAATGCGCAGTAAGCCAGAAACAATGCGCAATGCGCAATATACAATGACCAATTCGCTATTAGCAATTCGCAATACGCAATAAACAATGCGCACTACGCAATAAGCAATGCGCAATACGCAATAAACAATGCGCAGTAAGCAATAAACAATACGCAATAAACAATGCGCAAAACGCAATAAACAATGCGCAAAACGCAATAAACAATGCGCAAAACGCAATAAACCATGCGCAAAACGCAATAAACAATGCGCAGTACGCAATAAATAATGCGCCATACGAAGTAACCAATGCGCAATACGCAATAAACAATGCGCAGTACGCAATAAACAATGTGCAATTCTCAATAAACAATGCGCAATACGTAGTAAACAATGCGCAATACGTAGAAAACAATGCGCAATACGCAGTAAACAATGCGCAATACGCAATACGCAATACGCAATAATCAATGCGCAATGCGCAATACGCAATAATCAATGTTCAATGCGCAATACGCAATAATCAATGCACAGTACGCAATAAACAATGCGCCATACGCAATAACCAATGCGCAATACGCAATAAACAATGCGCAATACGCAATAAACAATGCGCAGTACGCAATAAGCAATGCTCAATACGCTATTAGCAATGCCCAATACGCAATAAACAATGCGCTATACGCAATAACCAATGCGCAATACGCAATAACCAATGCGCAACACGCAATAAACAATGCGCACTACGCAATAAACAATGCGCAATACGCAATAAACAATGCGCAATACGCTATTATCAATGCGCATTACACTATTAGCTATGCGCAATGCGCAATAATCAATGCGCTCTACGCAATAAACAATGCACAAAACGCAATACGCACTAAACAATGCGCCATACGCAATAAACAATGCGCAATACGCAGTAAACAATGCGCAATACGCAATAAACATTGCGCAATACGCAATAAACATTGCGCAATGCGCAATACGCAATAATCAATGCGCAATGCGCAATACGCAATGCGCAATGCGCAATACGCAATAAACAATGCGCAGTACGCAATAAACAATGCGCCATACGCAATAACCAATGCGCAATACGCAATAAACAATGCGCAGTACGCAATAAGCAATGCTCAATACGCTATTAGCAAAGCGCAATACGCAATAAACAATGCTCAATAAACAATGCTCAGTACGCAATAAACAATGCCCAAAACGCAATAAACAATGCGCAGTACGCAATAAATAATGTGCCATACAATACAACCAATGCGCAATACGCAATAAACAATGCGCAGTACGCAATAAATAATGTGCCATACAATAAAACCAATGCGCAATACGCAATAAACAATGCGCCATACGCAGTAAACAATGCGCAATACGCAATAAACAATGCGCAGTACGCAATAAACAATGCGCCATACGCAATAACCAATGCGCAATACGCAATAAACAATGCGCAGTACGCAATAAGCAATGCTCAATACGCTATTAGCAAAGCGCAGTAAGCAATAAACAATACGCAATAAACAATGCGCAAAACGCAATAAACAATGCGCAAAACGCAATAAACCATGCGCAAAACGCAATAAACAATGCGCAGTACGCAATAAATAATGCGCCATACGAAGTAACCAATGCGCAATACGCAATAAACAATGCGCAGTACGCAATAAACAATGTGCAATTCTCAATAAACAATGCGCAATACGTAGTAAACAATGCGCAATACGTAGTAAACAATGCGCAATACGCAGTAAACAATGCGCAATACGTAATACGCAATACGCAATAATCAATGCGCAATGCGCAATACGCAATAATCAATGTTCAATGCGCAATACGCAATAATCAATGCGCAGTACGCAATAAACAATGCGCCATACGCAATAACCAATGCGCAATACGCAATAAACAATGCGCAATACGCAATAAACAATGCGCAGTACGCAATAAGCAATGCTCAATACGCTATTAGCAATGCCCAATACGCAATAAACAATGCGCTATACGCAATAACCAATGCGCAATACGCAATAACCAATGCGCAACACGCAATAAACAATGCGCACTACGCAATAAACAATGCGCAATACGCAATAAACAATGCGCAATACGCTATTATCAATGCGCATTACACTATTAGCTATGCGCAATGCGCAATAATCAATGCGCTCTACGCAATAAACAATGCACAAAACGCAATACGCACTAAACAATGCGCCATACGCAATAAACAATGCGCAATACGCAGTAAACAATGCGCAATACGCAATAAACATTGCGCAATACGCAATAAACATTGCGCAATGCGCAATACGCAATAATCAATGCGCAATGCGCAATACGCAATGCGCAATGCGCAATACGCAATAAACAATGCGCAGTACGCAATAAACAATGCGCCATACGCAATAACCAATGCGCAATACGCAATAAACAATGCGCAGTACGCAATAAGCAATGCTCAATACGCTATTAGCAAAGCGCAATACGCAATAAACAATGCTCAATAAACAATGCGCAGTACGCAATAAACAATGCCCAAAACGCAATAAACAATGCGCAGTACGCAATAAATAATGTGCCATACAATACAACCAATGCGCAATACGCAATAAACAATGCGCAGTACGCAATAAATAATGTGCCATACAATAAAACCAATGCGCAATACGCAATAAACAATGCGCCATACGCAGTAAACTATGCCCAATACGGAATAAACAATGCGCAATACGCAATAAACAATGCGCAATGCGCAATACGCAATAATCAATGCGCAGTACGCAATAAACAATGCGCAATACGCAATAACCAATGTGCAATACGCAATAAGCAATGCGCAATACGAAATAAACAATGCGCAGGACGCAACAACCACTGAGCAATATGCAATAAACAATGCGGATTACGCAATATACAATGAGCAATACGCTATTAGCAATGCGCAATACGCAATAAACAATGCGCAATTCGCAATACGCAATAATCAATGCGCAATGCGCAATAAACAATGCGCAGTACACAATAAACAATGCCGAAAACGCAATAAACAATGCGCAGTACGCAATAAGTAATGCGCCATATAAAATAACCAATGCGCAATACGCAATAAACAATGCGCAGTACGCAATAAACAATGTGCAATTCTCAATAAACAATGCGCAATACGTAGTAAACAATGCGCAATACGCAGTAAACAATGCGCAATACGCAATACGCAATAATCAATGCGCAATGCGCAATACGCAATAATCAATGTTCAATGCGCAATACGCAATAATCAATGCGCAGTACGCAATAAACAATGCGCCATACGCAATAACCAATGCGCAATACGCAATAAACAATGCGCAATACGCAATAAACAATGCGCAGTACGCAATAAGCAATGCTCAATACGCTATTAGCAATGCCCAATACGCAATAATCAATGCGCAATACGCAATAACCAATGCGCAACACGCAATAAACAATGCGCACTACGCAATAAACAATGCGCAATACGCAATAAACAATGCGCAATACGCTATTATCAATGCGCATTACACTATTAGCTATGCGCAATGCGCAATAATCAATGCGCTCTACGCAATAAACAATGCACAAAACGCAATACGCACTAAACAATGCGTTATACGCAATAAACAATGCGCAATACGCAGTAAACAATGCGCAATACGCAATAAACATTGCGCAATACGCTGTGACGTGGCACTGTTTGCCAACGTCTTCCGAATAATAGGATCGGAAGACCGGGTCATATTCCGGCAGGCAAAGAGCGGAAAAGTAGGGGCGAACGCTCTCCCTGGGCACGAGCGAGACAAATGGGCGAACTCTGATACTTTGAGCGTCGCGCCAATTTGCGCGACGCGAGTTTGCAGGACCGTAATCAGGTCCCCAGGGGGGGACCTGACGAACTTCTTCCCGCAAACGGAAATGGAACAAGGATGGCTCCGACGAGAACCCTGCCGGAGAACAGCAGAGAGATCGACGTGGCTCAGGATGAACAACCTGGAGGCGCCGACAAGAAGTCCACGGCCAAGACAGAAATCTCAGCCGTCTTGCCGTCGCCTCACCCGGAGAGAAACCTGGCCAGTTACCGGATTGGCTGACAGCGATCACCTCAGCAGGGAGCGGCCAATCGACAGGCACCGCTGCCGGAGAGGCCGCCAATCGCCGGAGCCCAGGGACCGTCACGCAGGGCGAGGCCCCTGCCGAAAATCAGAGCGCGATAGGTCCGAGCGTACGCGGGGAGAAGCGAGCGGAAGGGGGGGACGCTTCGCTTCCGCGTTCCCGAGTCATCGCGTAGAAGATCACTTCTTCTTTGGCTCAAGTCGAGTAACGTTCCTTGTAATTGTTCCTTGTAATAAACCGTAGAACTACTTTGTGCGACAAAGCTGCCGGAACCGAGGGACAGAAGCGATCCGTGTCCACGGCTTCAACAAAAGAAACCTATTTGGTAAGCCTTTGTCGGATTCTCATCCGAATAATAAAGTGATCTTTCTTTCGCGTTGGCTCGGGAAGCATTTTGGGTTCGCGATCGCGTCGGCGAAAGATCGGCGTAGTTACGGGCTGCCGGAAGCAGCGTTAATTCGCGAGCGGCACGTAATTGCCGAGCGACGAACGCGCGGGGAAAATTATTAGCGGGTGCAGAGCAGGGTTGCCATATTTTATCCCCTCCGGCCCCTTACCCTTCCGCCTTCTCGCCCAGTTTCGCAGCGTACCTCTTCCCACTAACGCAGGCGACAGTGGCGACACGCGACGAGTGGGAAGAGTGGGAGCAGGTAAGGAAAATAACGGGTGTACTTTTGTTCCACGCGACGCTACGGACGGCTTGGCTTGAGTGAAGTGGTTTTCGAATTCAGTTTACAGCAGTTTACAGACTTTGGTGTGCAATCTAGCAAGAATCAAAGTTTTAGAGTGCCGTTTGCAGTATTTTATACTACGCATTATTTAAAATTATTGAGAAAGCAGATTACATAACCTAAAATTCAATGTATACATTACCTGCTTTCTCAATAATTTTAAATAATGCGTAGTATAAAATACTGCAAACGGCACTCTAAAACTTTGATTCTTGCTAGATTGCACACCAAAGTCTGTAAACTGCTGTAAACTGAATTCGAAAACCACTTCACTCAAGCCAAGCCGTCCGTAGCGTCGCGAGGAACAAAAGTACACCCGTTATTTTCCTTACCTGCTCCCACTCTTCCCACTCGTCGCGTGTCGCCACTGTCGCCTGCGTTAGTGGGAAGAGGTACGCTGCGAAACTGGGCGAGAAGGCAGAAGGGTAAGGGGCCGGAGGGGATAAAATATGGCAACCCTGGTGCAGAGCACTAATTTCTTTTGCGAGGATCCGCGCGTCGTCGTTTCTTTCACGCTAGCCTCGTCTCGTCCCACGGTGGGACGTCGCCTCGTGCTCGCGTCGTACTCGAGACAAGTGTTAATTCGACGAGGAGACATTGTAACGCGTTTTCCATCGGAATTCGGGCGTAGAACGCGTGTTCCGCGGACGCCAACGCCGTCATCGCGTTGCTGCCGGATTCGACGCGAAGTTCGAATTACGTTCGAACGAAGAAGAGCGCGTGCGACTAAGATCCGTCGACGACCACCTGTCACGCGCCGGCTAACCTCGAAAAGCTGCCGGGTACGGCTGGCAGCCCCGTTGTACATTCAGTCGAGTAATAAAGTCTCGTTAGCCGAAATTCGCTGAGAGTCAAGATTATTACGTGAGAAACCTTCCCGCCGCGGGGAACGCCTCGCGTTCACTCCGCGTAGTACCCTGAACCCGTTCGCGAAGAGTTTTGTCGAGTTGTCGGTGACCGTCGGCTCGTGAAAACGTTTCTCGAAGTGCTCGTCGCTGTGGCGACTTAACGTGGCACCTTAAAACAGTGCCTGGCGCCCGAACACCTTGGCGAAGATTTCGAGAAGCGACGAGTCGACGAATCACTTTTGTCCCGGGTGGACCGCGTTTCGTGCGGCCGAACGCGGCCCGGCCTTCCGGCCCATAAATACCCGGTGTCGCTAGGTTTTCGCCGTCCAGAGGACGAGGGAAAGCTAGTCGACGTGACAACGCAATAAACATTGCGCAATGCGCAATACGCAATAATCAATGCGCAATGCGCAATGCGCAATACGCAATAAACAATGCGCAGTACGCAATAAACAATGCGCCATACGCAATAACCAATGCGCAATACGCAATAAACAATGCGCAGTACGCAATAAGCAATGCTCAATACGCTATTAGCAAAGCGCAATACGCAATAAACAATGCGCAGTACGCAATAAACAATGCCCAAAACGCAATAAACAATGCGCAGTACGCAATAAGCAATGCTCAATACGCTATTAGCAAAGCGCAATACGCAATAAACAATGCTCAATAAACAATGCGCAGTACGCAATAAACAATGCCCAAAATCGCAATAAACAATGCGCAGTACGCAATAAATAATGCGCCATACAAAATAACCAATGGGCATTACGCAATAACCAATGCGCAGTACGCAATAAACAATGTGCAATGCTCAATAAACAATGCGCAATGCGCAATATGCAATGCGCAATACGCAATAATCAATGCGCAGTACGCAATATCCAGTGCGCAATACGCAATAAGCAATGCGCAATACGCAATAAACAATGCGCAGTACGCAATAAACAATGTGCAATGCTCAATAAACAATGCGCAACACGCAATAAACAATGCGCAATACGCAATAAACAATGCACAATACGCTATTAGCAATGCGCAACACGCAATAAACTATGCCCAATACGGAATAAACAATGCGCAATACGCAATAAACAATGCGCAATGCGCAATACGCAATAAACAATGCGCAATGCGCAATACGCAATAATCAATGCGCAGTACGCAACAAACAATGCGCCATACAAAATAACCAATGCGCAATACGCAATAACCAATGCGCAGTACGCAATAAACAATGTGCAATGCTCAATAAACAATGCGCAATGCGCAATATGCGATGCGCAATACGCAATAATCAATGAGCAGTACGCAATATCCAGTGCGCAATACGCAATAAGCAATGCGCAATACGCAATAAACAATGCGCAGTACGCAATAAACAATGTGCAATGCTCAATAAACAATGCGCAATGCGCAATATGCGATGCGCAATACGCAATAATCAATGCGCAGTACGCAATATCCAGTGCGCAATACGCAATAAGCAATGCGCAATGCGCAATAAACGATGCGCAGTACGCAATAAACAATGCCCAAAATCGCAATAAACAATGCGCAGTACGCAATAAATAATGAGCCATACAAAATAACCAATGCGCAATACGCAATAACCAATGCGCAGTACGCAATAAACAATGTGCAATGCTCAATAAACAATGCGCAATGCGCAATATGCGATGCGCAATACGCAATAATCAATGAGCAGTACGCAATATCCAGTGCGCAATACGCAATAAGCAATGCGCAATACCCAATAAACAATGCGCAGTACGCAATAAACAATGTGCAATGCTCAATAAACAATGCGCAATACGCAATAAACAATGCGCAATACGCAATAACCAATGCGCAATACGCAATAAGCAATGCGCAATACGTAATAATCAATGCGCAATACGCAATAAACAATGCGTAACACGCAATAAACAATGCGCACTACGCAATAAACAATGCGCAATACGCAATAAACAATGCGCAATACGCTATTACCAATGCGCAATACGCAACAAACAATGCGCAATACGCAATAACCAATGCGCAATACGCAATAAGCAATGCGCAATACGAAATAAACTATGCGCAGGACGCAACAACCACTGAGCAATATGCAATAAACAATGCGGAATACGCAATATACAATGAGCAATACGCTATTAATAATGCGCAATACGCAATAAACAATGCGCAATTCGCAATACGCAATAATCAATGCGCAATGCGCAATAAACAATGCGCAGTACACAATAAACAATGCCCAAAACGCAATAAACAATGCGCAGTACGCAATAAATAATGCGCCATACAAAATAACCAATGGGCAATACGCAATAAACAATGCGCTGTACGCAATAAACAATGTGCAATGCTCAATAAACAATGCGCAATGCGGAATATGCAATGCGCAATACACAATAATCAATTCGTAATGCACAACAAACAATGCGCAAAACGCAATAAGCAATGCGCCGTACGCAATAAACAATGCGCAATGCTCAATATACAATGCGCAATACGCAACAACCAATGCGCAATACGCAATACGCAATAAGCAATGCGCAATACGAAATAAACAATGCGCAGGACGCAACAACCACTGCGCAATATGCAATAAACAATGCGCAATATACAATGAGCAATACGCTATTAACAATGCGCACTACGCAATAAGCAATGCTCAATACGCTATTAGCAATGCGCAATACGCAATAAACAATGCGCAATGCGCAATACGCAATAATCAATGCGCAACACGCAATAAACAATGCGCTATGCGCAATACACAATAATCAATGCGCAAATCGCAATAAACGATGCGCAGTACGCAATAAACAATGCCCAAAACGCAATAAACAATGCGCAGTACGCAATAAATAATGCGCCATATAAAATAACCAATGGGCAATACGCAAAAAACAATGCGCAGTACGCAATAAACAATGCGCCATACAAAATAACCAATGCGCAATACACAATAACCAATGCGCAGTACGCAATAAACAATGTGCAATGCTCAATAAACAATGCGCAATGCTCAATAAACAATGCGCAATACGCAGTAAACAATGCGCAATACGCAATCAACAATGCGTATTACGCAATAACCAATCCGTATTACGCAATAACCAATGCGCAATGCGCAATACGCAATAATCAATGCGCAATACGCAATAAACAATGCGCAATACGCAATGCGTAATGCGCAATACGCAATGCGTAATGCGCAATAAACAATGCGCAATACACAATACGCAATTAACAATGCGCAATGTTCAATAAGCAATGACTACGTAATAATCAATGCGCAATACGCAATATACAATGCGCAACACGCAATAAACAATGCGCACTACGCAATAAACAATGCGCAATACGCAATAAACAATGCACAATACGCTATTAGCAATGCGCAATACACAGTAAACAATGCGCAATACGCAATCAACAATGCGTATTACGCAATAACCAATGCGCAATGCGCAATACGCAATAATCAATGCGCAATACGCAATAAACAATGCGCAATACGCAATGCGTAATGCGCAATAAACAATGCGCAGGACGCAACAACCACTGAGCAATATGCAATAAACAATGCGGAATACGCAATATACAATGAGCAATACGCTATTAGCAATGCGCAATACGCAATAAACAATGCGCAATTCGCAATTCGCAATACGCAATAATCAATGCGCAATGCGCAATAAACAATGCGCAATATACAATGAGCAATACGCTATTAACAATGCGCACTACGCAATAAGCAATGCTCAATACGCTATTAGCAATGCGCAATACGCAATAAACAATGCGCAATGCGCAATACGCAATAATCAATGCGCAACACGCAATAAACAATGCGCTATGCGCAATACACAATAATCAATGCGCAAATCGCAATAAACGATGCGCAGTACGCAATAAACAATGCCCAAAACGCAATAAACAATGCGCAGTACGCAATAAATAATGCGCCATATAAAATAACCAATGGGCAATACGCAAAAAACAATGCGCAGTACGCAATAAACAATGCGCCATACAAAATAACCAATGCGCAATACACAATAACCAATGCGCAGTACGCAATAAACAATGTGCAATGCTCAATAAACAATGCGCAATGCTCAATAAACAATGCGCAATACGCAGTAAACAATGCGCAATACGCAATCAACAATGCGTATTACGCAATAACCAATCCGTATTACGCAATAACCAATGCGCAATGCGCAATACGCAATAATCAATGCGCAATACGCAATAAACAATGCGCAATACGCAATGCGTAATGCGCAATACGCAATGCGTAATGCGCAATAAACAATGCGCAATACACAATACGCAATTAACAATGCGCAATGTTCAATAAGCAATGACTACGTAATAATCAATGCGCAATACGCAATATACAATGCGCAACACGCAATAAACAATGCGCACTACGCAATAAACAATGCGCAATACGCAATAAACAATGCACAATACGCTATTAGCAATGCGCAATACACAGTAAACAATGCGCAATACGCAATCAACAATGCGTATTACGCAATAACCAATGCGCAATGCGCAATACGCAATAATCAATGCGCAATACGCAATAAACAATGCGCAATACGCAATGCGTAATGCGCAATAAACAATGCGCAGGACGCAACAACCACTGAGCAATATGCAATAAACAATGCGGAATACGCAATATACAATGAGCAATACGCTATTAGCAATGCGCAATACGCAATAAACAATGCGCAATTCGCAATTCGCAATACGCAATAATCAATGCGCAATGCGCAATAAACAATGCGCAGTACACAATGAACAATGCCGAAAACGCAATAAACAATGCGCAGTACGCAATAAGTAATGCGCCATATAAAATAACCAATACGCAATAAACAATGCGCTGTACGCAATAAACAATGTGCAATGCTCAATAAACAATGCGCAATGCGCAATATGCAATGCGCAATACACAATAATCAATGCGTAATGCACAACAAACAATGCGCAAAACGCAATAAGCAATGCGCCGTACGCAATAAACAATGCGCACTACGCAATAAACAATGCGCAATACGCAATACACAATGCGCAATACGCAATAAACAATGCACAATACGCTATTAGCAATGCGCAACACGCAATAAACTATGCCCAATACGGAATAAACAATGCGCAGTACGCAATAAACAATGCGCAATGCGCAATACGCAATAATCAATGCGCAATACGCAATAACCAATGCGCAATACGCAATAAGCAATACGCAATAGGAAATAAACAATGCGCAGGACGCAACAACCACTGCGCAATATGCAATAAACAATGCGGAATACGCAATATACAATGAGCAATACGCTATTAGCAATGCGCAATACGCAATAAACTATGCGCAATTCGCAATACGCAATGATCAATGTGCAATGCGCAATAAACAATGCGCAGTACACAATAAACAATGCCGAAAACGCAATAAACAATGCGCAGTACGCAATAAGTAATGCGCCATATAAAATAACCAATGCGCAATACGCAATAAACAATGCGCTGTACGCAATAAACAATGTGCAATGCTCAATAAACAATGCGCAATGCGCAATATGCAATGCGCAATACACTAAAATTAATGCGTAATGCACAACAAACAATGCGCAAGACGCAACAACCAATGCGCACTACGCAATAAGCAATGCTCAATACGCTATTAGCAATGCGCAGTACACAATAAACAATGCCGAAAACGCAATAAACAATGCGCAGTACGCAATAAGTAATGCGCCATATAAAATAACCAATGCGCAATACGCAATAAACAATGTGCAATGCTCAATAAACAATGCGCAATGCGCAATATGCGATGCGCAATACGCAATAATCAATGCGCAGTACGCAATATCCAGTGCGCAATACGCAATAAGCAATGCGCAATACGCAATAAACAATGCGCAGTACGCAATAAACAATGTGCAATGCTCAATAAACAATGCGCAATACGCAATAAACAATGCGCAATACGCAATAACCAATGCGCAATACGCAATAAGCAATGCGCAATACGTAATAATCAATGCGCAATGCGCAATAAACAATGCGCAACACGCAATAAACAATGCGCACTACGCAATAAACAATGCGCAATACGCAATAAACAATGCGCAATACGCTATTAGCAATGCGCAATACGCTATTAGCAATGCGCAATACGCAATAAACAATGCACAATACGCTATTAGCAATGCGCAACACGCAATAAACTATGCCCAATACGGAATAAACAATGCGCAATACGCAATAAACAATGCGCAATGCGCAATACGCAATAAACAATGCGCAACGCGCAATACGCAATAATCAATGCGCAGTACGCAATAAACAATGCGCAATACGCAATAACCAATGCGCAATACGCAATAAGCAATGCGCAATACGAAATAAACAATGCGCAGGACGCAACAACCACTGAGCAATATGCAATAAACAATGCGGAATACGCAATATACAATGAGCAATACGCTATTAGCAATGCGCAATACGCAATAAACAATGCGCAATTCGCAATACGCAATAATCAATGCGCAATGCGCAATAAACAATGCGCAGTACACAATGAACAATGCCGAAAACGCAATAAACAATGCGCAGTACACAATGAACAATGCCGAAAACGCAATAAACAATGCGCAGTACGCAATAAGTAATGCGCCATATAAAATAACCAATGCGCAATACGCAATAAACAATGCGCTGTACGCAATAAACAATGTGCAATGCTCAATAAACAATGCGCAATGCGCAATATGCAATGCGCAATACACAATAATCAATGCGTAATGCACAACAAACAATGCGCAATACGCAATAAACAATGCGCAATGCGCAATACGCAATAAACAATGCGCAACGCGCAATACGCAATAATCAATGCGCAGTACGCAATAAACAATGCGCAATACGCAATAACCAATGCGCAATACGCAATAAGCAATGCGCAATACGAAATAAACAATGCGCAGGACGCAACAACCACTGAGCAATATGCAATAAACAATGCGGAATACGCAATATACAATGAGCAATACGCTATTAGCAATGCGCAATACGCAATAAACAATGCGCAATTCGCAATACGCAATAATCAATGCGCAATGCGCAATAAACAATGCGCAGTACACAATGAACAATGCCGAAAACGCAATAAACAATGCGCAGTACGCAATAAGTAATGCGCCATATAAAATAACCAATACGCAATAAACAATGCGCTGTACGCAATAAACAATGTGCAATGCTCAATAAACAATGCGCAATGCGCAATATGCAATGCGCAATACACAATAATCAATGCGTAATGCACAACAAACAATGCGCAAAACGCAATAAGCAATGCGCCGTACGCAATAAACAATGCGCAATGCGCAATAAACGATGCGCAGTACGCAATAAACAATGCCCAAAATCGCAATATACAATGCGCAGTACGCAATAAATAATGCGCCATACAAAATAACCAATGGGTAATACGCAATAAATAATGCGCCATACAAAATAACCAATGGGCAATACGCAATAAACAATGCGCAGTACGCAACAAACAATGCGCCATACAAAATAACCAATGCGCAATACGCAATAACCAATGCGCAGTACGCAATAAACAATGTGCAATGCTCAATAAACAATGCGCAATGCGCAATATGTAATGCGCAATACGCAATAATCAATGCGCAGTACGCAATATCCAGTGCGCAATACGCAATAAGCAATGCGCAATACGCAATAAACAATGCGCAGTACGCAATAAACAATGTGCAATGCTCAATAAACAATGCGCAATACGCAATAAACAATGCGCAATACGCAATAAACAATGCGCAATGCGCAATACGCAATAATCAACGCGCAATGCGCAATAAACGATGCGCAGTACGCAATAAACAATGCCCAAAATCGCAATAAACAATGCGCAGTACGCAATAAATAATGCGCCATACAAAATAACCAATGGGCAATACGCAATAAACAATGCGCAGTACGCAACAAACAATGCGCCATACAAAATAACCAATGCGCAATACGCAATAACCAATGCGCAGTACGCAATAAACAATGTGCAATGCTCAATAAACAATCCGCAATGCGCAATATGCAATGCGCAATACGGAATAATCAATGCGCAGTACGCAATATCCAGTGCGCAATACGCAATAAGCAATGCGCAATACGCAATAAACAATGCGCAGTACGCAATAAACAATGTGCAATGCTCAATAAACAATGCGCAACACGCAATAAACAATGCGCAATACGCAATACACAATGCGCAATACGCAATAAACAATGCACAATACGCTATTAGCAATGCGCAACACGCAATAAACTATGCCCAATACGGAATAAACAATGCGCAGTACGCAATAAACAATGCGCAATGCGCAATACGCAATAATCAATGCGCAATACGCAATAACCAATGCGCAATACGCAATAAGCAATACGCAATAGGAAATAAACAATGCGCAGGACGCAACAACCACTGCGCAATATGCAATAAACAATGCGGAATACGCAATATACAATGAGCAATACGCTATTAGCAATGCGCAATACGCAATAAACTATGCGCAATTCGCAATACGCAATAATCAATGCGCAATGCGCAGTACACAATAAACAATGCCGAAAACGCAATAAACAATGCGCAGTACGCAATAAGTAATGCGCCATATAAAATAACCAATGCGCAATACGCAATAAACAATGCGCTGTACGCAATAAACAATGTGCAATGCTCAATAAACAATGCGCAATGCGCAATATGCAATGCGCAATACACAATAATCAATGCGTAATGCACAACAAACAATGCGCAAAACGCAACAACCAATGCGCACTACGCAATAAGCAATGCTCAATACGCTATTAGCAATGCGCAATACGCAATAAACAATGCGCAATGCGCAATACGCAATAATCAATGCGCAATGCGCAATAAACGATGCGCAGTACGCAATAAACAATGCCCAAAATCGCAATAAACAATGCGCAGTACGCAATAAATAATGCGCCATACAAAATAACCAATGGGCAATACGCAATAAACAATGCGCAGTACGCAACAAACAATGCGCCATACAAAATAACCAATGCGCACTACGCAATAAGCAATGCTCAATACGCTATTAGCAATGCGCAGTACACAATAAACAATGCCGAAAACGCAATAAACAATGCGCAGTACGCAATAAGTAATGCGCCATATAAAATAACCAATGCGCAATACGCAATAAACAATGTGCAATGCTCAATAAACAATGCGCAATGCGCAATATGCGATGCGCAATACGCAATAATCAATGCGCAGTACGCAATATCCAGTGCGCAATACGCAATAAGCAATGCGCAATACGCAATAAACAATGCGCAGTACGCAATAAACAATGTGCAATGCTCAATAAACAATGCGCAATACGCAATAAACAATGCGCAATACGCAATAACCAATGCGCAATACGCAATAAGCAATGCGCAATACGTAATAATCAATGCGCAATGCGCAATAAACAATGCGCAACACGCTATTAGCAATGCGCAATACGCTATTAGCAATGCGCAATACGCAATAAACAATGCACAATACGCTATTAGCAATGCGCAACACGCAATAAACTATGCCCAATACGGAATAAACAATGCGCAATACGCAATAAACAATGCGCAATGCGCAATACGCAATAAACAATGCGCAACGCGCAATACGCAATAATCAATGCGCAGTACGCAATAAACAATGCGCAATACGCAATAACCAATGCGCAATACGCAATAAGCAATGCGCAATACGAAATAAACAATGCGCAGGACGCAACAACCACTGAGCAATATGCAATAAACAATGCGGAATACGCAATATACAATGAGCAATACGCTATTAGCAATGCGCAATACGCAATAAACAATGCGCAATTCGCAATACGCAATAATCAATGCGCAATGCGCAATAAACAATGCGCAGTACACAATGAACAATGCCGAAAACGCAATAAACAATGCGCAGTACACAATGAACAATGCCGAAAACGCAATAAACAATGCGCAGTACGCAATAAGTAATGCGCCATATAAAATAACCAATGCGCAATACGCAATAAACAATGCGCTGTACGCAATAAACAATGTGCAATGCTCAATAAACAATGCGCAATGCGCAATATGCAATGCGCAATACACAATAATCAATGCGTAATGCACAACAAACAATGCGCAATACGCAATAAACAATGCGCAATGCGCAATACGCAATAAACAATGCGCAACGCGCAATACGCAATAATCAATGCGCAGTACGCAATAAACAATGCGCAATACGCAATAACCAATGCGCAATACGCAATAAGCAATGCGCAATACGAAATAAACAATGCGCAGGACGCAACAACCACTGAGCAATATGCAATAAACAATGCGGAATACGCAATATACAATGAGCAATACGCTATTAGCAATGCGCAATACGCAATAAACAATGCGCAATTCGCAATACGCAATAATCAATGCGCAATGCGCAATAAACAATGCGCAGTACACAATGAACAATGCCGAAAACGCAATAAACAATGCGCAGTACGCAATAAGTAATGCGCCATATAAAATAACCAATACGCAATAAACAATGCGCTGTACGCAATAAACAATGTGCAATGCTCAATAAACAATGCGCAATGCGCAATATGCAATGCGCAATACACAATAATCAATGCGTAATGCACAACAAACAATGCGCAAAACGCAATAAGCAATGCGCCGTACGCAATAAACAATGCGCAATGCTCAATAAACAATGCGCAATACGCAACAACCAATGCGCACTACGCAATAAGCAATGCTCAATACGCTATTAGCAATGCGCAATACGCAATAAACAATGCGCAATGCGCAATACGCAATAATCAATGCGCAATGCGCAATAAACGATGCGCAGTACGCAATAAACAATGCCCAAAATCGCAATATACAATGCGCAGTACGCAATAAATAATGCGCCATACAAAATAACCAATGGGTAATACGCAATAAATAATGCGCCATACAAAATAACCAATGGGCAATACGCAATAAACAATGCGCAGTACGCAACAAACAATGCGCCATACAAAATAACCAATGCGCAATACGCAATAACCAATGCGCAGTACGCAATAAACAATGTGCGATGCTCAATAAACAATGCGCAATGCGCAATATGTAATGCGCAATACGCAATAATCAATGCGCAGTACGCAATATCCAGTGCGCAATACGCAATAAGCAATGCGCAATACGCAATAAACAATGCGCAGTACGCAATAAACAATGTGCAATGCTCAATAAACAATGCGCAATACGCAATAAACAATGCGCAATACGCAATAAACAATGCGCAATGCGCAATACGCAATAATCAACGCGCAATGCGCAATAAACGATGCGCAGTACGCAATAAACAATGCCCAAAATCGCAATAAACAATGCGCAGTACGCAATAAATAATGCGCCATACAAAATAACCAATGGGCAATACGCAATAAACAATGCGCAGTACGCAACAAACAATGCGCCATACAAAATAACCAATGCGCAATACGCAATAACCAATGCGCAGTACGCGATAAACAATGTGCAATGCTCAATAAACAATCCGCAATGCGCAATATGCAATGCGCAATACGGAATAATCAATGCGCAGTACGCAATATCCAGTGCGCAATACGCAATAAGCAATGCGCAATACGCAATAAACAATGCGCAGTACGCAATAAACAATGTGCAATGCTCAATAAACAATGCGCAACACGCAATAAACAATGCGCAATACGCAATACACAATGCGCAATACGCAATAAACAATGCACAATACGCTATTAGCAATGCGCAACACGCAATAAACTATGCCCAATACGGAATAAACAATGCGCAGTACGCAATAAACAATGCGCAATGCGCAATACGCAATAATCAATGCGCAATACGCAATAACCAATGCGCAATACGCAATAAGCAATACGCAATAGGAAATAAACAATGCGCAGGACGCAACAACCACTGCGCAATATGCAATAAACAATGCGGAATACGCAATATACAATGAGCAATACGCTATTAGCAATGCGCAATACGCAATAAACTATGCGCAATTCGCAATACGCAATAATCAATGCGCAATGCGCAGTACACAATAAACAATGCCGAAAACGCAATAAACAATGCGCAGTACGCAATAAGTAATGCGCCATATAAAATAACCAATGCGCAATACGCAATAAACAATGCGCTGTACGCAATAAACAATGTGCAATGCTCAATAAACAATGCGCAATGCGCAATATGCAATGCGCAATACACAATAATCAATGCGTAATGCACAACAAACAATGCGCAAAACGCAACAACCAATGCGCACTACGCAATAAGCAATGCTCAATACGCTATTAGCAATGCGCAATACGCAATAAACAATGCGCAATGCGCAATACGCAATAATCAATGCGCAATGCGCAATAAACGATGCGCAGTACGCAATAAACAATGCCCAAAATCGCAATAAACAATGCGCAGTACGCAATAAATAATGCGCCATACAAAATAACCAATGGGCAATACGCAATAAACAATGCGCAGTACGCAACAAACAATGCGCCATACAAAATAACCAATGCGCAATACGCAATAACCAATGCGCAGTACGCAATAAACAATGTGCAATGCTCAATAAACAATGCGCAATGCGCAATACGCAATAATCAATGCGCAGTACGCAATATCCAGTGCGCAATACGCAATAAGCAATGCGCAATACGCAATAAACAATGCGCAGTACGCAATAGACAATGTGCAGTGCTCAATAAACAATGCGCAATACGCAATAAACAATGCGCAATACGCAATAAACAATGCGCAATGCGCAATACGCAATAATCAATGCGCAATGCGCAATAAACGATGCGCAGTACGCAATAAACAATGCCCAAAAACGCAATAAACAATGCGCAGTACGCAATAAATAATGCGCCATACAAAATAACCAATGGGCAATACGCAATAACCAATGCGCTGTACGCAATAAACAATGTGCAATGCTCAATAAACAATGCGCAATGCGCAATATGCAATGCGCAAAACGCAATAATCAATGCGCAGTACGCAATATCCAGTGCGCCATACAAAATAACCAATGGGCAATACGCAATAACCAATGCGCTGTACGCAATAAACAATGTGCAATGCTCAATAAACAATGCGCAATGCGCAATATGCAATGCGCAAAACGCAATAATCAATGCGCAGTACGCAATATCCAGTGCGCAATACGCAATAAGCAATGCGCAATACGCAATAAACAATGCGCAGTACGCAATAAACAATGTGCAATGCTCAATAAACAATGCGCAACACGCAATAAACAATGCGCACTACGCAATAAACAATGCGCAATACGCAATACACAATGCGCAATACGCTATTAGCAATGCGCAATACGCAATAAACAATGCACAATACGCTATTAGCAATGCGCAACACGCAATAAACTATGCCCAATACGGAATAAACAATGCGCAATACGCAATAAACAATGCGCAATGCGCAATACGCAATAATCAATGCGCAGTACGCAATAAACAATGCGCAATACGCAATAACCAATGCGCAATACGCAATAGGAAATAAACAATGCGCAGGACGCAACAACCACTGCGCAATATGCAATAAACAATGCGGAATACGCAATATACTATGAGCAATACGCTATTAGCAATGCGCAATACGCAATAAACTATGCGCAATGCGCAATACGCAATAATCAAGGCGCAATGCGCAATAAACAATGCGCAGTACACAATAAACAATGCCCAAAACGCAATAAACAATGCGCAGTGCGCAATAAATAAAGCGCCATACAAAATAACCAATGCGCAATACGCAATAAACAATGCGCTGTACGCAATAAACAATGTGCAATGCTCAATAAACAATGCGCTATGCGCAATATGCAATGCGCAATACACAATAATCAATGCGCAGTACGCAATATCCAGTGCGCAATACGCAATAAGCAATGCGCAATACGCAATAAACAATGCGCAGTACGCAATAAACAATGTGCAATGCTCAATAAACAATGCGCAATACGCAATAAACAATGCGCAATACGCAATAACCAATGCGCAATACGCAATAAGCAATGCGCAATACGTAATAATCAATATGCAATACGCATTAAACAATGCGCAACACGCAATAAACAATGCGCACTACGCAATAAACAATGCGCAATACGCAATACACAATGCGCAATACGCAATACACAATGCGCAATACGCTATTAGTAATGCGCAATACGCAATAAACAATGCACAATACGCTATTAGCAATGCGCAACACGCTATTAGCAATGCGCAATACGGAATAAACAATGCGCAATACGCAATAAACAATGCGCAATGCGCAATACGCAATAAACAATGCGCCGTACGCAATAAACAATGCGCAATGGTCAATAAACAATGCGCAATACGCAACAACCAATGCGCACTACGCAATAAGCAATGCTCAATACGCTATTAGCAATGCGCAATACGCAATAAACAATGCGCAATGCGCAATACGCAATAATCAATGCGCAATAAACGATGCGCAGTACGCAATAAACAATGCCCAAAATCGCAATAAACAATGCGCGGTACGCAATAAATAATGCGCCATACAAAATAACCAATGGGCAATACGCAATAAACAATGCGCAGTACGCAACAAACAATGCGCCATACAAAATAACCAATCCGCAATACGCAATAACCAATGCGCAGTACGCAATAAACAATGTGCAATGCTCAATAAACAATGCGCAATGCGCAATATGCAATGCGCAATACGCAATAATCAATGCGCAGTACGCAATATCCAGTGCGCAATACGCAATAAGCAATGCGCAATACGCAATAAACAATGCGCAGTACGCAATAAACAATGTGCAATGCTCAATAAACAATGCGCAACACGCAATAAACAATGCGCACTACGCAATAAACAATGCGCAATACGCAATACACAATGCGCAATACGCAATAAACAATGCACAATACGCTATTAGCAATGCGCAACACGCAATAAACTATGCCCAATACGGAATAAACAATGCGCAGTACGCAATAAACAATGCGCAATGCGCAATACGCAATAATCAATGCGCAATACGCAATAACCAATGCGCAATACGCAATAAGCAATACGCAATAGGAAATAAACAATGCGCAGGACGCAACAACCACTGCGCAATATGCAATAAACAATGCGGAATACGCAATATACAATGAGCAATACGCTATTAGCAATGCGCAATACGCAATAAACTATGCGCAATTCGCAATACGCAATGATCAATGTGCAATGCGCAATAAACAATGCGCAGTACACAATAAACAATGCCGAATACGCAATAAACAATGCGCAGTACGCAATAAGTAATGCGCCATATAAAATAACCAATGCGCAATACGCAATAAACAATGCGCTGTACGCAATAAACAATGTGCAATGCTCAATAAACAATGCGCAATGCGCAATATGCGATGCGCAATACGCAATAATCAATGCGCAGTACCCAATATCCAGTGCGCAATACGCAATAAGCAATGCGCAATACGCAATAAACAATGCGCAGTAAGCAATAAACAATGTGCAATGCTCAATAAACAATGCGCAATACGCAATAAACAATGCGCAATACGCAATAACCAATGCGCAATACGCAATAAGCAATGCGCAATACGTAATAATCAATGCGCAATGCGCAATAAACAATGCGCAACACGCAATAAACAATGCGCACTACGCAATAAACAATGCGCAATACGCAATAAACAATGCGCAATACGCTATTAGCAATGCGCAATACGCAATAAACTTTGCACAATACGCTATTAGCAATGCGCAACACGCAATAAACTATGCCCAATACGGAATAAACAATGCGCAATACGCAATAAACAATGCGCAATGCGCAATACGCAATAAACAATGCGCAACGCGCAATACGCAATAATCAATGCGCAGTACGCAATAAACAATGCGCAATACGCAATAACCAATGCGCAATACGCAATAAGCAATGCGCAATACGAAATAAACAATGCGCAGGACGCAACAACCACTGAGCAATATGCAATAAACAATGCGGAATACGCAATATACAATGAGCAATACGCTATTAGCAATGCGCAATACGCAATAAACAATGCGCAATTCGCAATACGCAATAATCAATGCGCAATGAGCAATAAACAATGCGCAGTACACAATGAACAATGCCGAAAACGCAATAAACAATGCGCAGTACGCAATAAGTAATGCGCCATATAAAATAACCAATGCGCAATACGCAATAAACAATGCGCTGTACGCAATAAACAATGTGCAATGCTCAATAAACAATGCGCAATGCGCAATATGCAATGCGCAATACACAATAATCAATGCGTAATGCACAACAAACAATGCGCAATACGCAATAAACAATGCGCAATGCGCAATACGCAATAAACAATGCGCAACGCGCAATACGCAATAATCAATGCGCAGTACGCAATAAACAATGCGCAATACGCAATAACCAATGCGCAATACGCAATAAGCAATGCGCAATACGAAATAAACAATGCGCAGGACGCAACAACCACTGAGCAATATGCAATAAACAATGCGGAATACGCAATATACAATGAGCAATACGCTATTAGCAATGCGCAATACGCAATAAACAATGCGCAATTCGCAATACGCAATAATCAATGCGCAATGCGCAATAAACAATGCGCAGTACACAATGAACAATGCCGAAAACGCAATAAACAATGCGCAGTACGCAATAAGTAATGCGCCATATAAAATAACCAATACGCAATAAACAATGCGCTGTACGCAATAAACAATGTGCAATGCTCAATAAACAATGCGCAATGCGCAATATGCAATGCGCAATACACAATAATCAATGCGTAATGCACAACAAACAATGCGCAAAACGCAATAAGCAATGCGCCGTACGCAATAAACAATGCGCAATGCTCAATAAACAATGCGCAATACGCAACAACCAATGCGCACTACGCAATAAGCAATGCTCAATACGCTATTAGCAATGCGCAATACGCAATAAACAATGCGCAATGCGCAATACGCAATAATCAATGCGCAATGCGCAATAAACGATGCGCAGTACGCAATAAACAATGCCCAAAATCGCAATAAACAATGCGCAGTACGCAATAAATAATGCGCCATACAAAATAACCAATGGGTAATACGCAATAAATAATGCGCCATACAAAATAACCAATGGGCAATACGCAATAAACAATGCGCAGTACGCAACAAACAATGCGCCATACAAAATAACCAATGCGCAATACGCAATAACCAATGCGCAGTACGCAATAAACAATGTGCAATGCTCAATAAACAATGCGCAATGCGCAATAATCAATGCGCAGTACGCAATATCCAGTGCGCAATACGCAATAAGCAATGCGCAATACGCAATAAACAATGCGCAGTACGCAATAAACAATGTGCAATGCTCAATAAACAATGCGCAATACGCAATAAACAATGCGCAATACGCAATAAACAATGCGCAATGCGCAATACGCAATAATCAACGCGCAATGCGCAATAAACGATGCGCAGTACGCAATAAACAATGCCCAAAATCGCAATAAACAATGCGCAGTACGCAATAAATAATGCGCCATACAAAATAACCAATGGGCAATACGCAATAAACAATGCGCAGTACGCAACAAACAATGCGCCATACAAAATAACCAATGCGCAATACGCAATAACCAATGCGCAGTACGCAATAAACAATGTGCAATGCTCAATAAACAATCCGCAATGCGCAACAACCAATGCGCACTACGCAATAAGCAATGCTCAATACGCTATTAGCAATGCGCAATACGCAATAAACAATGCGCAATGCGCAATACGCAATAATCAATGCGCAATGCGCAATAAACGATGCGCAGTACGCAATAAACAATGCCCAAAATCGCAATAAACGATGCGCAGTACGCAATAAACAATGCCCAAAATCGCAATAAACAATGCGCAGTACGCAATAAATAATGCGCCATACAAAATAACCAATGGGCAATACGCAATAAACAATGCGCAGTACGCAACAAACAATGCGCCATACAAAATAACCAATGCGCAATACGCAATAACCAATGCGCAATACGCAATAATCAATGCGCAGTACGCAATATCCAGTGCGCAATACGCAATAAGCAATGCGCAATACGCAATAAACAATGCGCAATGCGCAATAAACGATGCGCAGTACGCAATAAACAATGCCCAAAAACGCAATAAACAATGCGCAGTACGCAATAAATAATGCGCCATACAAAATAACCAATGGGCAATACGCAATAACCAATGCGCTGTACGCAATAAACAATGTGCAATGCTCAATAAACAGTGCGCAATGCGCAATATGCAATGCGCAATACGCAATAATCAATGCGCAGTACGCAATATCCAGTGCGCAATACGCAATAAGCAATGCGCAATACGCAATCAACAATGCGCAGTACGCAATAAACAATGTGCAATGCTCAATAAACAATGCGCAACACGCAATAAACAATGCGCACTACGCAATAAACAATGCGCAATACGCAATACACAATGCGCAATACGCTATTAGCAATGCGCAATACGCAATAAACAATGCACAATACGCTATTAGCAATGCGCAACACGCAATAAACTATGCCCAATACGGAATAAACAATGCGCAATACGCAATAAACAATGCGCAATGCGCAATACGCAATAAACAATGCGCAATGCGCAATACGCAATAATCAATGCGCAGTACGCAATAAACAATGCGCAATACGCAATAACCAATGCGCAATACGCAATAGGAAATAAACAATGCGCAATACGCAATAACCAATGCGCAATACGCAATAGGAAATAAACAATGCGCAGGACGCAACAACCACTGCGCAATATGCAATAAACAATGCGGAATACGCAATATACAATGAGCAATACGCTATTAGCAATGCGCAATACGCAATAAACTATGCGCAATGCGCAATACGCAGTAATCAAGGCGCAATGCGCAATAAACAATGCGCAGTACACAATAAACAATGCCCAAAACGCAATAAACAATGCGCAGTGCGCAATAAATAAAGCGCCATACAAAATAACCAATGCGCAATACGCAATAAACAATGCGCTGTACGCAATAAACAATGTGCAATGCTCAGTAAACAATGCGCTATGCGCAATATGCAATGCGCAATACACAATAATCAATGCGCAGTACGCAATATCCAGTGCGCAATACGCAATAAGCAATGCGCAATACGCAATAAACAATGCGCAGTACGCAATAAACAATGTGCAATGCTCAATAAACAATGCGCAATACGCAATAAACAATGCGCAATACGCAATAACCAATGCGCAATACGCAATAAGCAATGCGCAATACGTAATAATCAATATGCAATACGCATTAAACAATGCGCAACACGCAATAAACAATGCGCACTACGCAATAAACAATGCGCAATACGCAATACACAATGCGCACTACGCAATACACAATGCGCAATACGCTATTAGCAATGCGCAATACGCAATAAACAATGCACAATACGCTATTAGCAATGCGCAACACGCTATTAGCAATGCGCAATACGGAATAAACAATGCGCAATACGCAATAAACAATGCGCAATGCGCAATACGCAATAAACAATGCGCCGTACGCAATAAACAATGCGCAATGGTCAATAAACAATGCGCAATACGCAACAACCAATGCGCACTACGCAATAAGCAATGCTCAATACGCTATTAGCAATGCGCAATACGCAATAAACAATGCGCAATGCGCAATACGCAATAATCAATGCGCAATAAACGATGCGCAGTACGCAATAAACAATGCCCAAAATCGCAATAAACAATGCGCGGTACGCAATAAATAATGCGCCATACAAAATAACCAATGGGCAATACGCAATAAACAATGCGCAGTACGCAACAAACAATGCGCCATACAAAATAACCAATGCGCAATACGCAATAACCAATGCGCAGTACGCAATAAACAATGTGCAATGCTCAATAAACAATGCGCAATGCGCAATATGCAATGCGCAATACGCAATAATCAATGCGCAGTACGCAATATCCAGTACGCAATACGCAATAAGCAATGCGCAATACGCAATAAACAATGCGCAGTACGCAATAAACAATGTGCAATGCTCAATAAACAATGCGCAATACGCAATAAACAATGCGCAATACGCAATAACCAATGCGCAATACGCAATAAGCAATGCGCAATACGTAATAATCAATATGCAATACGCATTAAACAATGCGCAACACGCAATAAACAATGCGCACTACGCAATGAACAATGCGCAATACGCAATACACAATGCGCAATACGCTATTAGCAATGCGCAATACGCAATAAACAATGCACAATACGCTATTAGCAATGCGCAACACGCAATAAACTATGCCCAATACGGAATAAACAATGCGCAATACGCAATAAACAATGCGCAATGCGCAATACGCAATAAACAATGCGCAATGCGCAATACGCAATAATCAATGCGCAGTACGCAATAAACAATGTGCAATGCTCAATAAACAATGCGCAATGCGCAATATGCGATGCGCAATACGCAATAATCAATGCGCAGTACGCAATATCCAGTGCGCAATACGCAATAAGCAATAAACAATGCGCAGTACGCAATAAACAATGTGCAATGCTCAATAAACAATGCGCAATACGCAATAAACAATGCGCAATACGCAATAACCAATGCGCAATACGCAATAAGCAATGCGCAATACGTAATAATCAATGCGCAATAAACAATGCGCAACACGCAATAAACAATGCGCACTACGCAATAAACAATGCGCAATACGCAATAAACAATGCGCAATACGCTATTAGCAATGCGCAATACGCTATTAGCAATGCGCAATACGCAATAAACAATGCACAATACGCTATTAGCAATGCGCAACACGCAATAAACTATGCCCAATACGGAATAAACAATGCGCAACACGCAATAAACAATGCGCACTACGCAATAAACAATGCGCAATACGCAATAAACAATGCACAATACGCTATTAGCAATGCGCAACACGCTATTAGCAATGCGCAATACGGAATAAACAATGCGCAATACGCAATAAACAATGCGCAATGCGCAATACGCAATAAACAATGCGCCGTACGCAATAAACAATGCGCAATGGTCAATAAACAATGCGCAATGGTCAATAAACAATGCGCAATACGCAACAACCAATGCGCACTACGCAATAAGCAATGCTCAATACGCTATTAGCAATGCGCAATACGCAATAAACAATGCGCAATGCGCAATACGCAATAATCAATGCGCAATAAACGATGCGCAGTACGCAATAAACAATGCCCAAAATCGCAATAAACAATGCGCGGTACGCAATAAATAATGCGCCATACAAAATAACCAATGGGCAATACGCAATAAACAATGCGCAGTACGCAACAAACAATGCGCCATACAAAATAACCAATGCGCAATACGCAATAACCAATGCGCAGTACGCAATAAACAATGTGCAATGCTCAATAAACAATGCGCAATGCGCAATATGCAATGCGCAATACGCAATAATCAATGCGCAGTACGCAATATCCAGTACGCAATACGCAATAAGCAATGCGCAATACGCAATAAACAATGCGCAGTACGCAATAAACAATGTGCAATGCTCAATAAACAATGCGCAATACGCAATAAACAATGCGCAATACGCAATAACCAATGCGCAATACGCAATAAGCAATGCGCAATACGTAATAATCAATATGCAATACGCATTAAACAATGCGCAACACGCAATAAACAATGCGCACTACGCAATGAACAATGCGCAATACGCAATACACAATGCGCAATACGCTATTAGCAATGCGCAATACGCAATAAACAATGCACAATACGCTATTAGCAATGCGCAACACGCAATAAACTATGCCCAATACGGAATAAACAATGCGCAATACGCAATAAACAATGCGCAATGCGCAATACGCAATAAACAATGCGCAATGCGCAATACGCAATAAACTATGCGCAATGCGCAATACGCAATAATCAATGCGCAGTACGCAATAAACAATGTGCAATGCTCAATAAACAATGCGCAATGCGCAATATGCGATGCGCAATACGCAATAATCAATGCGCAGTACGCAATATCCAGTGCGCAATACGCAATAAGCAATGCGCAATACGCAATAAACAATGCGCAGTACGCAATAAACAATGTGCAATGCTCAATAAACAATGCGCAATACGCAATAAACAATGCGCAATACGCAATAACCAATGCGCAATACGCAATAAGCAATGCGCAATACGTAATAATCAATGCGCAATAAACAATGCGCAACACGCAATAAACAATGCGCACTACGCAATAAACAATGCGCAATACGCAATAAACAATGCGCAATACGCTATTAGCAATGCGCAATACGCTATTAGCAATGCGCAATACGCAATAAACAATGCACAATACGCTATTAGCAATGCGCAACACGCAATAAACTATGCCCAATACGGAATAAACAATGCGCAATACGCAATAGACAATGGGCAACGCGCAATACGCAATAAACAATGCGCAACGCGCAATACGCAATAATCAATGCGCAGTACGCAATAATCAATGCGCAGTACGCAATAAACAATGCGCAATACGCAATGCGCAATAAACAATGCGCAGTACACAATGAACAATGCCGAAAACGCAATAAACAATGCGCAGTACGCAATTAGTAATGCGCCATATAAAATAACCAATGCGCAATATGCAATAAACAATGCGCTGTACGCAATAAACAATGTGCAATGCTCAATAAACAATGCGCAATGCGCAATATGCAATGCGCAATATGCAATGCGCAATACACAATAATCAATGCGTAATGCACAACAAACAATGCGCAAAACGCAATAAGCAATGCGCCGTACGCAATAAACAATGCGCAATGCTCAATAAACAATGCGCAATACGCAACAACCAATGCGCACTACGCAATAAGCAATGCTCAATACGCTATTAGCAATGCGCAATACGCAATAAACAATGCGCAATGCGCAATACGCAATAATCAATGCGCAATGTGCAATAAACGATGCGCAGTACGCAATAAACAATGCCCAAAATCGCAATAAACAATGCGCAGTACGCAATAAATAATGCGCCATACAAAATAACCAATGGGCAATACGCAATAAACAATGCGCAGTACGCAATAAACAATGTGCAATGCTCAATAAACAATGCGCAACACGCAATAAACAATGCGCACTACGCAATAAACAATGCGCAATACGCAATAAACAATGCGCAATACGCAATAAACAATGCACAATACGCTATTAGCAATGCGCAACACCCAATAAACTATGCCCAATACGGAATAAACAATGCGCAATACGCAATAAACAATGCGCAATGCGCAATACGCAATAAACAATGCGCAACGCGCAATACGCAATAAACAATGCGCAACGCGCAATACGCAATAATCAATGCGCAGTACGCAATAATCAATGCGCAGTACGCAATAAACAATGCGCAATACGCAATGCGCAATAAACAATGCGCAGTACACAATGAACAATGCCGAAAACGCAATAAACAATGCGCAGTACGCAATTAGTAATGCGCCATATAAAATAACCAATGCGCAATACGCAATAAACAATGCGCTGTACGCAATAAACAATGTGCAATGGTCAATAAACAATGCGCAATGCGCAATATGCAATGCGCAATATGCAATGCGCAATATGCAATGCGCAATACACAATAATCAATGCGTAATGCACAACAAACAATGCGCAAAACGCAATAAGCAATGCGCCGTACGCAATAAACAATGCGCAATGCTCAATAAACAATGCGCAATGCTCAATAAACAATGCGCAATACGCAACAACCAATGCGCACTACGCAATAAGCAATGCTCAATACGCTATTAGCAATGCGCAATACGCAATAAACAATGCGCAATGCGCAATACGCAATAATCAATGCGCAATGTGCAATAAACGATGCGCAGTACGCAATAAACAATGCCCAAAATCGCAATAAACAATGCGCAGTACGCAATAAATAATGCGCCATACAAAATAACCAATGGGCAATACGCAATAAACAATGCGCAGTACGCAACAAACAATGCGCCATACAAAATAACCAATGCGCAATACGCAATAACCAATGCGCAGTATGCAATAAACAATGTGCAATGCTCAATAAACAATACGCAATACGCAATAAACAATGCGCAATGCGCAATACGCAATAATCAACGCGCAATGCGCAATAAACGATGCGCAGTACGCAATAAACAATGCCCAAAATCGCAATAAACAATGCGCAGTACGCAATAAATAATGCGCCATACAAAATAACCAATGGGCAATACGCAATAAACAATGCGCAGTACGCAATAAACAATGTGCAATGCTCAATAAACAATGCGCAACACGCAATAAACAATGCGCACTACGCAATAAACAATGCGCAATACGCAATAAACAATGCGCAATACGCAATAAGCAATGCGCAATACGTAATAATCAATGCGCAATAAACAATGCGCAACACGCAATAAACAATGCGCACTACGCAATAAACAATGCGCAATACGCAATAAACAATGCGCAATACGCTATTAGCAATGCGCAATACGCTATTAGCAATGCGCAATACGCAATAAACAATGCGCAATACGCAATAAACAATGCACAATACGCTATTAGCAATGCGCAACACGCAATAAACTATGCCCAATACGGAATAAACAATGCGCAATACGCAATAAACAATGCGCAATGCGCAATACGCAATAAACAATGCGCAACGCGCAATACGCAATAAACAATGCGCAACGCGCAATACGCAATAATCAATGCGCAGTACGCAATAATCAATGCGCAGTACGCAGTACGCAATTAGTAATGCGCCATATAAAATAACCAATGCGCAATACGCAATAAACAATGCGCTGTACGCAATAAACAATGTGCAATGGTCAATAAACAATGCGCAATGCGCAATATGCAATGCGCAATACACAATAATCAATGCGTAATGCACAACAAACAATGCGCAAAACGCAATAATCAATGCGCAGTACGCAATAAACAATGCGCAATACGCAATGCGCAATAAACAATGCGCAGTACACAATGAACAATGCCGAAAACGCAATAAACAATGCGCAGTACGCAATTAGTAATGCGCCATATAAAATAACCAATGCGCAATACGCAATAAACAATGCGCTGTACGCAATAAACAATGTGCAATGGTCAATAAACAATGCGCAATGCGCAATATGCAATGCGCAATATGCAATGCGCAATACACAATAATCAATGCGTAATGCACAACAAACAATGCGCAAAACGCAATAAGCAATGCGCCGTACGCAATAAACAATGCGCAATGTGCAATAAACGATGCGCAGTACGCAATAAACAATGCCCAAAATCGCAATAAACAATGCGCAGTACGCAATAAATAATGCGCCATACAAAATAACCAATGGGCAATACGCAATAAACAATGCGCAGTACGCAACAAACAATGCGCCATACAAAATAACCAATGCGCAATACGCAATAACCAATGCGCAGTATGCAATAAACAATGTGCAATGCTCAATAAACAATACGCAATACGCAATAAACAATGCGCAATGCGCAATACGCAATAATCAACGCGCAATGCGCAATAAACGATGCGCAGTACGCAATAAACAATGCCCAAAATCGCAATAAACAATGCGCAGTACGCAATAAATAATGCGCCATACAAAATAACCAATGGGCAATACGCAATAAACAATGCGCAGTACGCAATAAACAATGTGCAATGCTCAATAAACAATGCGCAACACGCAATAAACAATGCGCACTACGCAATAAACAATGCGCAATACGCAATAAACAATGCGCAATACGCAATAAACAATGCACAATACGCTATTAGCAATGCGCAACACGCAATAAACTATGCCCAATACGGAATAAACAATGCGCAATACGCAATAAACAATGCGCAATGCGCAATACGGAATGCGCAATGCGCAATACGCAATAAACAATGCGCAATACGCAATGCGCAATAAACAATGCGCAGTACACAATAAACAATGCCCAAAAGGCAATAAACAATGCGCAGTACGCAATAAATAATGCGCCATACAAAATAACCAATACGCAACACGCAATAAACAATGCGCTGTACGCAATAAACAATGTGCAATGCTCAATAAACAATACACTATGCGCAATATGCAATGCGCAATACACAATAATCAATGCGTAATGCACAACAAACAATGCGCAAAACGCAATAAGCAATGCGCAGTACGCAATAAACAATGCGCAATACGCAATGCGCAATAAACAATGCGCAGTACACAATGAACAATGCCGAAAACGCAATAAACAATGCGCAGTACGCAATTAGTAATGCGCCATATAAAATAACCAATGCGCAATACGCAATAAACAATGCGCTGTACGCAATAAACAATGTGCAATGGTCAATAAACAATGCGCAATGCGCAATATGCAATGCGCAATATGCAATGCGCAATATGCAATGCGCAATACACAATAATCAATGCGTAATGCACAACAAACAATGCGCAAAACGCAATAAGCAATGCGCCGTACGCAATAAACAATGCGCAATGTGCAATAAACGATGCGCAGTACGCAATAAACAATGCCCAAAATCGCAATAAACAATGCGCAGTACGCAATAAATAATGCGCCATACAAAATAACCAATGGGCAATACGCAATAAACAATGCGCAGTACGCAACAAACAATGCGCCATACAAAATAACCAATGCGCAATACGCAATAACCAATGCGCAGTATGCAATAAACAATGTGCAATGCTCAATAAACAATACGCAATACGCAATAAACAATGCGCAATGCGCAATACGCAATAATCAACGCGCAATGCGCAATAAACGATGCGCAGTACGCAATAAACAATGCCCAAAATCGCAATAAACAATGCGCAGTACGCAATAAATAATGCGCCATACAAAATAACCAATGGGCAATACGCAATAAACAATGCGCAGTACGCAATAAACAATGTGCAATGCTCAATAAACAATGCGCAACACGCAATAAACAATGCGCACTACGCAATAAACAATGCGCAATACGCAATAAACAATGCGCAATACGCAATAAACAATGCACAATACGCTATTAGCAATGCGCAACACGCAATAAACTATGCCCAATACGGAATAAACAATGCGCAATACGCAATAAACAATGCGCAATGCGCAATACGGAATGCGCAATGCGCAATACGCAATAAACAATGCGCAATACGCAATGCGCAATAAACAATGCGCAGTACACAATAAACAATGCCCAAAAGGCAATAAACAATGCGCAGTACGCAATAAATAATGCGCCATACAAAATAACCAATACGCAACACGCAATAAACAATGCGCTGTACGCAATAAACAATGTGCAATGCTCAATAAACAATACACTATGCGCAATATGCAATGCGCAATACACAATAATCAATGCGTAATGCACAACAAACAATGCGCAAAACGCAATAAGCAATGCGCAGTACGCAATAAACAATGTGCAATGCTCAATAAACAATGCGCAATGCGCAATATGCGATGCGCAATACGCAATAATCAATGCGCAGTACGCAATATCCAGTGCGCAATACGCAATAAGCAATGCGCAATACGCAATAAACAATGCGCAGTACGCAATAAACAATGTGCAATGCTCAATAAACAATGCGCAATACGCAATAAACAATGCGCAATACGCAATAACCAATGCGCAATACGCAATAAGCAATGGGCAATACGTAATAATCAATGCGCAATAAACAATGCGCAACACGCAATAAACAATGCGCACTACGCAATAAACAATGCGCAATACGCAATAAACAATGCGCAATACGCTATTAGCAATGCGCAATACGCAATAAACAATGCACAATACGCTATTAGCAATGCGCAACACGCAATAAACTATGCCCAATACGGAATAAACAATGCGCAATACGCAATAAACAATGCGCAATGCGCAATACGCAATAAACAATGCGCAACGCGCAATACGCAATAAACAATGCGCAACGCGCAATACGCAATAATCAATGCGCAGTACGCAATAATCAATGCGCAGTACGCAATAAACAATGCGCAATACGCAATGCGCAATAAACAATGCGCAGTACACAATGAACAATGCCGAAAACTCAATAAACAATGCGCAGTACGCAATTAGTAATGCGCCATATAAAATAACCAATGCGCAATACGCAATAAACAATGCGCTGTACGCAATAAACAATGTGCAATGGTCAATAAACAATGCGCAATGCGCAATATGCAATGCGCAATATGCAATGCGCAATACACAATAATCAATGCGTAATGCACAACAAACAATGCGCAAAACGCAATAAGCAATGCGCCGTACGCAATAAACAATGCCCAAAATCGCAATAAACAATGCGCAGTACGCAATAAATAATGCGCCATACAAAATAACCAATGGGCAATACGCAATAAACAATGCGCAGTACGCAACAAACAATGCGCCATACAAAATAACCAATGCGCAATACGCAATAACCAATGCGCAGTATGCAATAAACAATGTGCAATGCTCAATAAACAATGCGCAATACGCAATAAACAATGCGCAATGCGCAATACGCAATAATCAACGCGCATTGCGCAATAAACGATGCGCAGTACGCAATAAACAATGCCCAAAATCGCAATAAACAATGCGCAGTACGCAATAAATAATGCGCCATACAAAATAACCAATGGGCAATACGCAATAAACAATGCGCAGTACGCAATAAACAATGTGCAATGCTCAATAAACAATGCGCAACACGCAATAAACAATGCGCACTACGCAATAAACAATGCGCAATACGCAATACACAATGCGCAATACGCAATAAACAATGCACAATACGCTATTAGCAATGCGCAACACGCAATAAACTATGCCCAATACGGAATAAACAATGCGCAATACGCAATAAACAATGCGCAATGCGCAATACGCAATGCGCAATGCGCAATACGCAATAAACAATGCGCAATGCGCAATACGCAATAATCAATGCGCAATACGCAATAACCAATGCGCAATACGCAATAAGCAATACGCAATAGGAAATAAACAATGCGCAGGACGCAACAACCACTGCGCAATATGCAATAAACAATGCGGAATACGCAATATACAATGAGCAATACGCTATTAGCAATGCGCAATACGCAATAAACTATGCGCAATGCGCAATACGCAATAATCAATGCGCAATGCGCAATAAACAATGCGCAGTACACAATAAACAATGCCCAAAACGCAATGCGTAATGCGCAATACACAATACGCAATTAACAATGCGCAATACGCAATAACCAATGCGCAATACGCAATAAGCAATGCGCAATACGATATAAACAATGCGGAGGACGCAACAACCACTGCGCAATATGCAATAAACAATGCGCAATACGCAATATACAATGAGCAATACGCTATTAGCAATGCGCAAAACGCAATACACAATGCGCAACATGCAATATCCAATGCGCACTACGCAATAAGCAATGCTCAATACGCTATTAGCAATGCGCAGTACGCAATAAACAATGCGCACTACGCAATAAACAATGCGCAATACGCAATAAACAATGCGCAATGCGCAATAAGCAATGACTACGTAATAATCAATGCGCAATACGCAATAAACAATGCGCAACACACAATAAACAATGCGCACTACGCAATACGCAATAAACAATGCGCAATACGAAATAAATAATGCGCCATACAAAATAACCAATGGGCAATACGCAATAAACAATGCGCAAAACGCAATAAGCAATGCGCAATACGCAATAAACAATGCGCAGTACGCAACAACAAATGCGCAATATGCAATAAACAATGCGCAATATGCAATATACAATGAGCAATACGCTATTAGCAATGCGCAATACGCAATAAACAATGCGCAATACGCAATGCGTAATGCGCAATACACAATACGCAATTAACAATGCGCAATACGCAATAACCAATGCGCAATACGCAATAAGCAATGCGCAATACGATATAAACAATGCGGAGGACGCAACAACCACTGCGCAATATGCAATAAACAATGCGCAATACGCAATATACAATGAGCAATACGCTATTAGCAATGCGCAAAACGCAATACACAATGCGCAACATGCAATATCCAATGCGCACTACGCAATAAGCAATGCTCAATACGCTATTAGCAATGCGCAATACGCAATAAACAATGCGCAATGCGCAATACGCAATAATCAATGCGCAATGCGCAATAAACGATGCGCAGTACGCAATATACAATGCCCAAAACGCAATAAACAATGCGCAGTACGCAATAAATAATGCGCCATATAAAATAACCAATGGGCAATACGCAAAAAACAATGCGCAGTACGCAATAAACAATGCGCCATACAAAATAACCAATGCGCAATACACAATAACCAATGCGCAGTACGCAATAAACAATGTGCAATGCTCAATAAACAATGCGCAATGCTCAATAAACAATGCGCAATACGCAGTAAACAATGCGCAATACGCAATCAACAATGCGTATTACGCAATAACCAATGCCTATTACGCAATAACCAATGCGCAATGCGCAATACGCAATAATCAATGCGCAGTACGCAACAAACAATGCGCCATACAAAATAACCAATGCGCAATACGCAATAACCAATGCGCAGTACGCAATAATCAATGCGCAATGCGCAATAAACGATGCGCAGTACGCAATAAACAATGCCCAAAACGCAATAAACAATGCGCAGTACGCAATAAATAATGCGCCATATAAAATAACCAATGGGCAATACGCAAAAAACAATGCGCAGTACGCAATAAACAATGCGCCATACAAAATAACCAATGCGCAATACACAATAACCAATGCGCAGTACGCAATAAACAATGTGCAATGCTCAATAAACAATGCGCAATGCTCAATAAACAATGCGCAATACGCAGTAAACAATGCGCAATACGCAATAAACAATGCGTATTACGCAATAACCAATGCGCAATGCGCAATACGCAATAAACAATGCGCAATACGCAATGCGTAATGCGCAATAAACAATGCGCAATACGCAATACGCAATTAACAATGCGCAATAGTCAATAACAAATGCGCAATACGCAATAAGCAATGCGCAATACGAAATAAACAATGCCCAGGACGCAACAACCACTGCGCAATACGCAATAACCAATGCGCAATACGCAATAAGCAATGCGCAATACGCTATTAGCAATGCGCAAAACGCAATACACAATGCGCAACATGCAATATCCAATGCGCACTACGCAATAAGCAATGCTCAATACGCTATTAGCAATGCGCAATACGCAATAAACAATGCGCAATGCGCAATGCGCAATAAACGATGCGCAGTACGCAATAAACAATGCCCAAAACGCAATAAACAATGCGCAGTACGAAATAAATAATGCGCCATACAAAATAACCAATGGGCAATACGCAATAAACAATGCGCAGTACGCAACAAACAATGCGCCATACAAAATAACCAATGCGCAATACGCAATAACCAATGCGCAGTACGCAATAAACAATGTGCAATGCTCAATAAACAATGCGCAATGCGCAATATGCAATGCGCAATACGCAATAAACAATGCGCAGAACGCAATAAACAATGTGCAATGCTCAATAAACAATGCGCAATACGCAATGAACAATGCGCAATACGCAATAACCAATGCGCAAAACGCAATAAGCAATGCGCAATACGCATTAAACAATGCGCAGTACGCAACAACAAATGCGCAATACGCATTAAACAATGCGCAGTACGCAACAACAAATGCGCAATATGCAATAAACAATGCGCAATATGCAATATACAATGAGCAATACGCTATTAGCAATGCGCAATACGCAATACACAATGCGCAATACGCAATGAACAATGCGCAATACGCAATAAGCAATGCGCAATACACAATAATCAATGCGTAATGCGCAACAAACAATGCGCAAAACGCAATAAACAATGCGCCGTACGCAATAAACAATGCGCAATGCTCAATAAACAATGCGCAATACGCAATAAACAATGCGCAGTAAGCAATAAACAATGCGCAATACGCAATAAACAATGCGCAATACGAAATAAACAATGCGCAGGACGCAACATCCACTGCGCAATATGCAATAAGCAATGCGCAATACGCAATAAGCAATGCGCAATACGCAATAAATAATGCGCAGTACGCAATATCCAGTGCGCAATACGCAATAAGCAATGCGCAATACGCAATAAACAATGCGCAGTACGCAATAAACAATGTGCAATGCTCAATAAACAATGGGCAATACACAATAAACAATGCGCAGTACGCAATAAACAATGCGCAATGCGCAATAAACTATGCGCAGTACGCAATAAACAATGCCCAAAACGCAATAAACAATGCGCAGTACGCAATAAATAATGCTCCATACAAAATAACCAATGGGCAATACGCAATAAACAACGCGCAGTACGCAACAAACAATGCGCAATACGCAATCAACAATGCGTATTACGCAATAAACAATGCGCAATACACAATGCGTAATGCGCAATAAACAATGCGCAATACGCAATACGCAATTAACAATGCGCAATACGCAATAACCATTGCGCAATACGCAATAACCAATAACCAATGCGCAATACGCAATAAGCAATGCGCAATACGAAATAAACAATGCCCAAAACGCAATAAACAATGCGCAGTACGCAATAAATAATGCGCCATACAAAATAACTAATGGGCAATACGCAATAAACAATGCGCAGTACGCAACAAACAATGCGCCATACAAAATAACCAATGCGCAATACGCAATAACCAATGCGCAGTACGCAATAAACAATGTGCAATGCTCAATAAACAATGCGCAATGCTCAATAAACAATGCGCAATGCTCAATAAACAATGCGCAATACGCAGTAAACAATGCGCAATACGCAATCAACAATGCGTATTACGCAATAACCAATGCGCAATGCGCAATACGCAATAAACAATGCGCAATACGCAATGCGTAATGCGCAATAAACAATGCGCAATACGCAATACGCAATTAACAATGCGCAATACGCAATAACCAATGCGCAATACGCAATAAGCAATGCGCAATACGAAATAAACAATGCGCAATACGCAATAACCAATGCGCAATACGCAATAAACAATGCGCAATACGAAATAAACAATGCGCAGGACGCAACAACCACTGCGCAATATGCAATAAACAATGCGCAATACGCCATATACAATGAGCAGTACGCAATAAATAATGCGCCATACAAAATAACCAATGCGCAATACGCAATAAACAATGCGCAGTACGCAATAAACAATGCGCCATACAAAATAACCAATGTGCAATACGCAATAACCAATGCGCAGTACGCAATAAACAATGTCCAATGCTCAATAAACAATGCGCAATGCGCAATATGCAATGCGCAATACGCAATAATCAATGCGCAGTACGCAATATACAGTGCGCAATACGCAATAAGCAATGCGCAATACGCAATAAACAATGCGCCCGTACGCAATAAACAATGTGCAATGCTCAATAAACAATGCGCAATACGCAATAAACAATGCGCAATACGCAATTACCAATGCGCAATACGCAATAAACAATGCGCCCGTACGCAATAAACAATGTGCAATGCTCAATAAACAATGCGCAATACGCAATAAACAATGCGCAATACGCATTAAACAATGCGCAGTACGCAACAACAAATGCGCAATATGCAATAAACAATGCGCAATATGCAATATACAATGAGCAATACGCTATTAGCAATGCGCAATACGCAATACACAATGCGCAATACGCAATGAACAATGCGCAATACGCAATAAGCAATGCGCAATACACAATAATCAATGCGTAATGCGCAACAAACAATGCGCAAAACGCAATAAACAATGCGCCGTACGCAATAAACAATGCGCAATGCTCAATAAACAATGCGCAATACGCAATAAACAATGCGCAGTAAGCAATAAACAATACGCAATACGCAATAGACAATGAGCAATACGCAATAAACAATGCGCAGTACGCAATAAACAATGCGCAATACGCAATAAACAATGCGCAATACGAAATAAACAATGCGCAGGACGCAACATCCACTGCGCAATATGCAATAAGCAATGCGCAATACGCAATAAGCAATGCGCAATACGCAATAAATAATGCGCAGTACGCAATATCCAGTGCGCAATACGCAATAAGCAATGCGCAATATGCAATAAACAATGCGCAGTACGCAATAAACAACGCGCAGTACGCAACAAACAATGCGCAATACGCAATCAACAATGCGTATTACGCAATAAACAATGCGTATTACGCAATAAACAATGCGCAATACGCAATGCGTAATGCGCAATAAACAATGCGCAATACGCAATACGCAATTAACAATGCGCAGTACGCAATAAATAATGCGCCATACAAAATAACCAATGGGCAATACGCAATAAACAATGCGCAGTACGCAACAAACAATGCGCAATACGAAATAAACAATGCGCAATACGCAATGCGTAATGCGCAATAAACAATGCGCAATACGCAATACGCAATTAACAATGCGCAATACGCAATAACCAATGCGCAATACGCAATAAGCAATGCGCAATACGAAATAAACAATGCCCAAAACGCAATAAACAATGCGCAGTACGCAATAAATAATGCGCCATACAAAATAACCAATGGGCAATACGCAATAAACAATGCGCAGTACGCAACAAACAATGCGCCATACAAAATAACCAATGCGCAATACGCAATAACCAATGCGCAGTACGCAATAAACAATGTGCAATGCTCAATAAACAATGCGCAATGCTCAATAAACAATGCGCAATGCTCAATAAACAATGCGCAATACGCAGTAAACAATGCGCAATACGCAATCAACAATGCGTATTACGCAATAAACAATGCGCAATGCGCAATACGCAATAAACAATGCGCAATACGCAATGCGTAATGCGCAATAAACAATGCGCAATACGTAATACGCAATTAACAATGCGCAATACGCAATAACCAATGCGCAATACGCAATAACCAATGCGCAATACGCAATAAGCAATGCGCAATACGAAATAAACAATGCGCAGGACGCAACAACCACTGCGCAATATGCAATAAACAATGCGCAATACGCAATATACAATGAGCAATACGCTATTAGCAATGCGCAAAACGCAATACACAATGCGCAACATGCAATATCCAATGCGCACTACGCAATAAGCAATGCTCAATACGCTATTAGCAATGCGCAATACGCAATTACCAATGCGCAATACGCAATAAACAATGCGCCCGTACGCAATAAACAATGTGCAATGCTCAATAAACAATGCGCAATACGCAATAAACAATGCGCAATACGCATTAAACAATGCGCAGTACGCAACAACAAATGCGCAATATGCAATAAACAATGCGCAATATGCAATATACAATGAGCAATACGCTATTAGCAATGCGCAATACGCAATACACAATGCGCAATACGCAATGAACAATGCGCAATACGCAATAAGCAATGCGCAATACACAATAATCAATGCGTAATGCGCAACAAACAATGCGCAAAACGCAATAAACAATGCGCCGTACGCAATAAACAATGCGCAATGCTCAATAAACAATGCGCAATACGCAATAAACAATGCGCAGTAAGCAATAAACAATACGCAATACGCAATAGACAATGAGCAATACGCAATAAACAATGCGCAGTACGCAATAAACAATGCGCAATACGCAATAAACAATGCGCAATACGAAATAAACAATGCGCAGGACGCAACATCCACTGCGCAATATGCAATAAGCAATGCGCAATACGCAATAAGCAATGCGCAATACGCAATAAATAATGCGCAGTACGCAATATCCAGTGCGCAATACGCAATAAGCAATGCGCAATATGCAATAAACAATGCGCAGTACGCAATAAACAACGCGCAGTACGCAACAAACAATGCGCAATACGCAATCAACAATGCGTATTACGCAATAAACAATGCGTATTACGCAATAAACAATGCGCAATACGCAATGCGTAATGCGCAATAAACAATGCGCAATACGCAATACGCAATTAACAATGCGCAGTACGCAATAAATAATGCGCCATACAAAATAACCAATGGGCAATACGCAATAAACAATGCGCAGTACGCAACAAACAATGCGCAATACGAAATAAACAATGCGCAATACGCAATGCGTAATGCGCAATAAACAATGCGCAATACGCAATACGCAATTAACAATGCGCAATACGCAATAACCAATGCGCAATACGCAATAAGCAATGCGCAATACGAAATAAACAATGCCCAAAACGCAATAAACAATGCGCAGTACGCAATAAATAATGCGCCATACAAAATAACCAATGGGCAATACGCAATAAACAATGCGCAGTACGCAACAAACAATGCGCCATACAAAATAACCAATGCGCAATACGCAATAACCAATGCGCAGTACGCAATAAACAATGTGCAATGCTCAATAAACAATGCGCAATGCTCAATAAACAATGCGCAATGCTCAATAAACAATGCGCAATACGCAGTAAACAATGCGCAATACGCAATCAACAATGCGTATTACGCAATAAACAATGCGCAATGCGCAATACGCAATAAACAATGCGCAATACGCAATGCGTAATGCGCAATAAACAATGCGCAATACGTAATACGCAATTAACAATGCGCAATACGCAATAACCAATGCGCAATACGCAATAACCAATGCGCAATACGCAATAAGCAATGCGCAATACGAAATAAACAATGCGCAGGACGCAACAACCACTGCGCAATATGCAATAAACAATGCGCAATACGCAATATACAATGAGCAATACGCTATTAGCAATGCGCAAAACGCAATACACAATGCGCAACATGCAATATCCAATGCGCACTACGCAATAAGCAATGCTCAATACGCTATTAGCAATGCGCAATACGCAATAAACAATGCGCAATGCGCAATACGCAATAATCAATGCGCAATGCGCAATAAACGATGCGCAGTACGCAATAAACAATGCGCAATACGCAATAACCAATGCGCAATACGCAATAACCAATGCGCAATACGCAATAAGCAATGCGCAATACGTAATAAACAATGCGCAGTACGCAACAACAAATGCGCAATATGCAATAAACAATGCGCAATACGCAATGAACAATGCGCAATACGCAATAAGCAATGCGCAATACACAATAATCAATGCGTAATGCGCAACAAACAATGCGCAATACACAATAAACAATGCGCAATACGCAATAAACAATGCGCAATACGCAATAACCAATGCGCAATACGCAATAAGCAATGCGCAATACGAAATAAACAATGCGCACTACGCAATACGCAATAAAAAATGCGCACTACGCAATACGCAATAACCAATGCGCAATACGCAATAAGCAATGCGCAATACGAAATAAACAATGCGCAGGACGCAACAACCACTGCGCAATATGCAATAAACAATGCGCAATACGCAATATACAATGAGCAATACGCTATTAGCAATGCGCAAAACGCAATACACAATGCGCAACATGCAATATCCAATGCGCACTACGCAATAAGCAATGCTCAATACGCTATTAGCAATGCGCAATACGCAATAAACAATGCGCAATGCGCAATACGCAATAATCAATTTCGCAATGCGCAATAAACGATGCGCAGTACGCAATAAACAATGCGCAATACGCAATAACCAATGCGCAATACGCAATAAGCAATGCGCAATACGCAATAAACAATGCGCAGTACGCAACAACAAATGCGCAATATGCAATAAACAATGCGCAATACGCAATGAACAATGCGCAATACGCAATAAACAATGCGTATTACGCAATAAACAATGCGCAATGCGCAATACGCAATAATCAATGCGCAATACACAATGCGCAATGCGCAATACGCAATAATCAATGCGCAATACACAATAAACAATGCGCAATACGCAATAAACAATGCGCAATACGCAATAACCAATGCGCAGTACGCAATAAACAATGTGCAATGCTCAATAAACAATGCGCAATACGCAATAAACAATGCGCAATACGCAATAACCAATGCGCAATATGCAATAAACAATGCGCAATACGCAATGAACAATGCGCAATACGCAATAAGCAATGCGCAATACACAATAATCAATGCGTAATGCGCAACAAACAATGCGCAAAACGCAATAAACAATGCGCCGTACGCAATAAATAATGCGCAGTACGCAATATCCAGTGCGCAATACGCAATAAACAATGCGCAGTACGCAATAAACAATGTGCAATGCTCAAAAAACAATGGGCAATACGCAATAAACAATGCGCAATATGCAATATACAATGAGCAATACGCTATTAGCAATGTGCAATACGCAATACACAATGCGCAACATGCAATAAACAATGCGCACTACGCAATAAGCAATGCTCAATACGCTATTAGCAATAGGCAATACGCAATACACAATGCGCAACATGCAATATCCAATGCGCACTACGCAATAATCAATGCGCAATGCGCAATAAAAAATGCGCTGTACGCAATAAACAATGCCCAAAACGCAATAAACAATGCGCAATACGCAACAAACAATGCGCAGTACGCAATAAACAATGTGCAATGCTCAATAAACAATGCGCAATACGCAATAAACAATGCGCAATACGCAATAACCAATGCGCAATACGCAATAAACAATGCGTATTACGCAATAAACAATGCGCAATGCGCAATACGCAATAATCAATGCGCAATACACAATAAACAATGCGCAATACGCAATAAACAATGCGCAATACGCAATAACCAATGCGCAGTACGCAATAAACAATGTGCAATGCTCAATAAACAATGCGCAATACGCAATAAACAATGCGCAATACGCAATAACCAATGCGCAATATGCAATAAACAATGCGCAATACGCAATGAACAATGCGCAATACGCAATAAGCAATGCGCAATACACAATAATCAATGCGTAATGCGCAACAAACAATGCGCAAAACGCAATAAACAATGCGCCGTACGCAATAAATAATGCGCAGTACGCAATATCCAGTGCGCAATACGCAATAAACAATGCGCAGTACGCAATAAACAATGTGCAATGCTCAAAAAACAATGGGCAATACGCAATAAACAATGCGCAGTACGCAATAAACAATGCGCAATACTCAATAAACAATGCGCAATACGCAATAACCAATGCGCAATACGCAATAAGCAATGCGCAATACGAAATAAACAATGCGCAGGACGCAACAACCACTACGCAAAATGCAATAAACAATGCGCATTACGCAATATACAATGAGCAATACGCTATTAGCAATGTGCAATACGCAATACACAATGCGCAACATGCAATAAACAATGCGCACTACGCAATAAGCAATGCTCAATACGCTATTAGCAATAGGCAATACGCAATAAACAATGAGCATTGCGCAATAAGCAATGCGCAATACGCAATAATCAATGCGCAATGCGCAATAAAAAATGCGCTGTACGCAATAAACAATGCCCAAAACGCAATAAACAATGCGCAATACGCAACAAACAATGCGCAATGCGCAATAAGCAATGCGCAATGCGCAATAAACAATGCGTATTACGCAGTAAACAATGCGCAATACGCAATACGCAAAAATCAATGCGCAATACACAATAAACAATGCGCAATACGCAATAAACAATGCGCAATACGCAATAACCAATGCGCAATACACAATAAACAATGCGCAATACGCAATAAACAATGCGCAATACGCAATAACCAATGCGCAATACGCAATAAGCAATGCGCAATACGAAATAAACAATGCGCAGGACGCAACAACCACTGCGCAATATGCAATGAACAATGCGCAATACGCCATATACAATGAGCAGTACGCAATAAATAATGCGCCATACAAAATAACCAATGCGCAATACGCAATAAACAATGCGCAGTACGCAATAAACAATGCGCCATACAAAATAACCAATGTGCAATACGCAATAACCAATGCGCAGTACGCAATAAGCAATGCGCAATACGCAATACACAATGCGCAGTATGCGATAAACAATGCGCAATACGCAATACGCAATAGACAATGAGCAATACGCAACCACCAATGCGCAATACGCAATAAACAATGCGCAGTACGCAATAAACAATGCGCAATACGCAATAAACCATGCGCAATACGAAATAAACAATGCGCAGGACGCAACATCCACTGCGCAATATGCAATAAGCAATGCGCAATACGCAATAAGCAATGCGCAATACGCAATAAATAATGCGCAGTACGCAATATCCAGTGCGCAATACGCAATAAGCAATGCGCAATATGCAATAAACAATGCGCAGTACGCAATAAACAACGCGCAGTACGCAACAAACAATGCGCAATACGCAATCAACAATGCGTATTACGCAATAAACAATGCGTATTACGCAATAAACAATGCGCAATACGCAATGCGTAATGCGCAATAAACAATGCGCAATACGCAATACGCAATTAACAATGCGCAATACGCAATAACCAATGCGCAATACGCAATAACCAATAACCAATGCGCAATACGCAATAAGCAATGCGCAATACAAAATAAACAATGCCCAAAACGCAATAAACAATGCGCAGTACGCAATAAATAATGCGCCATACAAAATAACCAATGGGCAATACGCAATAAACAATGCGCAGTACGCAACAAACAATGCGCAATACGAAATAAACAATGCGCAATACGCAATGCGTAATGCGCAATACGCAATTAACAATGCGCAATACGCAATAACCAATGCGCAATACGCAATAACCAATAACCAATGCGCAATAACCAATAACCAATGCGCAATACGCAATAAGCAATGCGCAATACGAAATAAACAATGCCCAAAACGCAATAAACAATGCGCAGTACGCAATAAATAATGCGCCATACAAAATAACCAATGGGCAATACGCAATAAACAATGCGCAGTACGCAACAAACAATGCGCCATACAAAATAACCAATGCGCAATACGCAATAACCAATGCGCAGTACGCAATAAACAATGCGCAATGCGCAATACGCAATAAACAATGCGCAATACGCAATGCGTAATGCGCAATAAACAATGCGCAATACGTAATACGCAATTAACAATGCGCAATACGCAATAACCAATGCGCAATACGCAATAACCAATGCGCAATACGCAATAAGCAATGCGCAATACGAAATAAACAATGCGCAGGACGCAACAACCACTGCGCAATATGCAATAAACAATGCGCAATACGCAATATACAATGAGCAATACGCTATTAGCAATGCGCAAAACGCAATACACAATGCGCAACATGCAATATCCAATGCGCACTACGCAATAAGCAATGCTCAATACGCTATTAGCAATGCGCAATACGCAATAAACAATGCGCAATGCGCAATACGCAATAATCAATGCGCAATGCGCAATAAACGATGCGCAGTACGCAATAAACAATGCGCAATACGCAATAACCAATGCGCAATACGCAATAAGCAATGCGCAATACGCAATAAACAATGCGCAGTACGCAACAACAAATGCGCAATATGCAATAAACAATGCGCAATACGCAATGAACAATGCGCAATACGCAATAAGCAATGCGCAATACACAATAATCAATGCGTAATGCGCAACAAACAATGCGCAATACACAATAAACAATGCGCAATACGCAATAAACAATGCGCAATACGCAATAACCAATGCGCAATACGCAATAAGCAATGCGCAATACGAAATAAACAATGCGCACTACGCAATACGCAATAAAAAATGCGCACTACGCAATACGCAATAACCAATGCGCAATACGCAATAAGCAATGCGCAATACGAAATAAACAATGCGCAGGACGCAACAACCACTGCGCAATATGCAATAAACAATGCGCAATACGCAATATACAATGAGCAATACGCTATTAGCAATGCGCAAAACGCAATACACAATGCGCAACATGCAATATCCAATGCGCACTACGCAATAAGCAATGCTCAATACGCTATTAGCAATGCGCTATACGCAATAAACAATGCGCAATGCGCAATACGCAATAAACAATGCGCAATGCGCAATAAACGATGCGCAATGCGCAATAAACGATGCGCAGTACGCAATAAACAATGCCCAAAACGCAATAAACAATGCGCAGTACGCAATAAATAATGCGCCATACAAAATAACCAATGGGCAATACGCAATAAACAATGCGCAGTACGCAACAAACAATGCGCCATACAAAATAACCAATGCGCAATACGCAATAACCAATGCGCAGTACGCAATAAACAATGTGCAATGCTCAATAAACAATGCGCAATGCTCAATAAACAATGCGCAATGCTCAATAAACAATGCGCAATGCTCAATAAACAATGCGCAATACGCAATAACCAATGCGCAGTACGCAATAAACAATGCGCAATACGCAATGCGTAATGCGCAATAAACAATGCGCAATACGCAATACGCAATTAACAATGCGCAATACGCAATAACCAATGCGCAATACGCAATAAGCAATGCGCAACACGAAATAAACAATGCGCAGGACGCAACAACCACTGCGCAATATGCAATAAACAATGCGCAATACGCAATATACAATGAGCAATACGCTATTAGCAATGCGCAAAACGCAATACACAATGCGCAACATGCAATATCCAATGCGCACTACGCAATAAGCAATGCTCAATACGCTATTAGCAATGCGCAATACGCAATAAACAATGCGCAATGCGCAATACGCAATAATCAATGCGCAATGCGCAATAAACGATGCGCAGTACGCAATAAACAATGCCCAAAACGCAATAAACAATGCTCAGTACGCAATAAATAATGCGCCATACAAAATAACCAATGGGCAATACGCAATAAACAATGCGCAGTACGCAACAAACAATGCGCCATACAAAATAACCAATGCGCAATACGCAATAACCAATGCGCAGTACGCAATAAACAATGTGCAATGCTCAATAAACAATGCGCAATACGCAATAAACAATGCGCAATACGCAAAAACCAATGCGCAATACGCAATAAGCAATGCGCAATACGCAATAAACAATGCGCTGTACGCAACAACAAATGCGCAATATGCAATGCGCAATAAACAATGCGTATTACGCAATAAACAATGCGCAATGCGCAATACGCAATAATCAATGCGCAATGCGCAATAAAAAATGCGCTGTACGCAATAAACAATGCCCAAAACGCAATAAACAATGCGCAATACGCAACAAACAATGCGCAATAAGCAATGCGCAATGCGCAATAAACAATGCGTATTACGCAGTAAACAATGCGCAATACGCAGTAAACAATGCGCAATACGCAATACGCAAAAATCAATGCGCAATACACAATAAACAATGCGCAATACGCAATAAACAATGCGCAATACGCAATAACCAATGCGCAATACACAATAAACAATGCGCAATACGCAATAAACAATGCGCAATACGCAATAACCAATGCGCAATACGCAATAAGCAATGCGCAATACGAAATAAACAATGCGCAGGACGCAACAACCACTACGCAAAATGCAATAAACAATGCGCATTACGCAATATACAATGAGCAATACGCTATTAGCAATGTGCAATACGCAATACACAATGCGCAACATGCAATAAACAATGCGCACTACGCAATAAGCAATGCTCAATACGCTATTAGCAATAGGCAATACGCAATAAACAATGAGCATTGCGCAATAAGCAATGCGCAATACGCAATAATCAATGCGCAATGCGCAATAAAAAATGCGCTGTACGCAATAAACAATGCCCAAAACGCAATAAACAATGCGCAATACGCAACAAACAATGCGCAATGCGCAATAAGCAATGCGCAATGCGCAATAAACAATGCGTATTACGCAGTAAACAATGCGCAATACGCAATACGCAAAAATCAATGCGCAATACACAATAAACAATGCGCAATACGCAATAAACAATGCGCAATACGCAATAACCAATGCGCAATACACAATAAACAATGCGCAATACGCAATAAACAATGCGCAATACGCAATAACCAATGCGCAATACGCAATAAGCAATGCGCAATACGAAATAAACAATGCGCAGGACGCAACAACCACTGCGCAATATGCAATGAACAATGCGCAATACGCCATATACAATGAGCAGTACGCAATAAATAATGCGCCATACAAAATAACCAATGCGCAATACGCAATAAACAATGCGCAGTACGCAATAAACAATGCGCCATACAAAATAACCAATGTGCAATACGCAATAACCAATGCGCAGTACGCAATAAGCAATGCGCAATACGCAATACACAATGCGCAGTATGCGATAAACAATGCGCAATACGCAATACGCAATAGACAATGAGCAATACGCAACCACCAATGCGCAATACGCAATAAACAATGCGCAGTACGCAATAAACAATGCGCAATACGCAATAAACCATGCGCAATACGAAATAAACAATGCGCAGGACGCAACATCCACTGCGCAATATGCAATAAGCAATGCGCAATACGCAATAAGCAATGCGCAATACGCAATAAATAATGCGCAGTACGCAATATCCAGTGCGCAATACGCAATAAGCAATGCGCAATATGCAATAAACAATGCGCAGTACGCAATAAACAACGCGCAGTACGCAACAAACAATGCGCAATACGCAATCAACAATGCGTATTACGCAATAAACAATGCGTATTACGCAATAAACAATGCGCAATACGCAATGCGTAATGCGCAATAAACAATGCGCAATACGCAATACGCAATTAACAATGCGCAATACGCAATAACCAATGCGCAATACGCAATAACCAATAACCAATGCGCAATACGCAATAAGCAATGCGCAATACAAAATAAACAATGCCCAAAACGCAATAAACAATGCGCAGTACGCAATAAATAATGCGCCATACAAAATAACCAATGGGCAATACGCAATAAACAATGCGCAGTACGCAACAAACAATGCGCAATACGAAATAAACAATGCGCAATACGCAATGCGTAATGCGCAATACGCAATTAACAATGCGCAATACGCAATAACCAATGCGCAATACGCAATAACCAATAACCAATGCGCAATAACCAATAACCAATGCGCAATACGCAATAAGCAATGCGCAATACGAAATAAACAATGCCCAAAACGCAATAAACAATGCGCAGTACGCAATAAATAATGCGCCATACAAAATAACCAATGGGCAATACGCAATAAACAATGCGCAGTACGCAACAAACAATGCGCCATACAAAATAACCAATGCGCAATACGCAATAACCAATGCGCAGTACGCAATAAACAATGCGCAATGCGCAATACGCAATAAACAATGCGCAATACGCAATGCGTAATGCGCAATAAACAATGCGCAATACGTAATACGCAATTAACAATGCGCAATACGCAATAACCAATGCGCAATACGCAATACCCAATGCGCAATACGCAATAACCAATGCGCAATACGCAATAAGCAATGCGCAATACGAAATAAACAATGCGCAGGACGCAACAACCACTGCGCAATATGCAATAAACAATGCGCAATACGCAATATACAATGAGCAATACGCTATTAGCAATGCGCAAAACGCAATACACAATGCGCAACATGCAATATCCAATGCGCACTACGCAATAAGCAATGCTCAATACGCTATTAGCAATGCGCAATACGCAATAAACAATGCGCAATGCGCAATACGCAATAATCAATGCGCAATGCGCAATAAACGATGCGCAGTACGCAATAAACAATGCGCAATACGCAATAACCAATGCGCAATACGCAATAAGCAATGCGCAATACGCAATAAACAATGCGCAGTACGCAACAACAAATGCGCAATATGCAATAAACAATGCGCAATACGCAATGAACAATGCGCAATACGCAATAAGCAATGCGCAATACACAATAATCAATGCGTAATGTGCAACAAACAATGCGCAATACACAATAAACAATGCGCAATACGCAATAAACAATGCGCAATACGCAATAACCAATGCGCAATACGCAATAAGCAATGCGCAATACGAAATAAACAATGCGCACTACGCAATACGCAATAAAAAATGCGCACTACGCAATACGCAATAACCAATGCGCAATACGCAATAAGCAATGCGCAATACGAAATAAACAATGCGCAGGACGCAACAACCACTGCGCAATATGCAATAAACAATGCGCAATACGCAATATACAATGAGCAATACGCTATTAGCAATGCGCAAAACGCAATACACAATGCGCAACATGCAATATCCAATGCGCACTACGCAATAAGCAATGCTCAATACGCTATTAGCAATGCGCTATACGCAATAAACAATGCGCAATGCGCAATACGCAATAAACAATGCGCAATGCGCAATAAACGATGCGCAATGCGCAATAAACGATGCGCAGTACGCAATAAACAATGCCCAAAACGCAATAAACAATGCGCAGTACGCAATAAATAATGCGCCATACAAAATAACCAATGGGCAATACGCAATAAACAATGCGCAGTACGCAACAAACAATGCGCCATACAAAATAACCAATGCGCAATACGCAATAACCAATGCGCAGTACGCAATAAACAATGTGCAATGCTCAATAAACAATGCGCAATGCTCAATAAACAATGCGCAATGCTCAATAAACAATGCGCAATGCTCAATAAACAATGCGCAATACGCAATAACCAATGCGCAGTACGCAATAAACAATGCGCAATACGCAATGCGTAATGCGCAATAAACAATGCGCAATACGCAATACGCAATTAACAATGCGCAATACGCAATAACCAATGCGCAATACGCAATAAGCAATGCGCAACACGAAATAAACAATGCGCAGGACGCAACAACCACTGCGCAATATGCAATAAACAATGCGCAATACGCAATATACAATGAGCAATACGCTATTAGCAATGCGCAAAACGCAATACACAATGCGCAACATGCAATATCCAATGCGCACTACGCAATAAGCAATGCTCAATACGCTATTAGCAATGCGCAATACGCAATAAACAATGCGCAATGCGCAATACGCAATAATCAATGCGCAATGCGCAATAAACGATGCGCAGTACGCAATAAACAATGCCCAAAACGCAATAAACAATGCTCAGTACGCAATAAATAATGCGCCATACAAAATAACCAATGGGCAATACGCAATAAACAATGCGCAGTACGCAACAAACAATGCGCCATACAAAATAACCAATGCGCAATACGCAATAACCAATGCGCAGTACGCAATAAACAATGTGCAATGCTCAATAAACAATGCGCAATACGCAATAAACAATGCGCAATACGCAAAAACCAATGCGCAATACGCAATAAGCAATGCGCAATACGCAATAAACAATGCGCTGTACGCAACAACAAATGCGCAATATGCAATGCGCAATAAACAATGCGTATTACGCAATAAACAATGCGCAATGCGCAATACGCAATAATCAATGCGCAATGCGCAATAAAAAATGCGCTGTACGCAATAAACAATGCCCAAAACGCAATAAACAATGCGCAATACGCAACAAACAATGCGCAATACGCAATAAGCAATGCGCAATGCGCAATAAACAATGCGTATTACGCAGTAAACAATGCGCAATACGCAGTAAACAATGCGCAATACGCAATACGCAAAAATCAATGCGCAATACACAATAAACAATGCGCAATACGCAATAAACAATGCGCAATACGCAATAACCAATGCGCAATACACAATAAACAATGCGCAATACGCAATAAACAATGCGCAATACGCAATAACCAATGCGCAATACGCAATAAGCAATGCGCAATACGAAATAAACAATGCGCAGGACGCAACAACCACTGCGCAATATGCAATAAACAATGCGCAATACGCCATATACAATGAGCAGTACGCAATAAATAATGCGCCATACAAAATAACCAATGCGCAATACGCAATAAACAATGCGCTGTACGCAATAAACCATGTCCAAAACGCAATAAACAATGCGCAATACGCAACAAACAATGCGCAATGCGCAATAAGCAATGCGCAATGCTCAATAAACAATGCGTATTACGCAGTAAACAATGCGCAATACGCAATACGCAATAATCAATGCGCAATACACAATAAACAATGCGCAATACGCAATAAGCAATGCGCAATACGCAATAACCAATGCGCAATACACAATAAACAATGCGCAATACGCAATAAACAATGCGCAATACGCAATAACCAATGCGCAATACGCAATAAGCAATGCGCAATACGAAATAAACAATGCGCAGGACGCAACAACCACTGCGCAATATGCAATAAACAATGCGCAATACGCCATATACAATGAGCAGTACGCAATAAATAATGCGCCATACAAAATAACCAATGCGCAATACGCAATAAACAATGCGCAATACGCAATAAACAATGCCCAAAACGCAATAAACAATGCGCAGTACGCAATAAATAATGCGCCATACAAAATAACCAATGGGCAATACGCAATAAACAATGCGCAGTACGCAACAAACAATGCGCCATACAAAATAACCAATGCGCAATACGCAATAACCAATGCGCAGTACGCAATAAACAATGTGCAATGCTCAATAAACAATGCGCAATGCTCAATAAACAATGCGCAATGCTCAATAAACAATGCGCAATGCTCAATAAACAATGCGCAATACGCAATAACCAATGCGCAGTACGCAATAAACAATGCGCAATACGCAATGCGTAATGCGCAATAAACAATGCGCAATACGCAATACGCAATTAACAATGCGCAATACGCAATAACCAATGCGCAATACGCAATAAGCAATGCGCAACACGAAATAAACAATGCGCAGGACGCAACAACCACTGCGCAATATGCAATAAACAATGCGCAATACGCAATATACAATGAGCAATACGCTATTAGCAATGCGCAAAACGCAATACACAATGCGCAACATGCAATATCCAATGCGCACTACGCAATAAGCAATGCTCAATACGCTATTAGCAATGCGCAATACGCAATAAACAATGCGCAATGCGCAATACGCAATAATCAATGCGCAATGCGCAATAAACGATGCGCAGTACGCAATAAACAATGCCCAAAACGCAATAAACAATGCTCAGTACGCAATAAATAATGCGCCATACAAAATAACCAATGGGCAATACGCAATAAACAATGCGCAGTACGCAACAAACAATGCGCCATACAAAATAACCAATGCGCAATACGCAATAACCAATGCGCAGTACGCAATAAACAATGTGCAATGCTCAATAAACAATGCGCAATACGCAATAAACAATGCGCAATACGCAAAAACCAATGCGCAATACGCAATAAGCAATGCGCAATACGCAATAAACAATGCGCTGTACGCAACAACAAATGCGCAATATGCAATGCGCAATAAACAATGCGTATTACGCAATAAACAATGCGCAATGCGCAATACGCAATAATCAATGCGCAATGCGCAATAAAAAATGCGCTGTACGCAATAAACAATGCCCAAAACGCAATAAACAATGCGCAATACGCAACAAACAATGCGCAATAAGCAATGCGCAATGCGCAATAAACAATGCGTATTACGCAGTAAACAATGCGCAATACGCAGTAAACAATGCGCAATACGCAATACGCAAAAATCAATGCGCAATACACAATAAACAATGCGCAATACGCAATAAACAATGCGCAATACGCAATAACCAATGCGCAATACACAATAAACAATGCGCAATACGCAATAAACAATGCGCAATACGCAATAACCAATGCGCAATACGCAATAAGCAATGCGCAATACGAAATAAACAATGCGCAGGACGCAACAACCACTACGCAAAATGCAATAAACAATGCGCATTACGCAATATACAATGAGCAATACGCTATTAGCAATGTGCAATACGCAATACACAATGCGCAACATGCAATAAACAATGCGCACTACGCAATAAGCAATGCTCAATACGCTATTAGCAATAGGCAATACGCAATAAACAATGAGCATTGCGCAATAAGCAATGCGCAATACGCAATAATCAATGCGCAATGCGCAATAAAAAATGCGCTGTACGCAATAAACAATGCCCAAAACGCAATAAACAATGCGCAATACGCAACAAACAATGCGCAATGCGCAATAAGCAATGCGCAATGCGCAATAAACAATGCGTATTACGCAGTAAACAATGCGCAATACGCAATACGCAAAAATCAATGCGCAATACACAATAAACAATGCGCAATACGCAATAAACAATGCGCAATACGCAATAACCAATGCGCAATACACAATAAACAATGCGCAATACGCAATAAACAATGCGCAATACGCAATAACCAATGCGCAATACGCAATAAGCAATGCGCAATACGAAATAAACAATGCGCAGGACGCAACAACCACTGCGCAATATGCAATGAACAATGCGCAATACGCCATATACAATGAGCAGTACGCAATAAATAATGCGCCATACAAAATAACCAATGCGCAATACGCAATAAACAATGCGCAGTACGCAATAAACAATGCGCCATACAAAATAACCAATGTGCAATACGCAATAACCAATGCGCAGTACGCAATAAGCAATGCGCAATACGCAATACACAATGCGCAGTATGCGATAAACAATGCGCAATACGCAATACGCAATAGACAATGAGCAATACGCAACCACCAATGCGCAATACGCAATAAACAATGCGCAGTACGCAATAAACAATGCGCAATACGCAATAAACCATGCGCAATACGAAATAAACAATGCGCAGGACGCAACATCCACTGCGCAATATGCAATAAGCAATGCGCAATACGCAATAAGCAATGCGCAATACGCAATAAATAATGCGCAGTACGCAATATCCAGTGCGCAATACGCAATAAGCAATGCGCAATATGCAATAAACAATGCGCAGTACGCAATAAACAACGCGCAGTACGCAACAAACAATGCGCAATACGCAATCAACAATGCGTATTACGCAATAAACAATGCGTATTACGCAATAAACAATGCGCAATACGCAATGCGTAATGCGCAATAAACAATGCGCAATACGCAATACGCAATTAACAATGCGCAATACGCAATAACCAATGCGCAATACGCAATAACCAATAACCAATGCGCAATACGCAATAAGCAATGCGCAATACAAAATAAACAATGCCCAAAACGCAATAAACAATGCGCAGTACGCAATAAATAATGCGCCATACAAAATAACCAATGGGCAATACGCAATAAACAATGCGCAGTACGCAACAAACAATGCGCAATACGAAATAAACAATGCGCAATACGCAATGCGTAATGCGCAATACGCAATTAACAATGCGCAATACGCAATAACCAATGCGCAATACGCAATAACCAATAACCAATGCGCAATAACCAATAACCAATGCGCAATACGCAATAAGCAATGCGCAATACGAAATAAACAATGCCCAAAACGCAATAAACAATGCGCAGTACGCAATAAATAATGCGCCATACAAAATAACCAATGGGCAATACGCAATAAACAATGCGCAGTACGCAACAAACAATGCGCCATACAAAATAACCAATGCGCAATACGCAATAACCAATGCGCAGTACGCAATAAACAATGCGCAATGCGCAATACGCAATAAACAATGCGCAATACGCAATGCGTAATGCGCAATAAACAATGCGCAATACGTAATACGCAATTAACAATGCGCAATACGCAATAACCAATGCGCAATACGCAATACCCAATGCGCAATACGCAATAACCAATGCGCAATACGCAATAAGCAATGCGCAATACGAAATAAACAATGCGCAGGACGCAACAACCACTGCGCAATATGCAATAAACAATGCGCAATACGCAATATACAATGAGCAATACGCTATTAGCAATGCGCAAAACGCAATACACAATGCGCAACATGCAATATCCAATGCGCACTACGCAATAAGCAATGCTCAATACGCTATTAGCAATGCGCAATACGCAATAAACAATGCGCAATGCGCAATACGCAATAATCAATGCGCAATGCGCAATAAACGATGCGCAGTACGCAATAAACAATGCGCAATACGCAATAACCAATGCGCAATACGCAATAAGCAATGCGCAATACGCAATAAACAATGCGCAGTACGCAACAACAAATGCGCAATATGCAATAAACAATGCGCAATACGCAATGAACAATGCGCAATACGCAATAAGCAATGCGCAATACACAATAATCAATGCGTAATGTGCAACAAACAATGCGCAATACACAATAAACAATGCGCAATACGCAATAAACAATGCGCAATACGCAATAACCAATGCGCAATACGCAATAAGCAATGCGCAATACGAAATAAACAATGCGCACTACGCAATACGCAATAAAAAATGCGCACTACGCAATACGCAATAACCAATGCGCAATACGCAATAAGCAATGCGCAATACGAAATAAACAATGCGCAGGACGCAACAACCACTGCGCAATATGCAATAAACAATGCGCAATACGCAATATACAATGAGCAATACGCTATTAGCAATGCGCAAAACGCAATACACAATGCGCAACATGCAATATCCAATGCGCACTACGCAATAAGCAATGCTCAATACGCTATTAGCAATGCGCTATACGCAATAAACAATGCGCAATGCGCAATACGCAATAAACAATGCGCAATGCGCAATAAACGATGCGCAATGCGCAATAAACGATGCGCAGTACGCAATAAACAATGCCCAAAACGCAATAAACAATGCGCAGTACGCAATAAATAATGCGCCATACAAAATAACCAATGGGCAATACGCAATAAACAATGCGCAGTACGCAACAAACAATGCGCCATACAAAATAACCAATGCGCAATACGCAATAACCAATGCGCAGTACGCAATAAACAATGTGCAATGCTCAATAAACAATGCGCAATGCTCAATAAACAATGCGCAATGCTCAATAAACAATGCGCAATGCTCAATAAACAATGCGCAATACGCAATAACCAATGCGCAGTACGCAATAAACAATGCGCAATACGCAATGCGTAATGCGCAATAAACAATGCGCAATACGCAATACGCAATTAACAATGCGCAATACGCAATAACCAATGCGCAATACGCAATAAGCAATGCGCAACACGAAATAAACAATGCGCAGGACGCAACAACCACTGCGCAATATGCAATAAACAATGCGCAATACGCAATATACAATGAGCAATACGCTATTAGCAATGCGCAAAACGCAATACACAATGCGCAACATGCAATATCCAATGCGCACTACGCAATAAGCAATGCTCAATACGCTATTAGCAATGCGCAATACGCAATAAACAATGCGCAATGCGCAATACGCAATAATCAATGCGCAATGCGCAATAAACGATGCGCAGTACGCAATAAACAATGCCCAAAACGCAATAAACAATGCTCAGTACGCAATAAATAATGCGCCATACAAAATAACCAATGCGCAATACGCAATAAACAATGCGCTGTACGCAATAAACCATGTCCAAAACGCAATAAACAATGCGCAATACGCAACAAACAATGCGCAATGCGCAATAAGCAATGCGCAATGCTCAATAAACAATGCGCAATACGCAATAAGCAATGCGCAATACGCAATAACCAATGCGCAATACACAATAAACAATGCGCAATACGCAATAAACAATGCGCAATACGCAATAACCAATGCGCAATACGCAATAAGCATATGCGCAATACGAAATAAACAATGCGCAGGACGCAACAACCACTGCGCAATATGCAATAAACAATGCGCAATACGCCATATACAATGAGCAGTACGCAATAAATAATGCGCCATACAAAATAACCAATGCGCAATACGCAATAAACAATGCGCAATACGCAATAAACAATGCGAAGTAAGCAATAAACAATACGCAATACGCAATAGACAATGAGCAATACGCAATAAACAATGCGCAGTACGCAATAAACAATGCGCAATACGCAATAAACAATGCGCAATACGAAATAAACAATGCGCAGGACGCAACATCCACTGCGCAATATGCAATAAGCAATGCGCAATACGCAATAAATAATGCGCAGTACGCAATATCCAGTGCGCAATACGCAATAAGCAATGCGCAATACGCAATAAACAATGCGCAGTACGCAATAAACACTGTGCAATGCTCAATAAACAATGGGCAATACGCAATAAACAATGCGCAGTACGCAATAAACAATGCGCAATGCGCAATAAACTATGCGCAGTACGCAATAAACAATGCCCAAAACGCAATAAACAATGCGCAGTACGCAATAAATAATGCGCCATACAAAATAACCAATGGGCAATACGCAATAAACAACGCGCAGTACGCAACAAACAATGCGCAATACGCAATCAACAATGCGTATTACGCAATAAACAATGTGCAATGCTCAATAAACAATGCGCAATACGCAATAAACAATGCGCAATACGCAATAACCAATGCGCAATACGCAATAAGCAATGCGCAATACGCAATAAACAATGCGCAGTACGCAACAACAAATGCGCAATATGCAATAAACAATGCGCAATACGCAATGAACAATGCGCAATACGCAATAAGCAATGCGCAATACAGAATAATCAATGCGTAATGCGCAACAAACAATGCGCAAAACGCAATAAACAATGCGCCGTACGCAATAAATAATGCGCAGTACGCAATATCCAGTGCGCAATACGCAATAAACAATGCGCAGTACGCAATAAACAATGTGCAATGCTCAATAAACAATGGGCAATACGCAATAAACAATGCGCAGTACGCAATAAACAATGCGCAATACGCAATGAACAATGCGCAATACGCAATAACCAATGCGCAAAACGCAATAAGCAATGCGCAATACGAAATAAACAATGCGAAGGACGCAACAACCACTGCGCAAAATGCAATGCGCAATGCGCAATGCGCAATAAACAATGCGTATTACGCAATAAACAATGTGCAATGCTCAATAAACAATGCGCAATACGCAATAACCAATGCGCAGTACGCAACAAACAATGTGCAATGCTCAATAAACAATGCGCAATACGCAATAAACAATGCGCAATACGCAATAACCAATGCGCAATATGCAATAAACAATGCGCAATACGCAATGAACAATGCGCAATACGCAATAAGCAATGCGCAATACACAATAATCAATGCGTAATGCGCAACAAACAATGCGCAAAACGCAATAAACAATGCGCCGTACGCAATAAATAATGCGCAGTACGCAATATCCAGTGCGCAATACGCAATAAGCAATGCGCAATACGCAATAAACAATGCGCAGTACGCAATAAACAATGTGCAATGCTCAAAAAACAATGGGCAATACGCAATAAACAATGCGCAGTACGCAATAAACAATGCGCAATACGCAATAACCAATGCGCAATACGCAATAAGCAATGCGCAATACGAAATAAACAATGCGCAGGACGCAACAACCACTGCGCAAAATGCAATAAACAATGCGCATTACGCAATATACAATGAGCAATACGCTATTAGCAATGTGCAATACGCAATACACAATGCGCAACATGCAATAAACAATGCGCACTACGCAATAAGCAATGCTCAATACGCTATTAGCAATAGGCAATACGCAATAAACAATGAGCATTGCGCAATAAGCAATGCGCAATACGCAATAATCAATGCGCAATGCGCAATAAAAAATGCGCTGTACGCAATAAACAATGCCCAAAACGCAATAAACAATGCGCAATACGCAACAAACAATGCGCAATGCGCAATAAGCAATGCGCAATGCGCAATAAACAATGCGTATTACGCAGTGAACAATGCGCAATACGCAATACGCAAAAATCAATGCGCAATACACAATAAACAATGCGCAATACGCAATAAACAATGCGCAATACGCAATAACCAATGCGCAATACACAATAAACAATGCGCAATACGCAATAAGCAATGCGCAATACGCAATAATCAATGCGCAGTACGCAATAAACACTGTGCAATGCTCAATAAACAATGGGCAATACGCAATAAACAATGCGCAGTACGCAATAAACAATGCGCAATGCGCAATAAACTATGCGCAGTACGCAATAAACATTGCCCAAAACGCAATAAACAATGCGCAGTACGCAATAAATAATGCGCCATACAAAATAACCAATGGGCAATACGCAATAAACAACGCGCAGTACGCAACAAACGATGCGCAATACGCAATCAACAATGCGTATTACGCAATAGACAATGCGCAATACGCAATGCGTAATGCGCAAAAAAAAATGCGCAATACGCAATACACAATTAACAATGCGCAATACGCAATAACCAATGCGCAATACGCAATAACCAATGCGCAATACGCAATAAGCAATGCGCAATACGACATAAACAATGCGCAGGACGCAATAAACAATGCGCAATACGCAATAAACAATGCGCAATACGCAATAACCAATGCGCAATACGCAATAAGCAATGCGCAATACGACGTAAACAATGCGCAGGACGCAACAACCGCTGCGCAAAATGCAATAAACAATGCGCATTACGCAATATACAATGAGCAATACGCTATTAGCAATGTGCAATACGCAATACACAATGCGCAACATGCAACAAACAATGCGCACTACGCAATAAGCAATGCTCAATACGCCATATACAATGAGCAGTACGCAATAAATAATGCGCCATACAAAATAACCAATGCGCAATACGCAATAAACAATGAGCAGTACGCAATAAACAATGCGCAATACGCAATAAACAATGCGCAGTAAGCAATAAACAATACGCAATACACAATAGACAATGAGCAATACGCAATAAACAATGCGCAGTACGCAATAAACAATGCGCAATACGCAATAAACAATGCGCAATACGATATAAACAATGCGCAGGACGCAACATCCACTGCCCAATACGCAATAAACAATGCGCAATACGCAATAACCAATGCGCAATACACAATAAACAATGCGCAATACGCAATAAGCAATGCGCAATACGCAATAATCAATGCGCAGTACGCAATAAACACTGTGTGTTTGAGACAAGGCAGGGAGAGAACTACGAACTTCGGTGAAAATAGTCACTTTATTAATCCCGCGACGGGATCGTCACTCCCAACGAACTTGTACAAACTATGTAGAAAAAACCCACAACCGAAGCGCGGTTGGGTTCACGATAAAGCTTGTTGAAAAGACTAAATAGAGGTAGTCTTGATTTAAAGCGTATTCCTTGCTCGGCGTTGAGCGAGGAGAGAAATCTCGAATGACACCGGTCAGCGGGACGCGATACCGTTCGAGAGCGAGCGAGATAAAGATAACGTTTCGACAGCGAGAGATCGTGCGAAGAAGTGACGAGCGATCGATCAGCTGGCCGTTAGCCGTCATCGGAGAAGAGCGTGGTTGGCGGATCGATAGAGCGATCCGCCAATCAGACTCCCGTTCCGATGATCGACAGTCGATATTAATCGATATCGACGCGTGAGCCTATGGCCGCGCGAGCCTCTGATCGATCCGCGATCTCGCTGTCTCTCGAACGTCGGCCGATAGCGTGGCCGCGCAATGGTCGATGCGCATGCGCTGCTGACGCATCCAGCCAATCCCAAACATTCCGCCCGCCTCGTCCGCCAGTGACGAAACTGAATGCTGGAGAATGCAAGCGGCCGGGGCCAATCAGGTAGGCGCTGACGTCACGCGATGCTGGGCAAGCTGAATGGGTCAGCAACGTGCTGCGTAGTAGCTGAAACAACGCGTAGTAAAAGTGCACGTGTTAACAGTGAAAGTGAAGTGCAAATACAATGGAGATGAAGGTGATACATAGGTATGTGAATCAGACGTTACATCTGTAATTATGTGAAGTATGGACCCACACGCGCTCGTGCAAGTCGTTAAAGCTCGGGAGAACCACTGGAGAGTCCAGCCTCGGGGTCCCCTTCCGTCCTCGTCTCCCCGTCCTCAGGTGCCAGCAGCGGAATCAACTTGTGTACTGGACGGAGAAATTGAGAAGTTGCAGTGCGGACAGTGGCAACTCGAGCTGAACCGTCTGGTCCCGGGTGCAAGTGAACAACGCGAGCGAGAGGCCATGGCGTAGGAGGTGAGATCTCGCCCTTCACCAGGCAGAGAGATCCTGCCCGGATAAGAGTTTTGTCCTTACGCCGCTTGCCTCTGGCTTGCAGGGTGTTCAAGGACGCCCGAGACCAGCGTTTCCAGGAGTGCTGCTGGAGTTGCTGGACCAACTGCCATCGAGATAGCCGTGAGACTGGAAGTTCCTCGAGGCTGGGCTCTGGAATAGCGAGGAGTGGTTCACCGATTAGAAGATGTCCCGGAGTCAGCGCTGCGGGTCATCCTCTGGTCGTCCGACAATGCTTATGGCGAAGCATCGAGAGAACCGTGTGTGAGTCCAGCCTCTGAAGTTCCTCCAGGATCCTTCTCTTCGTCTTCCGGTGCCAACCGAGGGGTCAGTTGGTGAACCGGTAGAGAAAGTGCCGACGCTAAAGGGCGTACAGCTGCGACGAGAATCAGATACAGTGGATATGATCTGGATACGGGAGGTTCATCGAGACTGGGCTCAGAGATAGCGGTGAAAGGTTCTCCGATTGAGATGTGCCCTGGCGTCAGGGCGGCAGGATCCTCAGGGTCTGTCAAGGTTAGTAAAAGTTTTGAGACACAGCAAGCTCCGATACCAGTCAGGAGCGTGGTCAGCTCCTCGAAGGACCGTAGCTGCTCTCCGATGATCCTGCGTAGGTGATGCCTTGCTGAGTTGACAGCTGCTTTAAAGAGTTCTCCAAAGTGTGGAGAGGAAGGAAGATTAGAATTCCAGGAGTTGCTTTCCCTGGAGTTCAGCTGACCACGATCCTGCCTGGATCGAAGGTGCGTGGGTGCATCGTAATAGTCTCCAGATCTGTAAGCGGAGACGTGATTAGAGCTAATCGGACATTTTTCAATTGTAGGTTGGGCAGTTTGCCCTTTCAAGAGTAACCCAACGGTGCAACGGTCGATACACGATTTTACCACCTGAAGACCGCTGGGGATCCGGCGCTCTTGGCGTAGCGTTGCCAGAGGAAGTTGTGTCCCCCCATGCAGCCGTCGGTTGTGGGCAGCTTCGACCCACAACTTAGCTTGAGGGGATACGTACGGAAGAGATGTTCCGCCGAGCACAGTGAGCTCGGGGAACTCAGAGTTCCGGAGAGAGACTGTAGTGATGATCAGACAGCGTTCGGAGAGAAAGAGCCCATTGTTGCCGAAGAAGCAGTGAAGGATGAGTGTGTCCCATCCGCTGACTCCTTTTAGCTCGGAGGTGGAGTGCCCATCCAGAGGACTCCTGGAGTTGGATGCCCACGTGCTACGTGGAAACCCGCCCGCCATGAGGGTACAGCACTCCAACGAAAGGCAGCTGAGAATCAAGTGATCCTGGCGTAGCGTCGCCAGGGGAAGTTTTGTTCCCTCATGCAGGCATCGGTTGTGGGCAGCTTCGACCCACAACTTAGCCAGAGGGTATACGTACGGGCGATATGTTCCGCCGAGCACAGTGAGCTCGGGGAACTCAGAATTCCCGCGAAATGGAGAAGCGGTGATCTGACAGCAGTCAGAGGAAGAGAGCTCGTTGTGGCTGAAGACGAAGTGAGTGCTGAGAGTGTCCCATCCGCCGACTCCCTTCAGCGCGGAGGTAGAGAGATCGTCCAGAAGACTCCTGCAGGTGGATGTCCCTGGGCGAGGTGGAAACCCGCCCGCCATGAGCAGGATCCAGCACTCTGATTGAACCCCGATGAAGATGCAGCACTCATCAGAGGAAGAGAGTCCGTGGGTGTCGAGGACGCAGTGAAGTATGGGAGCGTCCCATTCGCTGCCTCCTTTCAGCACGGAGATGGAAAGATCGGCAGGAAGACTCCTGGTGTAGAATGTCATCGAGCGACGCAGAAACCCGCCCGTCATGCGGAGGTCAAGACGATCCGGCTGCTTTGGTCTCGTCTCGGAAGGTGCGTCAGCTCCGGAATGAGCGTCATCCCGATCGCTGACTCTTCTGGTGCTGCATGAGCCAATTGGGTAGAGCTGTGCTTCCATCTTGGCGAGTTGTTGCAGGCATCTGGTTGCGAGGTAAGGCGTACGAGCTCGACCGTAAGTGACGGTACTCAGCTCGTAATTTGAGAATTTTCTTCCCTGCTTAGGTCTCCATCCCAGCAGTGGCCATGGTTGGTCATCAGGAAGGCCGAGTATCGGCCGGTGCATCATGTCGATCAGAGCGTTAGATGGAGCATGTGCCCATAGCCGAAGGTTGCTGTAGATATGGCCCAGTTTCTCCCAAGCCACTTGGAAGTTGGTTGATTCCGTCTCAACGTTCTTGAAGACGGTAGCGGCGTCGCCGTGCAAACAATCCTTCAAGTAACGAAGGCGTTCCAGCGGGGACAGCGATGTGTCACTTGCCACAAGCGACGTAAACAAGTCCCGAAAGGCTGGCCAGTCCTTGTAGTGACCCTCGAACGTTGGCAGAGATGATGTTGTCAGCGCAGCGCATGACCTTGTGGAGCTCGTCTCGACGGCCGTTGAATTTGAAGTCGCCGACTTCGTAACGGTCGCAGCGTCGTTGCATTGGGAGATCATGGCTTCTAGAGATCTGACCTGAGCCTGGTATTCGAGTTGCGTTTTGTCGTATTCGTCCTCAGTGAAGTAACGACTCTCCTTTAATTTAGCGTCTTTTGAAGCGGCGTCTCTCACCGCAGCATCACCCTGGCGGTAGTCACTCCATAGCTGAGCGAGAATCTCGAAGCCAGTCTGTAGCACTTCAAGATAAAGATTGTTCTTTCCCTTCTTCTTCATATTAACTACCACACGAGAGATCCGTTGGGCGAAAAGCCGTTGAGTGTCGATCAGGTCAGCCATTGTTTCACGCACGAGGTCGGAACACAGCACAGTTTAAATAGCGTACCGTTAATGTTTTAGAGAACTGCAGCGCTAGATCCGGCTCGAAGGACCAAATGTTTGAGACAAGGCAGGGAGAGAACTACGAACTTCGGTGAAAATAGTCACTTTATTAATCCCGCGACGGGATCGTCACTCCCAACGAACTTGTACAAACTATGTAGAAAAAACCCACAACCGAAGCGCGGTTGGGTTCACGATAAAGCTTGTTGAAAAGACTAAATAGAGGTAGTCTTGATTTAAAGCGTATTCCTTGCTCGGCGTTGAGCGAGGAGAGAAATCTCGAATGACACCGGTCAGCGGGACGCGATACCGTTCGAGAGCGAGCGAGATAAAGATAACGTTTCGACAGCGAGAGATCGTGCGAAGAAGTGACGAGCGATCGATCAGCTGGCCGTTAGCCGTCATCGGAGAAGAGCGTGGTTGGCGGATCGATAGAGCGATCCGCCAATCAGACTCCCGTTCCGATGATTGACAGTCGATATTAATCGATATCGACGCGTGAGCCTATGGCCGCGCGAGCCTCTGATCGATCCGCGATCTCGCTGTCTCTCGAACGTCGGCCGATAGCGTGGCCGCGCAATGGTCGATGCGCATGCGCTGCTGACGCATCCAGCCAATCCCAAACACTGTGCAATGCTCAATAAACAATGGGCAATACGCAATAAACAATGCGCAGTACGCAATAAACAATGCGCAATGCGCAATAAACTATGCGCAGTACGCAATAAACAATGCCCAAAACGCAATAAACAATGCGCAGTACGCAATAAATAATGCGCCATACAAAATAACCAATGGGCAATACGCAATAAACAACGCGCAGTACGCAACAAACAATGCGCAATACGCAATCAACAATGCGTATTACGCAATAAACAATGCGCAATACGCAATGCGTAATGCGCAATAAACAATGCGCAATACGCAATACACAATTAACAATGCGCAATACGCAATAACCAATGCGCAATACGCAATAACCAATGCGCAATACGCAATAAGCAATGCGCAATACGGCATAAACAATGCGCAGGACGCAATAAACAATGCGCAATACGCAATAAACAATGCGCAATACGCAATAACCAATGCGCAATACGCAATAAGCAATGCGCAATACGACGTAAACAATGCGCAGGACGCAACAACCACTGCGCAAAATGCAATAAACAATGCGCATTACGCAATATACAATGAGCAATACGCTATTAGCAATGTGCAATACGCAATACACAATGCGCAACATGCAATAAACAATGCGCACTACGCAATAAGCAATGCTCAATACGCCATATACAATGAGCAGTACGCAATAAATAATGCGCCATACAAAATAACCAATGCGCAATACGCAATAAACAATGAGCAGTACGCAATAAACAATGCGCAATACGCAATAAACAATGCGCAGTAAGCAATAAACAATACGCAATACGCAATAGACAATGAGCAATACGCAATAAACAATGCGCAGTACGCAATAAACAATGCGCAATACGCAATAAACAATGCGCAATACGAAATAAACAATGCGCAGGACGCAACATCCACTGCGCAATATGCAATAAGCAATGCGCAATACGCAATAAGCAATGCGCAATACGCAATAAATAATGCGCAGTACGCAATATCCAGTGCGCAATACGCAATAAGCAATGCGCAATACGCAATAAACAATGCGCAGTACGCAATAAACACTGTGCAATGCTCAATAAACAATGGGCAATACGCAATAAACAATGCGCAGTACGCAATAAACAATGTCCAATGCTCAATAAACAATGCGCAATGCGCAATATGCAATGCGCAATACGCAATAATCAATGCGCAGTACGCAATATACAGTGCGCAATACGCAATAAGCAATGCGCAATACGCAATAAACAATGCGCCCGTACGCAATAAACAATGTGCAATGCTCAATAAACAATGCGCAATACGCAATAAACAATGCGCAATACGCAATTACCAATGCGAAATACGCAATAAGCAATGCGCAATATGCAATACACAATGCGCAATACGCAATATACAATGAGCAATACGCTATTAGCAATGCGCAATACGCAATACACAATGCGCAATACGCAATAACCAATGCGCAATACGCAATAATCAATGCGCAATACGCAATAACCAATGCGCAATACGCAATAAGCAATGCGCAGTACGCAATAAACAATGCCCAATACGCAATAAACAGTGCGCAATGCGCAATAAGCAATGCGTAATACGCAATAATCAATGCGCAATGCGCAATAATCAATGCGTATGGCGCAATAAACAATGCGCAAAACGCAATAAACAATGCGCCGAACGCAATAAATAATGCGCAGTACGCAATATCCAGTGCGCAATACGCAATAAGCAATGCGCAATACGCAATAAACAATGCGCAGTACGCAATAAACAATGTGCAATGCTCAATAAACAATGGGCAATACGCAATAAACAATGCGCAGTACGCAATAAACAATGCGCAATACGCAATAAACAATGCCCAAAACGCAATAAACAATGCGCAATACGCAATAAACAATGCGCAATACGCAATAACCAATGCGCAATACGCAATAAGCAATGCGCAATACGACGTAAACAATGCGCAGGACGCAACAACCACTGCGCAAAATGCAATAAACAATGCGCATTACGCAATATACAATGAGCAATACGCTATTAGCAATGTGCAATACGCAATACACAATGCGCAACATGCAATAAACAATGCGCACTACGCAATAAGCAATGCTCAATACGCCATATACAATGAGCAGTACGCAATAAATAATGCGCCATACAAAATAACCAATGCGCAATACGCAATAAACAATGAGCAGTACGCAATAAACAATGCGCAATACGCAATAAACAATGCGCAGTAAGCAATAAACAATACGCAATACGCAATAGACAATGAGCAATACGCAATAAACAATGTCCAAAACGCAATAAACAATGCGCAATACGCAACAAACAATGCGCAATGCGCAATAAGCAATGCGCAATGCACAATAATCAATGCGTATTACGCAGTAAACAATGCGCAATACGCAATACGCAATAATCAATGCCCAATACACAATAAACAATGCGCAATACGCAATAAACAATGCGCAATACGCAATAACCAATGCGCAATACACAATAAACAATGCGCAATACACAATAAACAATGCGCAATACGCAATAAACAATGCACAATACGCAATAACCAATGCGCAATACGCCATATACAATGAGCAGTACGCAATAAATAATGCGCCATACAAAATAACCAATGCGCAATACGCAATAATCAATGCCCAATACACAATAAACAATGCGCAATACGCAATAAACAATGCGCAATACGCAATAACCAATGCGCAATACACAATAAACAATGCGCAATACACAATAAACAATGCGCAATACGCAATAAACAATGCGCAATACGCAATAACCAATGCGCAATACGCAATAAGCAATGCGCAATACGAAATAAACAATGCGCAGGACGCAACAACCACTGCGCAATATGCAATAAACAATGCGCAATACGCCATATACAATGAGCAGTACGCAATAAATAATGCGCCATACAAAATAACCAATGCGCAATACGCAATAATCAATGCCCAATACACAATAAACAATGCGCAATACGCAATAAACAATGCGCAATACGCAATAACCAATGCGCAATACACAATAAACAATGCGCAATACACAATAAACAATGCGCAATACGCAATAAACAATGCGCAATACGCAATAACCAATGCGCAATACGCAATAAGCAATGCGCAATACGAAATAAACAATGCGCAGGACGCAACAACCACTGCGCAATATGCAATAAACAATGCGCAATACGCCATATACAATGAGCAGTACGCAATAAATAATGCGCCATACAAAATAACCAATGCGCAATACGCAATAAACAATGAGCAGTACGCAATAAACAATGCGCAATACGCAATAAACAATGCGCAGTAAGCAATAAACAATACGCAATACGCAATAGACAATGAGCAATACGCAATAAACAATGCGCAGTACGCAATAAACAATGCGCAATACGCAATAAACAATGCGCAATACGAAATAAACAATGCGCAGGACGCAACATCCACTGCGCAATATGCAATAAGCAATGCGCAATACGCAATAAGCAATGCGCAATACGCAATAAATAATGCGCAGTACGCAATATCCAGTGCGCAATACGCAATAAGCAATGCGCAATACGCAATAAACAATGCGCAGTACGCAATAAACACTGTGCAATGCTCAATAAACAATGGGCAATACGCAATAAACAATGCGCAGTACGCAATAAACAATGTCCAATGCTCAATAAACAATGCGCAATGCGCAATATGCAATGCGCAATACGCAATAATCAATGCGCAGTACGCAATATACAGTGCGCAATACGCAATAAGCAATGCGCAATACGCAATAAACAATGCGCCCGTACGCAATAAACAATGTGCAATGCTCAATAAACAATGCACAATACGCAATAAACAATGCGCAATACGCAATTACCAATGCGCAATACGCAATAAGCAATGCGCAATATGCAATACACAATGCGCAATACGCAATATACAATGAGCAATACGCTATTAGCAATGCGCAATACGCAATACACAATGCGCAATACGCAATAACCAATGCGCAATACGCAATTACCAATGCGCAATTCAATAAGCAATGCGCAATATGCAATACACAATGCGCAATACGCAATATACAATGAGCAATACGCTATTAGCAATGCGCAATACGCAATACACAATGCGCAATACGCAATAACCAATGCGCAATACGCAATAAGCAATGCGCAATACGCAATAATCAATGCGCAGTACGCAATATACAGTGCGCAATACGCAATAAGCAATGCGCAATACGCAATAAACAATGCGCCCGTACGCAATAAACAATGTGCAATGCTCAATAAACAATGCGCAATACGCAATAAACAATGCGCAATACGCAATTACCAATGCGCAATACGCAATAAGCAATGCGCAATATGCAATACACAATGCGCAATACGCAATATACAATGAGCAATACGCTATTAGCAATGCGCAATACGCAATAAGCAATGCGCAATACGCAATAAACAATGCGCCCGTACGCAATAAACAATGTGCAATGCTCAATAAACAATGCGCAATACGCAATAAACAATGCGCAATACGCAATTACCAATGCGCAATACGCAATAAGCAATGCGCAATATGCAATACACAATGCGCAATACGCAATATACAATGAGCAATACGCTATTAGCAATGCGCAATACGCAATACACAATGCGCAATACGCAATAACCAATGCGCAATACGCAATAAGCAATGCGCAATACGCAATAAACAATGCGCAGTACGCAATAAACACTGTGCAATGCTCAATAAACAATGGGCAATACGCAATAAACAATGCGCAGTACGCAATAAACAATGTCCAATGCTCAATAAACAATGCGCAATGCGCAATATGCAATGCGCAATACGCAATAATCAATGCGCAGTACGCAATATACAGTGCGCAATACGCAATAAGCAATGCGCAATACGCAATAAACAATGCGCCCGTACGCAATAAACAATGTGCAATGCTCAATAAACAATGCGCAATACGCAATAAACAATGCGCAATACGCAATATACAATGAGCAATACGCTATTAGCAATGCGCAATACGCAATACACAATGCGCAATACGCAATAACCAATGCGCAATACGCAATAAGCAATGCGCAATACGCAATAATCAATGCGCAGTACGCAATATACAGTGCGCAATACGCAATAAGCAATGCGCAATACGCAATAAACAATGCGCCCGTACGCAATAAACAATGTGCAATGCTCAATAAACAATGCGCAATACGCAATAAACAATGCGCAATACGCAATTACCAATGCGCAATACGCAATAAGCAATGCGCAATATGCAATACACAATGCGCAATACGCAATATACAATGAGCAATACGCTATTAGCAATGCGCAATACGCAATAAGCAATGCGCAATACGCAATAAACAATGCGCCCGTACGCAATAAACAATGTGCAATGCTCAATAAACAATGCGCAATACGCAATAAACAATGCGCAATACGCAATTAGCAATGCGCAATACGCAATAAGCAATGCGCAATATGCAATACACAATGCGCAATACGCAATATACAATGAGCAATACGCTATTAGCAATGCGCAATACGCAATACACAATGCGCAATACGCAATAACCAATGCGCAATACGCAATAAGCAATGCGCAATACGCAATAAACAATGCGCAGTACGCAATAAACACTGTGCAATGCTCAATAAACAATGGGCAATACGCAATAAACAATGCGCAGTACGCAATAAACAATGTCCAATGCTCAATAAACAATGCGCAATGCGCAATATGCAATGCGCAATACGCAATAATCAATGCGCAGTACGCAATATACAGTGCGCAATACGCAATAAGCAATGCGCAATACGCAATAAACAATGCGCCCGTACGCAATAAACAATGTGCAATGCTCAATAAACAATGCGCAATACGCAATAAACAATGCGCAATACGCAATTACCAATGCGCAATACGCAATAAGCAATGCGCAATATGCAATACACAATGCGCAATACGCAATATACAATGAGCAATACGCTATTAGCAATGCGCAATACGCAATAAACAATGCGCAATACGCAATAACCAATGCGCAATACGCAATAAGCAATGCGCAGTACGCAATAAACAATGCCCAATACGCAATAAACAATGCGCAATAAGCAATGCGTAATACGCAATAATCAATGCGCAATGAGCAATAATCAATGCGTATGGCGCAATAAACAATGCGCAAAACGCAATAAACAATGCGCCGTACGCAATAAATAATGCGCAGTACGCAATAAACAATGCGCAATACGCAATAAACAATGCGCAATACGAAATAAACAATGCGCAGGACGCAACATCCACTGCGCAATATGCAATAAGCAATGCGCAATACGCAATAAGCAATGCGCAATACGCAATAAATAATGCGCAGTACGCAATATCCAGTGCGCAATACGCAATAAACAATGCCCAATACGCAATAAACAATGCGCAATGCGCAATAAGCAATGCGTAATACGCAATAATCAATGCGCAATGCGCAATAATCAATGCGTATGGCGCAATAAACAATGCGCAAAACGCAATAAACAATGCGCCGTACGCAATAAATAATGCGCAGTACGCAATATCCAGTGCGCAATACGCAATAAGCAATGCGCAATACGCAATAAACAATGCGCAGTACGCAATAAACAATGTGCAATGCTCAATAAACAATGGGCAATACGCAATAAACAATGCGCAGTACGCAATAAACAATGCGCAATACGCAATAAACAATGCGCAATACGCAATAACCAATGCGCAATACGCAATAAGCAATGCGCAATACGACATAAACAATGCGCAGGACGCAACAACCACTGCGCAAAATGCAATAAACAATGCGCATTACGCAATATACAATGAGCAATACGCTATTAGCAATGTGCAATACGCAATACACAATGCGCAACATGCAATAAACAATGCGCACTACGCAATAAGCAATGCTCAATACGCTATTAGCAATAGGCAATACGCAATAAACAATGAGCATTGCGCAATAAGCAATGCGCAATACGCAATAATCAATGCGCAATGCGCAATAAAAAATGCGCTGTACGCAATAAACAATGCCCAAAACGCAATAAACAATGCGCAATACGCAACAAACAATGCGCAATGCGCAATAAACAATGCGTATTACGCAGTAAACAATGCGCAATACGCAATACGCAAAAATCAATGCGCAATACACAATAAACAATGCGCAATACGCAATAACCAATGCGCAATACACAATAAACAATGCGCAATACGCAATAAGCAATGCGCAATACGCAATAATCAATGCGCAGTACGCAATAAACACTGTGCAATGCTCAATAAACAATGGGCAATACGCAATAAACAATGCGCAGTACGCAATAAACAATGCGCAATGCGCAATAAACTATGCGCAGTACGCAATAAACAATGCCCAAAACGCAATAAACAATGCGCAGTACGCAATAAATAATGCGCCATACAAAATAACCAATGGGCAATACGCAATAAACAACGCGCAGTACGCAACAAACAATGCGTAATACGCAATCAACAATGCGTATTACGCAATAAACAATGCGCAATACGCAATGCGTAATGCGCAATAAACAATGCGCAATACGCAATACACAATTAACAATGCGCAATACGCAATAACCAATGCGCAATACGCAATAACCAATGCGCAATACGCAATAAGCAATGCGCAATACGACATAAACAATGCGCAGGACGCAATAAACAATGCGCAATACGCAATAAACAATGCGCAATACGCAATAACCAATGCGCAATACGCAATAAGCAATGCGCAATACGACGTAAACAATGCGCAGGACGCAACAACCACTGCGCAAAATGCAATAAACAATGCGCATTACGCAATATACAATGAGCAATACGCTATTAGCAATGTGCAATACGCAATACACAATGCGCAACATGCAATAAACAATGCGCACTACGCAATAAGCAATGCTCAATACGCCATATACAATGAGCAGTACGCAATAAATAATGCGCCATACAAAATAACCAATGCGCAATACGCAATAAACAATGAGCAGTACGCAATAAACAATGCGCAATACGCAATAAACAATGCGCAGTAAGCAATAAACAATACGCAATACGCAATAGACAATGAGCAATACGCAATAAACAATGCGCAGTACGCAATAAACAATGCGCAATACGCAATAAACAATGCGCAATACGAAATAAACAATGCGCAGGACGCAACATCCACTGCGCAATATGCAATAAGCAATGCGCAATACGCAATAAGCAATGCGCAATACGCAATAAATAATGCGCAGTACGCAATATCCAGTGCGCAATACGCAATAAGCAATGCGCAATACGCAATAAACAATGCGCAGTACGCAATAAACACTGTGCAATGCTCAATAAACAATGGGCAATACGCAATAAACAATGCGCAGTACGCAATAAACAATGTCCAATGCTCAATAAACAATGCGCAATGCGCAATATGCAATGCTCAATACGCAATAATCAATGCGCAGTACGCAATATACAGTGCGCAATACGCAATAAGCAATGCGCAATACGCAATAAACAATGCGCCCGTACGCAATAAACAATGTGCAATGCTCAATAAACAATGCGCAATACGCAATAAACAATGCGCAATACGCAATTACCAATGCGCAATACGCAATAAGCAATGCGCAATATGCAATACACAATGCGCAATACGCAATATACAATGAGCAATACGCTATTAGCAATGCGCAATACGCAATACACAATGCGCAATACGCAATAACCAATGCGCAATACGCAATAAGCAATGCGCAATACGCAATAATCAATGCGCAATACGCAATAACCAATGCGCAATACGCAATAAGCAATGCGCAGTACGCAATAAACAATGCCCAATACGCAATAAACAATGCGCAATGCGCAATAAGCAATGCGTATGGCGCAATAAACAATGCGCAAAACGCAATAAACAATGCGCAAAACGCAATAAACAATGCGCCGTACGCAATAAATAATGCGCAGTACGCAATATCCAGTGCGCAATACGCAATAAGCAATGCGCAATACGCAATAAACAATGCGCAGTACGCAATAAACAATGTGCAATGCTCAATAAACAATGGGCAATACGCAATAAACAATGCGCAGTACGCAATAAACAATGCGCAATACGCAATAAACAATGCCCAAAACGCAATAAACAATGCGCAATACGCAACAAACAATGCGCAATGCGCAATAGGCAATGCGCAATACGCAATAACCAATGCGCAATACGCAATAAGCAATGCGCAATACGCAATAAACAATGCCCAAAACGCAATAAACAATGCGCAGGACGCAACAACCACTGCGCAAAATGCAATAAACAATGCGCATTACGCAATATACAATGAGCAATACGCTATTAGCAATGTGCAATACGCAATACACAATGCGCAACATGCAATAAACAATGCGCACTACGCAATAAGCAATGCTCAATACGCCATATACAATGAGCAGTACGCAATAAATAATGCGCCATACAAAATAACCAATGCGCAATACGCAATAAACAATGAGCAGTACGCAATAAACAATGCGCAATACGCAATAAACAATGCGCAGTAAGCAATAAACAATACGCAATACGCAATAGACAATGAGCAATACGCAATAAACAATGCGCAGTACGCAATAAACAATGCGCAATACGCAATAAACAATGCGCAATACGAAATAAACAATGCGCAGGACGCAACATCCACTGCGCAATATGCAATAAGCAATGCGCAATACGCAATAAGCAATGCGCAATACGCAATAAATAATGCGCAGTACGCAATATCCAGTGCGCAATACGCAATAAGCAATGCGCAATACGCAATAAACAATGCGCAGTACGCAATAAACACTGTGCAATGCTCAATAAACAATGGGCAATACGCAATACACAATGCGCAGTACGCAATAAACAATGTCCAATGCTCAATAAACAATGCGCAATGCGCAATATGCAATGCGCAATACGCAATAATCAATGCGCAGTACGCAATATACAGTGCGCAATACGCAATAAGCAATGCGCAATACGCAATAAACAATGCGCCCGTACGCAATAAACAATGTGCAATGCTCAATAAACAATGCGCAATACGCAATAAACAATGCGCAATACGCAATTACCAATGCGCAATACGCAATAAGCAATGCGCAATATGCAATACACAATGCGCAATACGCAATATACAATGAGCAATACGCTATTAGCAATGCGCAATACGCAATACACAATGCGCAATACGCAATAACCAATGCGCAATACGCAATAAGCAATGCGCAATACGCAATAATCAATGCGCAATACGCAATAACCAATGCGCAATACGCAATAAGCAATGCGCAGTACGCAATAAACAATGCCCAATACGCAATAAACAATGCGCAATGCGCAATAAGCAATGCGTAATACGCAATAATCAATGCGCAATGCGCAATAATCAATGCGTATGGCGCAATAAACAATGAGCAAAACGCAATAAACAATGCGCCGTACGCAATAAATAGTGCGCAGTACGCAATATCCAGTGCGCAATACGCAATAAGCAATGCGCAATACGCAATAAACAATGCGCAGTACGCAATAAATAATGTGCAATGCTCAATAAACAATGGGCAATACGCAATAAACAATGCGCAGTACGCAATAAACAATGCGCAATACGCAATAAACAATGCCCAAAACGCAATAAACAATGCGCAATACGCAACAAACAATGCGCAATGCGCAATAAACAATGCGTATTACGCAGTAAACAATGCGCAATACGCAATACGCAAAAATCAATGCGCAATACACAATAAACAATGCGCAATACGCAATAAACAATGCGCAATACGCAATAACCAATGCGCAATACACAATAAACAATGCGCAATACGCAATAAGCAATGCGCAATACGCAATAATCAATGCGCAGTACGCAATAAACACTGTGCAATGCTCAATAAACAATGGGCAATACGCAATAAACAATGCGCAGTACGCAATAAACAATGCGCAATGCGCAATAAACTATGCGCAGTACGCAATAAACAATGCCCAAAACGCAATAAACAATGCGCAGTACGCAATAAATAATGCGCCATACAAAATAACCAATGGGCAATACGCAATAAACAACGCGCAGTACGCAACAAACAATGCGCAATACGCAATCAACAATGCGTATTACGCAATAAACAATGCGCAATACGCAATGCGTAATGCGCAATAAACAATGCGCAATACGCAATACACAATTAACAATGCGCAATACGCAATAACCAATGCGCAATACGCAATAACCAATGCGCAATACGCAATAAGCAATGCGCAATACGACATAAACAATGCGCAGGACGCAATAAACAATGCGCAATACGCAATAAACAATGCGCAATACGCAATAACCAATGCGCAATACGCAATAAGCAATGCGCAATAAGACGTAAACAATGCGCAGGACGCAACAACCTCTGCGCAAAATGCAATAAACAATGCGCATTACGCAATATACAATGAGCAATACGCTATTAGCAATGTGCAATACGCAATACACAATGCGCAACATGCAATAAACAATGCGCACTACGCAATAAGCAATGCTCAATACGCCATATACAATGAGCAGTACGCAATAAATAATGCGCCATACAAAATAACCAATGCGCAATACGCAATAAACAATGAGCAGTACGCAATAAACAATGCGCAATACGCAATAAACAATGCGCAGTAAGCAATAAACAATACGCAATACGCAATAGACAATGAGCAATACGCAATAAACAATGTCCAAAACGCAATAAACAATGCGCAATACGCAACAAACAATGCGCAATGCGCAATAAGCAATGCGCAATGCTCAATAATCAATGCGTATTACGCAGTAAACAATGCGCAATACGCAATACGCAATAATCAATGCCCAATACACAATAAACAATGCGCAATACGCAATAAACAATGCGCAATACGCAATAACCAATGCGCAATACACAATAAACAATGCGCAATACACAATAAACAATGCGCAATACGCAATAAACAATGCGCAATACGCAATAACCAATGCGCAATACGCAATAAGCAATGCGCAATACGAAATAAACAATGCGCAGGACGCAACAACCACTGCGCAATATGCAATAAACAATGCGCAATACGCCATATACAATGAGCAGTACGCAATAAATAATGCGCCATACAAAATAACCAATGCGCAATACGCAATAAACAATGAGCAGTACGCAATAAACAATGCGCAATACGCAATAAACAATGCGCAGTAAGCAATAAACAATACGCAATACGCAATAGACAATGAGCAATACGCAATAAACAATGCGCAGTACGCAATAAACAATGCGCAATACGCAATAAACAATGCGCAATACGAAATAAACAATGCGCAGGACGCAACATCCACTGCGCAATATGCAATAAGCAATGCGCAATACGCAATAAGCAATGCGCAATACGCAATAAATAATGCGCAGTACGCAATATCCAGTGCGCAATACGCAATAAGCAATGCGCAATACGCAATAAACAATGCGCAGTACGCAATAAACACTGTGCAATGCTCAATAAACAATGGGCAATACGCAATAAACAATGCGCAGTACGCAATAAACAATGTCCAATGCTCAATAAACAATGCGCAATGCGCAATATGCAATGCGCAATACGCAATAATCAATGCGCAGTACGCAATATACAGTGCGCAATACGCAATAAGCAATGCGCAATACGCAATAAACAATGCGCCCGTACGCAATAAACAATGTGCAATGCTCAATAAACAATGCGCAATACGCAATAAACAATGCGCAATACGCAATTACCAATGCGCAATACGCAATAAGCAATGCGCAATATGCAATACACAATGCGCAATACGCAATATACAATGAGCAATACGCTATTAGCAATGCGCAATACGCAATACACAATGCGCAATACGCAATAACCAATGCGCAATACGCAATAAGCAATGCGCAATACGCAATAATCAATGCGCAATACGCAATAAACAATGCGCAATACGCAATAACCAATGCGCAATACGCAATAAGCAATGCGCAGTACGCAATAAACAATGCCCAATACGCAATAAACAATGCGCAATAAGCAATGCGTAATACGCAATAATCAATGCGCAATGAGCAATAATCAATGCGTATGGCGCAATAAACAATGCGCAAAACGCAATAAACAATGCGCCGTACGCAATAAATAATGCGCAGTACGCAATAAACAATGCGCAATACGCAATAAACAATGCGCAATACGAAATAAACAATGCGCAGGACGCAACATCCACTGCGCAATATGCAATAAGCAATGCGCAATACGCAATAAGCAATGCGCAATACGCAATAAATAATGCGCAGTACGCAATATCCAGTGCGCAATACGCAATAAACAATGCCCAATACGCAATAAACAATGCGCAATGCGCAATAAGCAATGCGTAATACGCAATAATCAATGCGCAATGCGCAATAATCAATGCGTATGGCCAATAAACAATGCGCAAAACGCAATAAACAATGCGCCGTACGCAATAAATAATGCGCAGTACGCAATATCCAGTGCGCAATACGCAATAAGCAATGCGCAATACGCAATAACCAATGCGCAATACGCAATAACCAATGCGCAATACGCAATAAGCAATGCGCAATACGACATAAACAATGCGCAGGACGCAATAAACAATGCGCAATACGCAATAAACAATGCGCAATACGCAATAACCAATGCGCAATACGCAATAAGCAATGCGCAATACGACGTAAACAATGCGCAGGACGCAACAACCACTGCGCAAAATGCAATAAACAATGCGCATTACGCAATATACAATGAGCAATACGCTATTAGCAATGTGCAATACGCAATACACAATGCGCAACATGCAATAAACAATGCGCACTACGCAATAAGCAATGCTCAATACGCTATTAGCAATAGGCAATACGCAATAAACAATGAGCATTGCGCAATAAGCAATGCGCAATACGCAATAATCAATGCGCAATGCGCAATAAAAAATGCGCTGTACGCAATAAACAATGCCCAAAACGCAATAAACAATGCGCAATACGCAACAAACAATGCGCAATGCGCAATAAACAATGCGTATTACGCAGTAAACAATGCGCAATACGCAATACGCAAAAATCAATGCGCAATACACAATAAACAATGCGCAATACGCAATAAACAATGCGCAATACGCAATAACCAATGCGCAATACACAATAAACAATGCGCAATACGCAATAAGCAATGCGCAATACGCAATAATCAATGCGCAGTACGCAATAAACACTGTGCAATGCTCAATAAACAATGGGCAATACGCAATAAACAATGCGCAGTACGCAATAAACAATGCGCAATGCGCAATAAACTATGCGCAGTACGCAATAAACAATGCCCAAAACGCAATAAACAATGCGCAGTACGCAATAAATAATGCGCCATACAAAATAACCAATGGGCAATACGCAATAAACAACGCGCAGTACGCAACAAACAATGCGTAATACGCAATCAACAATGCGTATTACGCAATAAACAATGCGCAATACGCAATGCGTAATGCGCAATAAACAATGCGCAATACGCAATACACAATTAACAATGCGCAATACGCAATAACCAATGCGCAATACGCAATAACCAATGCGCAATACGCAATAAGCAATGCGCAATACGACATAAACAATACGCAGGACGCAATAAACAATGCGCAATACGCAATAAACAATGCGCAATACGCAATAACCAATGCGCAATACGCAATAAGCAATGCGCAATACGACGTAAACAATGCGCAGGACGCAACAACCACTGCGCAAAATGCAATAAACAATGCGCATTACGCAATATACAATAAGCAATACGCTATTAGCAATGTGCAATACGCAATACACAATGCGCAACATGCAATAAACAATGCGCACTACGCAATAAGCAATGCTCAATACGCCATATACAATGAGCAGTACGCAATAAATAATGCGCCATACAAAATAACCAATGCGCAATACGCAATAATCAATGCCCAATACACAATAAACAATGCGCAATACGCAATAAACAATGCGCAATACGCAATAACCAATGCGCAATACACAATAAACAATGCGCAATACACAATAAACAATGCGCAATACGCAATAAACAATGCGCAATACGCAATAACCAATGCGCAATACGCAATAAGCAATGCGCAATACGAAATAAACAATGCGCAGGACGCAAGAACCACTGCGCAATATGCAATAAACAATGCGCAATACGCCATATACAATGAGCAGTACGCAATAAATAATGCGCCATACAAAATAACCAATGCGCAATACGCAATAAACAATGAGCAGTACGCAATAAACAATGCGCAATACGCAATAAACAATGCGCAGTAAGCAATAAACAATACGCAATACGCAATAGACAATGAGCAATACGCAATAAACAATGCGCAGTACGCAATAAACAATGCGCAATACGCAATAAACAATGCGCAATACGAAATAAACAATGCGCAGGACGCAACATCCACTGCGCAATATGCAATAAGCAATGCGCAATACGCAATAAGCAATGCGCAATACGCAATAAATAATGCGCAGTACGCAATATCCAGTGCGCAATACGCAATAAGCAATGCGCAATACGCAATAAACAATGCGCAGTACGCAATAAACACTGTGCAATGCTCAATAAACAATGGGCAATACGCAATAAACAATGCGCAGTACGCAATAAACAATGTCCAATGCTCAATAAACAATGCGCAATGCGCAATATGCAATGCGCAATACGCAATAATCAATGCGCAGTACGCAATATACAGTGCGCAATACGCAATAAGCAATGCGCAATACGCAATAAACAATGCGCCCGTACGCAATAAACAATGTGCAATGCTCAATAAACAATGCGCAATACGCAATAAACAATGCGCAATACGCAATTACCAATGCGCAATACGCAATAAGCAATGCGCAATATGCAATACACAATGCGCAATACGCAATATACAATGAGCAATACGCTATTAGCAATGCGCAATACGCAATACACAATGCGCAATACGCAATAACCAATGCGCAATACGCAATAAGCAATGCGCAATACGCAATAATCAATGCGCAATACGCAATAAACAATGCGCAATACGCAATAACCAATGCGCAATACGCAATAAGCAATGCGCAGTACGCAATAAACAATGCCCAATACGCAATAAACAATGCGCAATAAGCAATGCGTAATACGCAATAATCAATGCGCAATGAGCAATAATCAATGCGTATGGCGCAATAAACAATGCGCAAAACGCAATAAACAATGCGCCGTACGCAATAAATAATGCGCAGTACGCAATAAACAATGCGCAATACGCAATAAACAATGCGCAATACGAAATAAACAATGCGCAGGACGCAACATCCACTGCGCAATATGCAATAAGCAATGCGCAATAATCAATGCGTATGGCGCAATAAACAATGCGCAAAACGCAATAAACAATGCGCCGTACGCAATAAATAATGCGCAGTACGCAATATCCAGTGCGCAATACGCAATAAGCAATGCGCAATACGCAATAAACAATGCGCAGTACGCAATAAACAATGTGCAATGCTCAATAAACAATGGGCAATACGCAATAAACAATGCGCAGTACGCAATAAACAATGCGCAATACGCAATAAGCAATGCGCAATACGACATAAACAATGCGCAGGACGCAACAACCACTGCGCAAAATGCAATAAACAATGCGCATTACGCAATATACAATGAGCAATACGCTATTAGCAATGTGCAATACGCAATACACAATGCGCAACATGCAATAAACAATGCGCACTACGCAATAAGCAATGCTCAATACGCTATTAGCAATAGGCAATACGCAATAAACAATGAGCATTGCGCAATAAGCAATGCGCAATACGCAATAATCAATGCGCAATGCGCAATAAAAAATGCGCTGTACGCAATAAACAATTCCCAAAACGCAATAAACAATGCGCAATACGCAACAAACAATGCGCAATGCGCAATAAACAATGCGTATTACGCAGTAAACAATGCGCAATACGCAATACGCAAAAATCAATGCGCAATACACAATAAACAATGCGCAATACGCAATAAACAATGCGCAATACGCAATAACCAATGCGCAATACACAATAAACAATGCGCAATACGCAATAATCAATGCGCAGTACGCAATAAACACTGCGCAATGCTCAATAAACAATGGGCAATACGCAATAAACAATGCGCAGTACGCAATAAACAATGCGCAATGCGCAATAAACTATGCGCAGTACGCAATAAACAATGCCCAAAACGCAATAAACAATGCGCAGTACGCAATAAATAATGCGCCATACAAAATAACCAATGGGCAATACGCAATAAACAACGCGCAGTACGCAACAAACAATGCGTAATACGCAATCAACAATGCGTATTACGCAATAAACAATGCGCAATACGCAATGCGTAATGCGCAATAAACAATGCGCAATACGCAATACACAATTAACAATGCGCAATACGCAATAACCAATGCGCAATACGCAATAAGCAATGCGCAATACGACATAAACAATGCGCAGGACGCAATAAACAATGCGCAATACGCAATAAACAATGCGCAATACGCAATAACCAATGCGCAATACGCAATAAGCAATGCGCAATACGACGTAAACAATGCGCAGGACGCAACAACCACTGCGCAAAATGCAATAAACAATGCGCATTACGCAATATACAATGAGCAATACGCTATTAGCAATGTGCAATACGCAATACACAATGCGCAACATGCAATAAACAATGCGCACTACGCAATAAGCAATGCTCAATACGCCATATACAATGAGCAGTACGCAATAAATAATGCGCCATACAAAATAACCAATGCGCAATACGCAATAAACAATGAGCAGTACGCAATAAACAATGCGCAATACGCAATAAACAATGCGCAGTAAGCAATAAACAATACGCAATACGCAATAGACAATGAGCAATACGCAATAAACAATGCGCAGTACGCAATAAACAATGCGCAATACGCAATAAACAATGCGCAATACGAAATAAACAATGCGCAGGACGCAACATCCACTGCGCAATATGCAATAAGCAATGCGCAATACGCAATAAGCAATGCGCAATACGCAATAAATAATGCGCAGTACGCAATATCCAGTGCGCAATACGCAATAAGCAATGCGCAATACGCAATAAACAATGCGCAGTACGCAATAAACACTGTGCAATGCTCAATAAACAATGGGCAATACGCAATAAACAATGCGCAGTACGCAATAAACAATGTCCAATGCTCAATAAACAATGCGCAATGCGCAATATGCAATGCTCAATACGCAATAATCAATGTGCAGTACGCAATATACAGTGCGCAATACGCAATAAGCAATGCGCAATACGCAATAAACAATGCGCCCGTACGCAATAAACAATGTGCAATGCTCAATAAACAATGCGCAATACGCAATAAACAATGCGCAATACGCAATTACCAATGCGCAATACGCAATAAGCAATGCGCAATATGCAATACACAATGCGCAATACGCAATATACAATGAGCAATACGCTATTAGCAATGCGCAATACGCAATACACAATGCGCAATACGCAATAACCAATGCGCAATACGCAATAAGCAATGCGCAATACGCAATAATCAATGCGCAATACGCAATAACCAATGCGCAATACGCAATAAGCAATGCGCAGTACGCAATAAACAATGCCCAATACGCAATAAACAATGCGCAATGCGCAATAAGCAATGCGTAATACGCAATAATCAATGCGCAATGCGCAATAATCAATGCGTATGGCGCAATAAACAATGCGCAAAACGCAATAAACAATGCGCCGTACGCAATAAATAATGCGCAGTACGCAATATCCAGTGCGCAATACGCAATAAGCAATGCGCAATACGCAATAAACAATGCGCAGTACGCAATAAACAATGTGCAATGCTCAATAAACAATGGGCAATACGCAATAAACAATGCGCAGTACGCAATAAACAATGCGCAATACGCAATAAACAATGCCCAAAACGCAATAAACAATGCGCAATACGCAACAAACAATGCGCAATGCGCAATAAGCAATGCGCAATGCGCAATAAACAATGCGTATTACGCAGTAAACAATGCGCAATACGCAATACGCAAAAATCAATGCGCAATACACAATAAACAATGCGCAATACGCAACAAACAATGCGCAATGCGCAATAAACAATGCGTATTACGCAGTAAACAATGCGCAATACGCAATACGCAAAAATCAATGCGCAATACACAATAAACAATGTGCAATACGCAATAAACAATGCGCAATACGCAATAACCAATGCGCAATACACAATAAACAATGCGCAATACGCAATAAGCAATGCGCAATACGCAATAATCAATGCGCAGTACGCAATAAACACTGTGCAATGCTCAATAAACAATGGGCAATACGCAATAAACAATGCGCAGTACGCAATAAACAATGCGCAATGCGCAATAAACTATGCGCAGTACGCAATAAACAATGCCCAAAACGCAATAAACAATGCGCAGTACGCAATAAATAATGCGCCATACAAAATAACCAATGGGCAATACGCAATAAACAACGCGCAGTACGCAACAAACAATGCGTAATACGCAATCAACAATGCGTATTACGCAATAAACAATGCGCAATACGCAATGCGTAATGCGCAATAAACAATGCGCAATACGCAATACACAATTAACAATGCGCAATACGCAATAACCAATGCGCAATACGCAATAACCAATGCGCAATACGCAATAAGCAATGCGCAATACGACATAAACAATGCGCAGGACGCAATAAACAATGCGCAATACGCAATAAACAATGCGCAATACGCAATAACCAATGCGCAATACGCAATAAGCAATGCGCAATACGACGTAAACAATGCGCAGGACGCAACAACCACTGCGCAAAATGCAATAAACAATGCGCATTACGCAATATACAATGAGCAATACGCTATTAGCAATGTGCAATACGCAATACACAATGCGCAACATGCAATAAACAATGCGCACTACGCAATAAGCAATGCTCAATACGCCATATACAATGAGCAGTACGCAATAAATAATGCGCCATACAAAATAACCAATGCGCAATACGCAATAAACAATGAGCAGTACGCAATAAACAATGCGCAATACGCAATAAACAATGCGCAGTAAGCAATAAACAATACGCAATACGCAATAGACAATGAGCAATACGCAATAAACAATGCGCAGTACGCAATAAACAATGCGCAATACGCAATAAACAATGCGCAATACGAAATAAACAATGCGCAGGACGCAACATCCACTGCGCAATATGCAATAAGCAATGCGCAATACGCAATAAGCAATGCGCAATACGCAATAAATAATGCGCAGTACGCAATATCCAGTGCGCAATACGCAATAAGCAATGCGCAATACGCAATAAACAATGCGCAGTACGCAATAAACACTGTGCAATGCTCAATAAACAATGGGCAATACGCAATAAACAATGCGCAGTACGCAATAAACAATGTCCAATGCTCAATAAACAATGCGCAATGCGCAATATGCAATGCTCAATACGCAATAATCAATGCGCAGTACGCAATATACAGTGCGCAATACGCAATAAGCAATGCGCAATACGCAATAAACAATGCGCCCGTACGCAATAAACAATGTGCAATGCTCAATAAACAATGCGCAATACGCAATAAACAATGCGCAATACGCAATTACCAATGCGCAATACGCAATAAGCAATGCGCAATATGCAATACACAATGCGCAATACGCAATATACAATGAGCAATACGCTATTAGCAATGCGCAATACGCAATACACAATGCGCAATACGCAATAACCAATGCGCAATACGCAATAAGCAATGCGCAATACGCAATAATCAATGCGCAATACGCAATAACCAATGCGCAATACGCAATAAGCAATGCGCAGTACGCAATAAACAATGCCCAATACGCAATAAACAATGCGCAATGCGCAATAAGCAATGCGTAATACGCAATAATCAATGCGCAATGCGCAATAATCAATGCGTATGGCGCAATAAACAATGCGCAAAACGCAATAAACAATGCGCCGTACGCAATAAATAATGCGCAGTACGCAATATCCAGTGCGCAATACGCAATAAGCAATGCGCAATACGCAATAAACAATGCGCAGTACGCAATAAACAATGTGCAATGCTCAATAAACAATGGGCAATACGCAATAAACAATGCGCAGTACGCAATAAACAATGCGCAATACGCAATAAACAATGCCCAAAACGCAATAAACAATGCGCAATACGCAACAAACAATGCGCAATGCGCAATAAGCAATGCGCAATGCGCAATAAACAATGCGTATTACGCAGTAAACAATGCGCAATACGCAATACGCAAAAATCAATGCGCAATACACAATAAACAATGCGCAATACGCAATAAACAATGCGCAATACGCAATAACCAATGCGCAATACACAATAAACAATGCGCAATACGCAATAAGCAATGCGCAATACGCAATAATCAATGCGCAGTACGCAATAAACACTGTGCAATGCTCAATAAACAATGGGCAATACGCAATAAACAATGCGCAGTACGCAATAAACAATGCGCAATGCGCAATAAACTATGCGCAGTACGCAATAAACAATGCCCAAAACGCAATAAACAATGCGCAGTACGCAATAAATAATGCGCCATACAAAATAACCAATGGGCAATACGCAATAAACAACGCGCAGTACGCAACAAACAATGCGCAATACGCAATCAACAATGCGTATTACGCAATAAACAATGCGCAATACGCAATGCGTAATGCGCAATAAACAATGCGCAATACGCAATACACAATTAACAATGCGCAATACGCAATAACCAATGCGCAATACGCAATAACCAATGCGCAATACGCAATAAGCAATGCGCAATACGACATAAACAATGCGCAGGACGCAATAAACAATGCGCAATACGCAATAAACAATGCGCAATACGCAATAACCAATGCGCAATACGCAATAAGCAATGCGCAATACGACGTAAACAATGCGCAGGACGCAACAACCACTGCGCAAAATGCAATAAACAATGCGCATTACGCAATATACAATGAGCAATACGCTATTAGCAATGTGCAATACGCAATACACAATGCGCAACATGCAATAAACAATGCGCACTACGCAATAAGCAATGCTCAATACGCCATATACAATGAGCAGTACGCAATAAATAATGCGCCATACAAAATAACCAATGCGCAATACGCAATAAACAATGAGCAGTACGCAATAAACAATGCGCAATACGCAATAAACAATGCGCAGTAAGCAATAAACAATACGCAATACGCAATAGACAATGAGCAATACGCAATAAACAATGTCCAAAACGCAATAAACAATGCGCAATACGCAACAAACAATGCGCAATGCGCAATAAGCAATGCGCAATGCTCAATAAACAATGCGTATTACGCAGTAAACAATGCGCAATACGCAATACGCAATAATCAATGCCCAATACACAATAAACAATGCGCAATACGCAATAAACAATGCGCAATACGCAATAACCAATGCGCAATACACAATAAACAATGCGCAATACACAATAAACAATGCGCAATACGCAATAAACAATGCGCAATACGCAATAACCAATGCGCAATACGCAATAAGCAATGCGCAATACGAAATAAACAATGCGCAGGACGCAACAACCACTGCGCAATATGCAATAAACAATGCGCAATACGCCATATACAATGGGCAGTACGCAATAAATAATGCGCCATACAAAATAACCAATGCGCAATACGCAATAAACAATGAGCAGTACGCAATAAACAATGCGCAATACGCAATAAACAATGCGCAGTAAGCAATAAACAATACGCAATACGCAATAGACAATGAGCAATACGCAATAAACAATGCGCAGTACGCAATAAACAATGCGCAATACGCAATAAACAATGCGCAATACGAAGTAAACAATGCGCAGGACGCAACATCCACTGCGCAATATGCAATAAGCAATGCGCAATACGCAATAAGCAATGCGCAATACGCAATAAATAATGCGCAGTACGCAATATCCAGTGCGCAATACGCAATAAGCAATGCGCAATACGCAATAAACAATGCGCAGTACGCAATAAACACTGTGCAATGCTCAATAAACAATGGGCAATACGCAATAAACAATGCGCAGTACGCAATAAACAATGCGCAATGCGCAATAAACTATGCGCAGTACGCAATAAACAATGCCCAAAACGCAATAAACAATGCGCAGTACGCAATAAATAATGCGCCATACAAAATAACCAATGGGCAATACGCAATAAACAACGCGCAGTACGCAACAAACAATGCGCAATACGCAATCAACAATGCGTATTACGCAATAAACAATGTGCAATGCTCAATAAACAATGCGCAATACGCAATAAACAATGCGCAATACGCAATAACCAATGCGCAATACGCAATAAGCAATGCGCAATACGCAATAAACAATGCGCAGTACGCAACAACAAATGCGCAATATGCAATAAACAATGCGCAATACGCAATGAACAATGCGCAATGCGCAATAAGCAATGCGCAATACAGAATAATCAATGCGTAATGCGCAACAAACAATGCGCAAAACGCAATAAACAATGCGCCGTACGCAATAAATAATGCGCAGTACGCAATATCCAGTGCGCAATACGCAATAAGCAATGCGCAATACGCAATAAACAATGCGCAGTACGCAATAAACAATGTGCAATGCTCAAAAAACAATGGGCAATACGCAATAAACAATGCGCAGTACGCAATAAACAATGCGCAATACGCAATGAACAATGCGCAATACGCAATAACCAATGCGCAATACGCAATAAGCAATGCGCAATACGAAATAAACAATGCGAAGGTCGCAACAACCACTGCGCAAAATGCAATGCGCAATGCGCAATGCGCAATAAACAATGCGTATTACGCAATAAACAATGCGCAATGCGCAATACGCAATAATCAATGCGCAATACACAATAAACAATGCGCAATACGCAATAAACAATGCGCAATACGCAATAACCAATGCGCAGTACGCAATAACCAATGCGCAATATGCAATAAACAATGCGCAATACGCAATGAACAATGCGTGTTTGGGATTGGCTGAATGCGACGCTATCGGCTGACGTTCGAGAGACAGCGAGATCGAGGATCGATCAGCGGCTCGCGCGGCCATAGGTTCACGCATCGATATCGATTACCATCGACTGTCGATCATCGGAACGGGAGTCTGATTGGCGGATCGCTCGATCGATCCGCCAACCACGCTCTTCGCCGATGACGGCTAACCGCCAGCTGATCGATCACTCAGTCACTTCTTCGCACGATCTCTCGCTGTCGAAACGTTTCTTTATCTCGCTCGCTCTCGAACGGTATCGCGTCCCGCTGACCGGTGTCATTCGAGATTTCTCTCCTCGCTCAACGCCGAGCAAGGAATACGCTTTAAATCAAGGCTACCTCTATTTAGTCTGTTCAACAAGCTTTATTGTGAACCCAACCGCGCTTCGGTTGTGGGTTTGTTCTACATAGTTTGTACAAGATCGTTGGGAGTGACTATCCCGTCGCGGGATTAATAAAGTGACGATTTTCACCGAAGTTCGTAGTTCTCCCCCTGCCTTGTCTCAAACATTTGGTCCTTCGAGCCGGATCTAGCGCTGCAGTTCGCTAAAACATTAACGGTACGCTATTTAAACTTTGTTGTGTTCCGACCTCGTGCGTGAAACAATGGCTGACCTTATCGTCACCCAACGGCTTACCGCCCAACGGATCTCTCGCGTGGTAGTTAATATGAAGAAGAAAGGCAAAACCAATCTCTATCTGGAAGTGCTGCAAACTGGCCTCGAGATCCTCGCCCAGCTATGGAGTGACTACCGCCAGGGTGATGCTGCGGTGCGAGACGCCGTTGTAAAGGACGCTAAACTGAAGGAGAGTCGTTACTTCACCGTGGACGAGTACTCGGAGACACAATTCGACTACATGGCTCAGGTCGGATCGCTAAAGGCCATGATCTCGCAATACCAGGACGCTGCGACCGAGAAGGAGCCTGCTAATTCGAAAGTAACGGCCACCGAGACGACTACACAGAGGTCACGAGCCGTGTTGCCAAAAATGGCTCTACCTGTGTTTGACGGTCAATACAAGGACTGGCCATCCTTTCGTGATCTATTTACCTCGCTGATAATCAACGACCCGACGCTGTCTCCGGTCGAACGTCTTCATTATTTGAAAACCTGCATGAAGGGCAGTGCCGTGTCAATGTTGAAGAACGTTAGAACCACTGCTGACAATTTTGAAGTCGCCTGGAAGAAGCTGGAAGGTCGGTTCGACAATCGACGACTGCTAGTACAGGCTCAAATCCGGTCTCTGTCCGCACTAGCTCCCATCCGCAAGGAATCCGCGACTGAAATGAAGAGGCTCTACGATGAAACGTTCGACGCGATAGACGCCCTTGATAATCTGGATCGACCTGTCACGAACGCCGTTGACTGGATAGTCGAACTAACCGTCGACCGCTTGGACCCGCAGTCTAGGCGTGAGTGGGAGGATTCCGTGAGGCACGCGAAGGAGCTCCCCACTCTGGAAGAACTCCGGACCTTCATGGAAGGGCGCATCCACACCTGCGAGGCGTTAGAGTCGCCCCAGCCGGAAGAAGCCGCTCGTGTCAAGAAGCCCTCCAAGGCCTTCAAGGTCCACCAGGTCTCGAAGGCGAACTCTTCTGTACGGACCTGCTGCCTGTGCCAAGGACCGCACTTCGTCCTATTCTGCCCTCGATACCAGGAGAAGAGTCCAGTCGATCGGCAGGAAACGGCACGGTCCCTCAACCTGTGCCTCAACTGCCTGGGGAAACATTCAGCGGGTGACTGCAAGTCCTCAAAGAGGTGCCAAAGGTGTCAGGGGAAGCATCATACTACCATTCACGATGCCGTCCCAACGACCACGGAGTCTGTCTTTCCTGGAGCCGTGGTCCAACATCTCTCTGGTCACGTGAGTCGGCCTTCCGCAGTACTTCTCGGTACCGCTCGCGTCACTGTTTCAGGCTCCAGAGGACCATGCCAGGCCCGCTCTCTCATCGATCCCGGCAGCGAGGTCTCGCTCATTTCCGAAACCTTGGCTCAGCGACTCGGCGTCAAGAGGAGCCTAGCTCGGATTCCTCTTCTCGGCGTAGGAGGTTCCAAGGCGAAGTTCACGCGAGGGAAAACCACTCTGGCCATCTCTCCTCATTTCGGCGGCGGCTCTCAATTTCAGGTTCCGGTCTACATTATACCGGAACTCTCTAGATACAGGCCTCGCAATCTACCTGCTGTCGTCGCTTGGCCTCACGTCCAAGGATTGAAGCTCGCGGATCCTGTATACCACCTCGCTGATTCTGTCGATATTCTGCTGGGAGCCGACTCCTACAACATCATCCTGCGAGAGGGTGTCAAGCGAGGGCCGCCACATACTCCAGTGGCTCAGGAGACCGCCCTTGGCTGGATTCTTACGGGAGGAGTCGACTCGGAGAGCGGCGACGGGGCAGCAGATTCTGGGAGCAGGAGGAGATCGAGACTTCGATCCCGTTCACCGCAGACGAGCTAAGGGCAGAGGAACACTTCCTTACCACTCACCGTCGTCAACCAGATGGCAGATTCTCGGTGCGATTACCCTTCAGCTCCACACCTGAGTTGGGAGACTCCCGTCGCATCGCTCTTCGTACTCTGGAGTCGCTGAACGGCAGGTTTCGGCGATCTGGCGTATTCCGGCAAGCTTACGCCGAGTTCCTGGCTGCCTACGAATCGCTGGGGCACATGACAGCGACGCAGCATCCGAGTACTGGCGACGGGTACTATCTTCCGCATCACGGAGTTCTGCGGGAAGCTAGCTCGACGACCAAGCTTCGCGTGGTCTTCAATGGCTCCATGCCATCCACTAACGGGAAGTCCATAAACGACTTTCTGCTCCGGGGGCCCAACCTGCTACCGAACCTCGCCGACGTCCTGCTCAGGTGGCGACAGCACGCCTTCGTCTTTTCTGCCGATATAGAAAAGATGTATCGGCAGATACTCGTCCAACCTGAGGATCGGAAGTGGCAGCGCATCTTATGGAAACCTGCGCAGAAAGAGAACGTCGTGGACTACGATCTCAACACTGTGACGTACGGTCTAGCTTGTGCACCGTACCTCGCTATTCGGTGCCTACACCAACTCGCCAGGGTGGAGGAACAGCGCTACCCGCTTGGCTCCAGCATCGTCCTGCGAGACATCTACATGGACGATGTCCTCTCTGGAGCTGACACCCTGCCGGCTGCAAGGCGGAAGCAGCAGGAACTTCGAGAGCTCCTCATGGCGGGCGGATTCCCCCTCCGCAAGTGGGCCTCCAACGCCAAGGGTCTGCTGGACGGACTATCCGACGCCGAGCGAAAGGGGATCGTCGAATGGGACTCGCCAACCCATCACAGCGTTCTCGGGATCAAATGGTTGCCTGCTTCTGATTGCTTTCAGGTCACCGCGGCAACTTCTCTCAAATCCAAGGGCCTGACGAAGCGCGCGGTGCTCAGCGGAACGGCCCAGCTGTTCGACCCTCTCGGCTGGCTGGCTCCAGTCACCATTGTCGCCAAGGTCCTGATCCAGTCACTGTGGCTCCTCAAGGTGGACTGGGACACTCCGTTGCCGGAACGGGAGGAGTTGCTGTGGCAGCAGTTCCAGGAGCAACTCCCGGCGCTGCAGACCATTCGAGTCCCTCGATGGCTCGGAACCACTCCTGACTCGCAGCCTCTGGAGATCCACGGGTTCGCCGATGCATCCGAGCGCGCCTATGCTGCCGTGGTCTACTCCCGGACCATCAACGCTGCAGGAGGGGCAACAGTCTCGCTGATTGTTGCCAAATCGAAGGTGGCACCTCTGAAGCGGGTGTCCCTGCCCAGATTGGAGCTCTGCGCAGCCTTCCTTCTGGCCAGGCTCGTCGAGCACGTCACGAAGGCACTGGACTGGAAAGGAGTCGAGCTACACCTCTGGTCGGACTCTTCCGTGGCCCTCAGCTGGATAAAAGGACATCCCTCTCGTTGGCCGACCTACGTGGCGAACAGGGTCGCTGAAATCCAGCGGATGCTGCCGCTAGCTCAGTGGCACCACGTGAGGAGCGCTGAGAACCCGGCGGACTGCGCCTCGCGCGGGTTGTCTCCGGCCGAGCTGCCGAAGTTCCAGCTGTGGTGGCACGGACCCGAGTGGCTCTCTTCACCGGATCAGCCGCTTCCTCCCCCCATCGACGAGACGAGCCACGAGGACCAAGAAGTTGACGTGCACCACGTGACCGGGCCAACCGGAGAGCGCAGCGTGCGCACTGATCGAGCGCTTCTCCGATCTGACGCGCCTCGTAAGAGTCCTGGCCTGGTGCCGGCGCTGGGTCCCTGGAAACCGAAAGTCAGAACCAGTCATCACTGCCGCTGAAGTGCAGGAAGCCAAGCTGCTTCTCCTGCGCATGGAGCAGTCAGCTGCCTTCTCCGATGACATCTCAACCATGCAAAAGAAGCTACCCGTGGCAGCCAAGAGCAGGCTGGCCAAACTCTGCCCTTTCCTGGACAAGGACGGAGTGCTGCGAGTGGGAGGCCGCATCCAAGCGGCCCACCTGCCATACGATCGGACTCACCCCGCTATTCTTCCTGACGAATCCCCTCTGGCTAGGCTGTGGGTCGACGCTGCCCACAGACGATGCCTTCACGGGGGGACACAGCTTACCCTGGCTACGCTACGCCAGGAGTGCTGGATTCTCAGAGGTCGTCCGATGGTAAAGCGATGTATCCGTAGCTGTACCGTTTGTATTCGCTGGAAAGGGCAAACTGCTCAACCAAAAATGGGAAGCCTCCCATCCGCTAGACTAACACCATGTCGTCCCTTTTTCAGGTCAGGCATCGATTATGCAGGACCCATACACCTTCGGGCCGGTCGGGGTCGTGGTCAGCTCACCGCTAAAGGCTACATCGCCGTATTCATCTGCCTCGCCACCAAGGCCGTGCACCTGGAGGCTGTGTCGGATGGGTCGACAGAAACCTTCCTCGCTGCACTACGACGCTTTATCTCCCGGCGAGGTCGTTGCCTAGAGCTTTACAGCGACTGCGGACGCAATTTCGTAGGCGCCAACCACGAGCTACGCGCCCTCCTCCGAGAGTCTTCTCTTCAAGGAGGCGGCCCATTCGCCGCAGCCTCCAGGGAAGGAGTGTCCTGGCGATTCAATCCCCCGTCTGCTCCACACTTTGGCGGGATCTGGGAGGCGGCGGTAAAATCAGTCAAACACCACCTCCGCAGAATCATTGGCGAGCAGCGATTGAACTTTGAGGAGCTGACCACGCTCCTGACTGGCATCGAGGCTTGCCTAAACTCTCGTCCCTTACAGCCATTGTCCGACGACCCTGAGGATCCAGCAGCGCTGACTCCGGGACATTTTTTAATCGGTGAACCACTCCTCGCTATTCCAGAGCCCAGCCTCGAGGAACTTCCAGTCTCACGGCTCTCTCGATGGCAGTTGGTCCAGCAACTCCAGCAGCACTTCTGGAAACGCTGGTCTCGGGAGTATTTGAACACCCTGCAAACCAGAGACAAATGGCGTAAGGACAAAATCCTTATCCGGACTGGATATCTCTGCCTGGTGAAAAGTGAAATCTCACCTCCTACACAATGGCCTCTCGCGCGGGTCGTTCACCTACACCCGGGACCAGACGGTTCAGCTCGAGTTGCCACTGTCCGCACTGCAACTTCTCAATTTCTCCGTCCAGTACACAAGTTGATTCCGCTGCTGGCACCTGAGGACGGGGAGACGAGGACGGAAGGGGACCCCGAGGCTGGACTCTCCAGTGGTTCTCCTTAGCTTTAACAACCCACACGAGCGCGTGTGGGTCCATACTTCACGTAATTCCTCGATTCACATACCTCTGTATCACTTTCATCTCCACTGTATTTTCACTTCACCTTCACTTTTAACACGTGCACTTTTACTATGCGTTGTTTCAGCTACTACGCCGCACGTTGCTGACCCATTCAGCTCGCCCAGCGTCGCGTGACGTCAGCGCCTACCTGATTGGCCCCGGCCTCTTGCATTCTCCAGCATTCAGTTTCGTCATTGGCGGACGAGGCGGGCGGAATGTTTGGGATTGGCTGAATGCGTCAGCAGCGCATGCGCGTCAACCATTGCGCAGCCACGCTATCGGCTGACGTTCGAGAGACAGCGAGATCGAGGATCGATCAGCGGCTCGCGCGGCCATAGGCTCACGCGTCGATATCGATTACCATCGACTGTCGATCATCGGAACGGGAGTCTGATTGGCGGATCGCTCGATCGATCCGCCAACCACGCTCTTCGCCGATGACGGCTAACCGCCAGCTGATCGATAACTCAGTCACTTCTTCGCACGATCTCTCGCTGTCGAAACGTTTCTTTATCTCGCTCGCTCTCGAACGGTATCGCGTCCCGCTGACCGGTGTCATTCGAGATTTCTCTCCTCGCTCAACGCCGAGCAAGGAATACGCTTTAAATCAAGGCTACCTCTATTTAGTCTGTTCAACAAGCTTTATTGTGAACCCAACCGCGCTTCGGTTGTGGGTTTGTTCTACATAGTTTGTACAAGATCGTTGGGAGTGACTATCCCGTCGCGGGATTAATAAAGTGACGATTTTCACCGAAGTTCGTAGTTCTCCCCCTGCCTTGTCTCAAACAATGCGCAATACGCAATAAGCAATGCGCAATACACAATAATCAATGCGTAATGCGCAACAAACAATGCGCAAAACGCAATAAACAATGCGCCGTACGCAATAAATAATGCGCAGTACGCAATATCCAGTGCGCAATACGCAATAAGCAATGCGCAATACGCAATAAACAATGCGCAGTACGCAATAAACAATGTGCAATGCTCAAAAAACAATGGGCAATACGCAATAAACAATGCGCAGTACGCAATAAACAATGCGCAATACTCAATAAACAATGCGCAATACGCAATAACCAATGCGCAATACGCAATAAGCAATGCGCAATACGAAATAAACAATGCGCAGGACGCAACAACCACTGCGCAAAATGCAATAAACAATGCGCATTACGCAATATACAATGAGCAATACGCTATTAGCAATGTGCAATACGCAATACACAATGCGCAACATGCAATAAACAATGCGCACTACGCAATAAGCAATGCTCAATACGCTATTAGCAATAGGCAATACGCAATAAACAATGAGCATAGTAGTAAAGCTATGCCGGTTCTGGACCAGGGTGGTTCCCCCCATGGTGGAGGGGGTATCCCCCCTCCACCAAGCCTGGGGGGGGGCAATTGCCCCCCCCCTATAATTGCCCCCCCCCTATAATTGCCCCCCCAGGGTAATTGCTCGTAATTGCCCCCCCCCCCTCGGTAATTGCTCGATTTTTTTTACCCCCCCTTTTTTTGGGAGGTCATGAGGAAGTGACATCAGCTCGCGGGAAGTGACGTCACCAGAGACGTGTTGACACTTTGTCAACCATACCTACAATGGCGTTTCGTAGCCTACCGCCACCACATTCACTGGACCCCCCACCACTTCCGTGACGTCACGAGCTGTTGCGTGGCATACCACCACCTTCGCTGGAACCCCCACCACTTCCGTGACGTCACAAGCGGTTGCGATTTTTTTTTAAAGAAAAAAAACTGAACAGGATTCGAACCCCGGTCTACCGCTTGGTAGTCCAACTCATTAGCCGCTTGGCCAACCGATGATCTCATAAACATAGCGAACATTTGGTATATATGTCAAAGAATAACTCTGGGCATGCAAATACTGCAGCGACAGCATATTTTCGTCCAAGACGCTATTGGTGCGACAGGAAGATACTGCGAAATATTATGTCGAACGTGTTATAACTAATTCGTGTTACTCGATCAACCTTTTCCTGTAACTGCAGCATTTTTTTTTCGTTTATGACGTTATTTGGTCGGTCTTTGATCGACCATTTTTATGAAATATGATACCCCTTAGGAACGAACAGGAATCTCGACGCATGCATGGTTGACCTTGATACTGCTTAGGAATTTCGCAAAACTGTGGCGACAGGATGTCACTGCGAAATATTATACCGAGCGTGCGACTTTTTTCGTTTATGACGTTGACTGGTCTTTGATCGACCATTTTATGAAATATGATATCTCTTAGGAACGAACAGGAATCTCGCAAAAAAACTGCAGCGTTAGCATTTTTGGTAGGAATCTTGGGACAGGAAATCACACATAAAATATCATAGTTTGGAATAAACTTTTTGATTTATTTTATTAGCATTACATCTAAGCCCAAAGCTAACAATTCGGTGTCTATTAATGAATTGCGTTCAAAATCTTCATGTTCCACAATTGCTTTTGCAAAATCATCGGTAACATTAGAAATTATTTGCATAAACTTACAATATTTTGTTTGTACAGAATATAGGTTCTCAGATAGCCATGAGTACATGTGGTCGACACAATATTCCAAATCAAACAATCTTCTCATCGTTTTCTGAGTAATCTGTATGCACTTAGTTGAAGTCGATAATTTTGCAAGCTTCACATAATCGTTTAACTGATAGAATTCCACAGTTATATCACCAACATGCACAGCATTCCCTGAGTTGGCAATGTTCCGCAGAATGTCTTCTCTCTTTCGTAGAAAATCTTTCCACGTAGCCATAGAAAATTGAATTTCATTGCCGCGATTGTCTCCTATAGCCAACTCAACATGACAGCAACCACCAATTCGAACCCCAATGTCAAGATATTTGTAGCATGTATTCGTCAAGGGATATCTCCGGCCCAATATACGCACCGTGTGCGTGATACTCTGTTCCGAATTATCTGCACTGATATTAAATGAAACAATTAGGAAAGAATTTTTTTCAGTTGCAAAGAAACAATAATGCATTTTTAGCGGTTGCCGGAGTACTTACTGTGTGTGTAATTGCGGAGGATTAAACTCATTATTCTGCCGCGTTGCTCGAGAGTTGACGGTTGCGGACCACATAGTTGATACTTTGCCGATCGAACCAACAATGGCGTTTCATAGCCTCTCGCTAACCCCTCATTCTTTCCAGTTTTTGAAAGTGCAAACATAGCAAATTCATGTGGTGGGGGGGCATCGCGCTAATTCTCACAGCTTTGGGACAACAGGCATGCAGAAACTGCAGTGTCAACATTTTTTGGAGACCACAGGATGTGTGATATTGTTTTTATGAAATATTATACCGAGCGTGCGACTTTTTTTTTTCGTTTATGACGTTATTTGACTGGTCTTTGATCGACCATTTTTTTATGAAATATGATACCTCTTAGGAACGAACAGGAATCTCGGCGCATGCATGGTTGACCTTGATACCCCTCAGCAACGAATAGGTGAAATATGATACCCCTTAGAAACTCGCAAAAATTGTAGTGTCAGCATTTAAGGCGCTATTTGGTATATGGGAAGAAATAAGCGAAGTTCTGTTAAATAATACATTTTATTCAAAAACATGGTTCTTGTCGATCAGTATATAATTTACACAGTTTAAATACATTTTCCATGGCACATACGCCAGTATGGAATGCACATCTATGCAATCCCTTTTGCATTAACGATAATCTTGGCACATCCTCCAGATCCACATCAAGAGCTTCTATTCCAGTTAATTTCCATAACCATTTTTTCTTTTCCAAACCCCTGACAATGACCTGCTGCGTATTTTCCAGAGCCAGTTTCAAACAACTTCCGGCTGTTTTGTATGGAACATATCCATCTGCCCAACCGATTCCATGATGTTTGTGCGTTAACCATCGAACCTGACATGCTTCAGTAGCAGTTAATCGATGGAATTCAAATGGTGGCTTGAATATCCAGTGCAATAGTTTATTTCCATCTCGTAAAATGGCTGCTTCTTTTACAATGAAACCGTTTGCCCCCGTCTTGAAACCTTGTAGATCGACGAACGTTACATGGGCCATCACCCACCGCTTGTTAAAGTATTCTGCGCACGACGTTGGTCAACGGGCTGTACTCGACTATACGATCGTGTATGATTAAACAGTAAGCAGCTGTATTCACAGGCACATTATCTCTGCACTCGAAATCTATGCGCACATCAATGGTTGCACTTTTGACAGACTCGTTTTGACGAGAGCAGTCTATGACCACAAATGGACCCTGTGATAAGAACTGTAATTCATCCAATAGCGGCTCACTGGATCGATTACCATAATATGAGTTTTGAAATCTTGTGTACATGTCATAAAGTATCGCATACTTATTCTTTTCAAAGTCCAAGTTTAGGTCGTCGTATGGGTACGATTCGGAATTTAGGTACAACCGTATGTTTAACAGTTTACAATCGTCGAATTGATTAGCACTCTTCTGCAATTGATTCTTCCTATCGTTCTGCAATGCGAATATGATGAAACGGGGTTTCTCCAATTGTGTTACAGTCTTTATCGCCCACGTATGCTTCGTAGTTGTTTGCAAATGTGGATATTCGTATAGATCCCAAGAGCGAAAACTCATAGGTATCATTTGTCCTCTCTCGAGAATGCGTAGTAATGACAATTTGGTTACTTCTTCCAGACTTATGTGTGGCATACGCCACTGAACTTTGAATAATTCGATTTTAGGTCTTAAAGTACTAGAACCATTCAACGCGTTTAGATCGTTTCGTGATCGAATTAAGACCAACTCTTGACGCACGTTAACGGTAATCTTGTTATAATCTTCACCGAAGCCAAATAGCATATTGAATGGTATGCAGAAATTGAAATCTGCGCCATCCAGTTTACGATGCCAGCCTGCGGTGGCCAATGCTTTACTTTTTCCAGGAGAGATGGATACATGTGTTTTTAACGAGGTCGTTATTCCAGGATTTCTACAGCGGTCTATTTCAACTCCATTTAGTTCATATCGAATTTCATCAAACATGAAAGCAGCACAATTGGTATCGAGAATAACATTGTTGCTTGTTCCTTGAGGTGGAGCCTCTGCTAAAATGATTTTTCCTTCAATGTACAAGAAACTCTCACACGGTAGCGTATACAGATCCTGCTGATGTATTGGTATCCTTATTTCATCACTATTTCCGAGAGTAGTATTTGCATAGGGATTATATGTGTGCACTTCTATCTTAGTTATACGATTATCAGAGGTTGGCGTATTGCCAATGGCCAAAATGTCGGACATTATTGCTTTACAATAAATCCCAACGATTGTAGAAAACGTATGTTCTGCAAGCTCAGGTTCTTCTTCCTCGACGATGGTGCTGTGTGATAATTTGTTCGACTTACTGTGTCGATGAACGTATTTTTTGTAGCGGCTGCGATTAGAGGTTCGTCTGTTTTGTTATACACAAGCATAATACAGCACTTATTCGTAGATGCGTGGATCTCGCCGTTTTACATGCAGTCTAACCGTGATTTCTTCTCCACGAAAATCAATCAGACGATTGTTTTGGTCCACCAAACGTATTTCTAAATCATCTATTCTTCGCACGACGATCGGAAGATAAATGATTCGAGGCGGAGTTTCTGAGATCTTATATCCAGGAGGAACCCTAGGTGAAAATTCATGAATAATGTGTACGGGTTTATCATTACTATATGATCCAGCTGTTATGCTACATTCCACTCTAATCACGTTGATGCTTATAATATTCACAGGAGCGTCAGACTCATACCATATTTTAGGTGGGAGAATACGGTTTGTAGAAAATCCAAGTAGTGATCCTATGTTATTGGGTTTTTCAAAATTAATCTTATAGGAACAGTATATTTCACTCTTCATCGTATTATTGTTAGCACGTATGATGAGAGGGTATTCGTCGTTGTTCCCCGAATCATGTTTGGTGGGATATCGTCGCAATATTTCCCGTTTCAGGTACTTATTGATTGCGTCCAGTTCGTAGGATCCTTCGGGAATTACAATTTCAGCATCATTTTCTCCGAAATAAAATTTATTATTGCGAACATCGACATTCGGTATCGTGTTAAACGTTTCAAAATCCACGAGGCCCAATTCATATTCATGACTGCTCAAATCTATCGGGGGAAAGTACTGCACTGCGAGCGTACTGCTCTTACCTGTTAACGTTAGTGTCAACGACGAGGGTGTCATGTTTATACGAAAGGTTTAAAGCACATAATGAAATTGTATGTATCGATAATGTGCATTTATAATGAGTTTTCCTCAAGAAATTTTACACACAGTTGCCCGCATATGGTTTGATTGAAATTTTGAAAACGTGTATGATTGTAAGTAATTTTTGCTGAGGATCCGAAGTATGCAATAAGTTCCGCAGGTGGTCGTAGATTACCAAAACTATCAAAGTATTTTACACTATGATTGTGTTTCACGTATGCGACCCAATGTGTACCGGGACCGATGCTTTCATCCAAGTTTACTATGCCACTCTCATTTACATTTGCTCTTGTCGGAAGACTATCGCGCATGTATACTCCGCGAAAATGTGGTATATTTTTCCTTCCTATATCCTCAAGCTGCCCATTTGTCATTGGTTGTATCCCTAGTTTTTCATAGAGTGAATTTTTTTGTTTTTTATTTTCTTTAAACCGGTACCCTTCTTATAAGGTGTGAGATAAAGTCCATGACCTTCTATAGCATGATTATGACGCTGCATTTCCTCCAACTGTTTTCGTGCAGCCTTAGCGTCATTCACAACCTTCGCGATGCCGGCAGCACCACCAGTTAACGACCCTATAGCAGCCAATGCAGGTAAGAGGAACGGGAGGAAACCGCCCCGCTTTGCTATAGGTAGAGTTCGCCTCTTCTTACCACCGTTACCAGTGTTCTTTTTTTTCTTGATCCCCATCCCAAGCATCGTCTTAGCTTTCATCGCAGCCCAAACAGTTGACGCAGCTATCTTCTCACCTAACGTAGCGTCCTTCGCAAATATGCGACGATGTGCTCGATCAGCTAAAATGTGATCTACCTTGTGACGATTTGTCAAATCTTTGTTGCGAGAGTATGTGATATCGTGTTCTTTACAGGCCGAGTCTAATGGATTTATACCGCGATCACCGCGAGCCAAGTGTTTGCGCAACCGTGTGCCAGGTCCACAAAATTGATATCCGGATATATGTAACTCAAATGGCAATTTATTTATCAGGGTATTTAGAAGTCCTGCTCCACGTCGGCGTATGCATGAGTGACAATCTTTTTTTTTTCATATGTTGTCTATGGATGAGCATATGTTACAAGTATGGAAGTCATTTCTAGACTGATTGATATCTCTGGGCAACGTTTGTATAAATATTCCCCATACCCACACTTATCTGTTATTATTACAACAGTCGCGATGCAGATCATTAGGCAACCTGTGAAAATTCGAGTAATCTCAGACAGAAAGTTTGATAATACTACCAAAAATGTTCTACGACATGGACCGCTATTACCTAACACTGTACGCGGTATAGTGTGCGGTCCTTCCAATTGCGGGAAGACTAATGTAGTCATTAGCATGTTGGAAAGTCCCAACGGTATGCGATTTGAGAACGTATACGTATATTCAAAGTCGTTGCAACAGCCAAAATATCAGTATTTGGAAAAGCTGCTATCATCCGTAGAAAATATTGGCTACTTTCCTTTTTCACACAATACCGATGTCGTTCCACCTAACGAAGCTCTACCGAATTCTATATTTATATTTGATGATGTAGCATGTGACAAGCAAGATGTGATTAGAGAGTACTTTTCCATGGGTCGACATTCAAAAGTGGACAGTCTGTATCTTTGTCAATCATATGCAAGAATTCCAAAGCACCTGATTCGCGATAATACCAATCTCCTAGTACTGTTCAAACAGGATAGTATGAATTTGCGCCATGTGTATAATGATCATGTAAATACCGATATGACGTTTGGACAATTTAACGAACTGTGTGCAAAATGTTGGCAGCAAAACTATGGATTTGTCGTTATAGACAAGGATAGTCCTATGCACAGAGGTCGTTATCGACATGGATTTAATGACTATGTCATAGTATAATGGTATCATTTGGCCACAAACCCGCGTTGTGAACGGAACATTGAACAGTTGTCGAACGGTGTATCGAACAGGTGTCGAACAGGTGTCGAACGGGTTGTCGAACGGCATCAAACGGCTATTGAACGGGTGTCGAACAGGTGTTGAACGGATTGTCGAACGTACACGTTCGACGTTGAACGGCATCAAACAGCTATTGAACGGGTGTCGAACAGGTGTTGAACGGATTGTCGAACGTACACGTTCGACGTTGAACGGCATCAAACGGCTATTGAACGGGTGTCGAACAGGTGTTGAACGGATTGTCGAACGTACACGTTCGACGTTGAACGGCTGAACGGCTATTGAACGACATTGAAAACGCTTCCAATTGAACATGGGGCAAAATTCTGCTGAACAAAAACAGGAAAAGAGGAAAAAAGAAGTGTTAACGAAAGAGATTGCCAATACGAGTGAAGCTATACGAAAAAAATATTTGGCAATAAAAGCTGGAAAAATGGATACCGATGCGGCGTTGGAACATAGCTTGCAACCTGTGATAAGACCCCTGAAAGAATTGATTGAAAACACAAAACCGATTCCCAATCCAATTCTTCAAGAGACATCTTCGGAGTCAACATCCTCATTGTATCAGCAGCAATCACCTGTCTTTAATGCTACACCTGGATATCATGGAGGACCATCTTCAACATCACCTATGCCTAACGCTGCACCCCAATATTGTGGATTGAAGCCGCCTGTGCTAAACGCTACACCTCGGTATCGCGGATTGAAAAGAGTACGTGCGGAAACACCTTTAAGACCAACACCTCATCGATTACCGAAACGACTTTGTCCAGATTCCGAACCTCCTGCAGAAGAAGTATGGACAGACGAAACAGAACCACTTGACCAAAATATTCTCGAAACGACAATGCGTGAGATTGTGGAGAATCCTGAACAGCATGAAGAAGCCACTACATATTTGACTCAGAATCTCGGACCGCTGTCACAGGAATATTTGAACTTCTTTTTCACAGATAAGAAAAAACAGGTTGACCATGTGTATGGTGTGTACTATGATAAAAATGCAATGATGCTTGGGGATAAGAATTTCGACGTAGACATGGAGGATAATATAATTATCAATAATATAAAATACAAAGGAACACCTGGTCTTTTCGAACTAATTTTCAAGAGAATCCCCGACGATACGATATACACCGATGCAGACAAACAGAAATATAAGAGTATTCTGTTGACAACAAATGCGCACAGGCGCAACCATAATGCTGCAAATCCCCTATTGAGTAACAGAGGATACAAGTATAAACATATAATTGCACCGCTGCTTGAAATACGACCTCGCACTGGAAGAGGGTTTGCCTCCAAGTCATTTTTGATGAATACATTACCGGAGAACATGGCGGTTACCGATAATGCGATTGATTATGTACATTGGGATGATCCGAATGAATTAGTGGATAGAATAAGATTACTGGTGTCGTCGCGAGCTGCTGGGCATACCGGACATGATAATGAAATTGTTTCAATAATCGAGGAGCTCCGAGAAGCGGGTTTGATTATAAATTAAAGACTGTTCTGATCATGTTCATCAGTACCTTTTCATGATGCCTATCAACAAGTTCGGTGCTATGCTCCGAAACGAGTCAAATAAAGATGGTGAAACATGCAAGAATTACGTGCGATCGAGCGCACTTTGCCTCGATGGCGATGCTTTCGACGCGAGAGATCGAAAGATAAAACGTTTAGCAAGCCCGACGAATGATGCCGATGCTGTGAATAAGGTATACATGGACAAAAAAATGACACATATTTTGAAAGCATGTGATGCCAAGAGTTCCAAGCTGCGGGAAGAAATACTAACCAAACTCAAATTCTTACGTGAAAACATACTCGAGATGATGCATGATACAATTGAAAGAATGACATCATTGAACAGAAATGAGGGACCAATTTTTTCTGAAAGCTTTGAAAGAAATAATGGTTAAAGTTCATACATTACGTCGAATGATATAAATATATTTACATATTTTTAAAGATGTCAGTTTCCAGCGAGAATGCATTCGCAAGATACCAATCGCAATGTCAATGTAAAGTTCATGGATCGGATCATGCGATTATTTTTATGCATTTTAAATTTCTTTTGTTTAATCCTAAATCCTGAACATGAGCAAAGAGAAGACGCAATTAGTGGAGGAACTGCATGCCCCCGCCAGACGGATTTTTCCACGACGTCGAGTTTTAGTCCATGGGTATGACGATCTATGGCAAGCCGATCTCGTAGATATGCAGCCTCACGCACGCATAAATGGTGGTAATAAGTACATATTAACCGTTATCGATGTGTTATCCAAATATGCGTGGGGCGTACCGCTCAAGACTAAAAGTGGGGGCGAGGTAGCTGCAGCGTTCAGAATGATATTTCGAAATCGATGTCCGAAAAATTTACAAACCGATCAGGGAAAGGAATTTTACAACAGTGAGATGCATAAACTTTTGACGAAACATGGCATTAATCATTATTCTACATATTCAGTTATGAAAGCTTCCATCGTAGAACGGTTCAATCGCACATTGAAGAATAGCATGTGGAAAGAGTTTACACTTAATGGAACCTATAAATGGATCAATGTGCTACCTCATCTAGTTGCAAAGTACAATGCACAAAAGCATAGAACTATTGGAATGCGACCGTGTGATGTCACCCCTACCATTTCCAACAGACTCTTATACACAGCGTATAACAGCATAAAGATTGCTGCACCGGCGAAATTCAACGTGGGGCAGTCTGTACGCATCAGCAAATTTAAGACCATTTTCGATAAAGGTTACACACCAAATTGGACCACTGAGGTGTTTGAGATAGTCAAGGTACAAGCAACTAATCCGGTAACTTATCTACTGCAAGATTCCTTTGGAAACCCCGTTGCTGGAGGATTCTATGAACACGAATTGCATCGCGTTGCCAATCCAGATGTACACCTAGTGGAGAAAGTGTTGCGTAGAAAAGGAAATAAGGTGTATGTAAAATGGTTAGGATTGAGTAATGTAAATAATTCATGGATAAATAAAGACAATGTATTATAAACATTTATTATGAACATTTATTATAGACAATTTAACCTGTTTAATGAAAAATATAATCTTCTATTTACATTGAATATAGACAATTTTATATTTATTATGAACATTTATTATGAACATTTATAAACAATTTAACCTATTTAGTGAAAAAAAAATATATAATCTTCTATTTACATTGAATATAAACAATTTTATATTTATTATGAACATTTATTATAAACAATTTAACCTATTTAATGAAAAATATAATCTTCTATTTACATTGAATATAAACAATTTTATAGCTGCGGAGGAATTTGATAATGGCCCCACGGCAATGTTTCTGTTGAGTTGGGTATGATATACCGTTTGTCATCATATGGGCTGAGAGCAATTTTGCGCTCTGATATAGTATACACTTTGTGCAATTTCGATCGTATACATGTCTGTGTACGACTCATAGCAATTTCATCTTGCAAACATCGCATGTAATCATCAAACGTTATCGTTGTCCTTACAACGCTAGTCTTTACACCTTTTGCTTTTTTTGTATCAGATTTTCCATCAACTCGCAATGTATACATTTTTGCTCTTAGCCCAACAAAGTCTGTCATTATCATCCCATTGTTCTCATCTTTCATCAAGCCGGGAACCTTTTTATTTACAAGTGGGATATTATACTTATTCTCTATCGGATAATCGCTTGTGTCGAAACGGTTAATATGGTGCCTCATGGTTTCATAAATGTCCTCACACATAATATGATAAATTAAGCTGTCGGTGTCTGTGTACATTACCTTACAAGTTTTACCATATTGAGGAACCATATACTCATGATGAAATTCGTACAAGCAGGTTTTGGATATATCTAATATGCACATACCCACATAGATTGGCTTGTTGAATTTCACCATGACTTTGCGCAACTCCACAGCAGCCAAGTTTTCGGAAAATACACAGCGGCTGTGGAAATTTGGTTTCGCGATCATTGCCTCTGCACCATATCGCCCATCCCAATGTGTCACGAGTTTTACGTCTACATGATTCCGAACATTTTCCATAGTTTTACCGAATACCGCGTTGTTCATCAATTTGTACAAATTCTTTTCAAAATCGTTACTGGCATTTGTTCTAAACAGGGTATTTAATTCTATGTATTCGCGGAGCCATGGTGACTGTGCGAATTGGAGGATGCGATGAATCTTTGTAATACGAAGACCGTGGCGCGTGCACTGCTGCAGATTATAATAGTGTATCACGTAACGCTGCTTATCATGTAACGTTGCAAGCAACTTGGCCTCTCTTTTGCCAGGTGGTTTAGCACGTGTTGGACAGAATGGTAGGTCAGCGTGAGCATCATGCAGACTTTGCGGATATTCTAGATCCACCTCGAGAATGTAGCCTATGGGTGAATCAGCAGCAATCAAAGATATGTCAAAATTTTCAATGTTGTTAACCCATTGAAATTCGGCATATGGCAAAGGCTGACACATTGCCCATCCATACAAATTGTTTACATCAAAATACATCAAGTATGATGATGGTTTCGATGGATCGTACGACTGCATGTACTTGTTATTGGCTTCAGCATATCTACCGGAACATTGGCTCAAACCGCCGCGTATACCACGTTCGATAAACATCACCATATCGATATCAGTTAATAATTCAAACCTAATTTTTGTATGTTTCAGCATAGCATCCCACGTGAAACCTGGTAACGTGTAATAGTATGCTGGATCTAAACCGTAGCTCTTAATGCATGTTTTACGAAAATTTTCAAAAACGTCAGCCAATAACAAAACATCAGTTTTCAAATACAAATCGCTGTATTCACCCAAGGTCTTTATGTTAAAACGTTGCCACACATTCTCGGCATGCGCATAGTCACGTTCCGATACGGTTTCGCATGTCAGCGAACTGTAAAATGACTCGAGCGGCGGCAAACAGAGATCGTCTAATTTATCCACGCAATCCAGATATTCATACGGAAAGACACCCTTTCGCGTCAATAACATGAAATTTTCTATTGAAAGATTTATAAATTCTGAACGTAAAATTGTCAATTTATTTGTCTCGAGAAAAGATGCTAATTTGTCCAGACTCGTATTCAAAAATTTGTACGAATCGATGAATCTTAATTTAATAGAATTACGCGAATCTGATTCCCGATCTTTAACATTTTTGGTAAAAGAAATATATTTCTCTTTAGTTATAGGTAATACGTCGACATTACCCTCAAATGCATTAGCGATTTCTTCAATAATAAAATGCGAATCGTACCCGGATAAATTATGGAAAACTATTGGAATACAAAACGAATTTTTGTAATTTAAATTGCAATCTTGATGTGCGGGGCCTCTATATCGTCCTGTTAGATGGCAATGATCGCGCACCCGTATATCGTTTCCCTCAAATGGCTTTTCACAAATGTGGCAATGCGCTGCGTTGATAAATGCCTCGCACTGTTCATTTGTTAGCTGCTTCATGGGTACATTACTAGATAAAGCACATTTAACAAAATATGCTAAATTTTCCAATTCTCCAACGAACCATGAGACGCACTTCGCATCGCGACGACATCGATATACCGATAGAGATGCATCATATGAACAATGCACATAGTATGCGATGCTAAATACTCTATGTGATTGAAGTTTCCCCTCCCCGCAATCTTCCATCTTCTCCAGAGTACATTCTAGGTCTGCGTACACCACAAATGGAAGCGGTTCTTCCCACATATAGTTACCGAAAGAGAGCCATTTGTCGTCCTCGGTAGGTAATACAATGGCGCAGCGATTCAGTTCTTCACAGTCTCGTTCATGGGCCCGCAATCTTTCGTTGGAAGGAAAGTAATGCAAACACCTGAAAAAAAAAAAGAAAAAAAATTTATTTTCATGTGTTATAATAGACCATCATACTTTTGTAAATGTGTACATACCGATCACAGATGAATTTCATATGAGCGTTTTTGCTCAACTGTGAGCTAACGAGTCGTGATAGGTTCTTAATCCACACATAATGTCCCACAATACTATCGGTCTGGTCTTGTATGTACAGCAAGTTGACATGTCGATTCCTCTTCTGATTGGTGATACGAAGTGGAAAAAATGATTTTACCCTTTTTTTCTTCTCGAAGATGTCTTCAAAACCATACACATTGATCGAAATATCATTCAACTTTTCGAACCGGGTAATTTGATTCAACAGCATGGGAAACTCGATGTCTTCAAAGTTTAAAACATTTGTGTATTCTGGGTACGAACTTTGGCGGTTACTGTGAGCAGTCGCTGGATACAGAGCTGCCATCACCGACCATGCAAAGCATGCATTGTCTTTGGAGTGAACATTAATTGTAGCTTTCTTCAACGCTATTTCTCTCGGTATGTTGATCTGACACCCTGCATGCAGCGAGTTAAATTTGTTGATACCAACTGTAAGATTGAGTATTCGCGACAATGCCCATCCGCTATCACGTTCCTGAAATTCTTCCAACGATGTTAGGATCGGTCCTACGATGCATAGCTCGTACATCTCTTCGAGGTCGGTTGCGTAAACGATTTCACAGTTCTTTGTGCCAACACTTTTGCGCGAGCGTTGATCACCTGTCACAAATTCACCATTAAACATAGCGTTCACTTTTAAAGACTTATGTTTTCCCAAAGCGTTCCGTATTTTCTCAAGCACAATTTCCCTCGCGTCCTGGAGGAAGCTGAGAGGTTCAATGTAATTGGAATTGATAACGGCACCTGTTAATATGCGACCCTTGAAAGCCGAGTCTATGTCACGCCATATGAGTCCTGTGCTTGTATGTCCAGCACCTTCATGTATGAAACGTCTTCGTAAAGAATATTTTAAACTCTCAAGAGCGGCGATACGGGCGATCAATGATTGTTGAATACCGATCGATAATCGAGGACGTTTTGCTCGATTATGTTCTTTAAGCAACTCGAGGCATTCGTTGCATCTTTCCTCCCAGACAAGGTATTCTTCCTGCAATCTTAAGCGATCAGATTGGTCCCACAAATCGTGTTCAATTTTCTGAATTCCTCCCATGGTTTTTTCTTTGCCTCACAATCAGTGGCTGAACAAAACTAATTTGGTGGAGTGCATATATAGCCTCCCAAAACAGCAGACTCAGCAAAAAAAAAAAGCCAATCGGTGTTGAAAAAAACATAGTCCAGAAACGACCGCTAATTTTTCGGTGTCTCATTCGCTCGCGATGCATCAATATCTTGAAACACTTACACAGCATTGCATTTTTGCACGCTTGATATAATATTTCACTTTCAAACACTTTAGCATATTTTTCAACAATCATTTTGACGCCGTCGGTTGCACGCTAACAAAATATTTTTTTTTAACTTTAATTTGACGATCCAATTGTCAGAAACGTAATTATACTTCACATTCAACGATGCGACGTTCACCCGTTTCGACAATGGCCAATATCCCGGATGGTGAATCGACCGCAGGCCATCGCGCCACGACTTGGCTAAATCTTTTCGTATATGTGAAACATACGCGACTCGTTACGTCGTTTCGCATTAAACGCTCTATTACCGTTCTCTGCTCGATGGGGAAACGATCGTTCAAATATGAATTTATAATATTAACCCAAGCCAAACTTTGTAACGTTGGCACAGTCATTTTTCCATCAATATTCGTCGTCATCTGATACAAATAACGCGCGACTTTTCAACGGTAAAAAAGGGTGGAATCAAACGTGTTCCACGTAGACATAATCGGTTCTTATATAGCCTTCCGAAAACAACAGCTCAGCAAAAAGCCAATCGATGTTGAAAAAAAAAACATAGTCCAGAAACCGCTAATTTTTCAGTGTCTCATTCGCTCGCGATACATCCATATCTCGAAATATTTACATAGCATTTTTTTCTCACGCTCGATATAATATTTCGCAGTGACTTCCTGTCGCCACAGTTTTGCGAAATTCCTAAGCAGTATCAAGGTCAACCATGCATGCGCCGAGATTCCTGTTCGTTCCTAACCGCTAATTTTTCAGTGTCTCATTCGCTCGCGATACATCCATATCTCGAAATATTTACATAGCATTTTTTTCTCACGCTCGATATAATATTTCGCAGTGACTTCCTGTCGCCACAGTTTTGCGAAATTCCTAAGCAGTATCAAGGTCAACCATGCATGCGCCGAGATTCCTGTTCGTTCCTAAGAGGTATCATATTTCATAAAAATGGTCGATCAAAGACCAGTCAACGTCATAAACGAAAAAAGTCGCACGCTCGGTATAATATTTAGCAGTGACTTCCTGTCGCCACAGTTTTGCGAAATTCCTAAGCAGTATCAAGGTCAACCATGCATGCGCCGAGATTCCTGTTCGTTCCTAAGGCGTATCATATTTCATAAAAATGGTCGATCAAAGACCGACCAAATAACGTCATAAACGAAAAAAAAAATGCTGCAGTTACAGGAAAAGGTTGATCGAGTAACACGAATTAGTTATAACACGTTCGACATAATATTTCGCAGTATCTTCCTGTCGCACCAATAGCGTCTTGGACGAAAATATGCTGTCGCTGCAGTATTTGCATGCCCAGAGTTATTCTTTGACATATATACCAAATGTTCGCTATGTTTATGAGATCATCGGTTGGCCAAGCGGCTAATGAGTTGGACTACCAAGCGGTAGACCGGGGTTCGAATCCTGTTCAGTTTTTTTTCTTTAAAAAAAAATCGCAACCGCTTGTGACGTCACGGAAGTGGTGGGGGTTCCAGCGAAGGTGGTGGTATGCCACGCAACAGCTCGTGACGTCACGGAAGTGGTGGGGGGTCCAGTGAATGTGGTGGCGGTAGGCTACGAAACGCCATTGTAGGTATGGTTGACAAAATGTCAACACGTCTCTGGTGACGTCACTTCCCGCGAGCTGATGTCACTTCCTCATGACCTCCCAAAAAGAGGGGGGGTAAAAAAAATCGAGCAATTACCGAGGGGGGGGGGGCAATTACGAGCAATTACCCTGGGGGGGCAATTACAGGGGGGGGGCAATTATAGGGGGGGGGGCAATTATAGGGGGGGCAATTGCCCCCCCCCCAGGCTTGGTGGAGGGGGGATACCCCCTCCACCATGGGGGGAACCACCCTGGTCCAGAACCGGCATAGCTTTACTACTGAGCATTGCGCAATAAGCAATGCGCAATACGCAATAATCAATGCGCAATGCGCAATAAAAAATGCGCTGTACGCAATAAACAATGCCCAAAACGCAATAAACAATGCGCAATACGCAATAAACAATGCGCAATGCGCAATAAGCAATGCGCAATGCGCAATAAACAATGCGTATTACGCAGTAAACAATGCGCAATACGCAATACGCAAAAATCAATGCGCAATACACAATAAACAATGCGCAATACGCAATAAACAATGCGCAATACGCAATAACCAATGCGCAATACACAATAAACAATGCGCAATACGCAATAAGCAATGCGCAATACGCAATAATCAATGCGCAGTACGCAATAAACACTGTGCAATGCTCAATAAACAATGGGCAATACGCAATAAACAATGCGCAGTACGCAATAAACAATGCGCAATGCGCAATAAACTATGCGCAGTACGCAATAAACAATGCCCAAAACGCAATAAACAATGCGCAGTACGCAATAAATAATGCGCCATACAAAATAACCAATGGGCAATACGCAATAAACAACGCGCAGTACGCAACAAACAATGCGCAATACGCAATCAACAATGCGTATTACGCAATAAACAATGCGCAATACGCAATGCGTAATGCGCAATAAACAATGCGCAATACGCAATACACAATTAACAATGCGCAATACGCAATAACCAATGCGCAATACGCAATAACCAATAACCAATGCGCTGTACGCAATAAACAATGCCCAAAACGCAATAAACAATGCGCAATACGCAATAAACAATGCGCAATGCGCAATAAGCAATGCGCAATGCGCAATAAACAATGCGTATTACGCAGTAAACAATGCGCAATACGCAATACGCAAAAATCAATGCGCAATACACAATAAACAATGCGCAATACGCAATAAACAATGCGCAATACGCAATAACCAATGCGCAATACACAATAAACAATGCGCAATACGCAATAAGCAATGCGCAATACGCAATAATCAATGCGCAGTACGCAATAAACACTGTGCAATGCTCAATAAACAATGGGCAATACGCAATAAACAATGCGCAGTACGCAATAAACAATGCGCAATGCGCAATAAACTATGCGCAGTACGCAATAAACAATGCCCAAAACGCAATAAACAATGCGCAGTACGCAATAAATAATGCGCCATACAAAATAACCAATGGGCAATACGCAATAAACAACGCGCAGTACGCAACAAACAATGCGCAATACGCAATCAACAATGCGTATTACGCAATAAACAATGCGCAATACGCAATGCGTAATGCGCAATAAACAATGCGCAATACGCAATACACAATTAACAATGCGCAATACGCAATAACCAATGCGCAATACGCAATAACCAATAACCAATGCGCAATACGCAATAAGCAATGCGCAATACGAAATAAACAATGCCCAAAACGCAATAAACAATGCGCAGTACGCAATAAATAATGCGCCATACAAAATAACCAATGGGCAATACGCAATAAACAATGCGCAGTACGCAACAAACAATGCGCCATACAAAATAACCAATGCGCAATGTTACACCGACCCGTTCAGAAAAAGACTAAGAGTCCGCGAACTAAATGCACTGGATTGTGTGACGAAAGGAAAGGAGTAGTGAGTCGGAAGTTGGGTTTTCGTGAGAGGGTATTGTTAATTAGTACACTCGCGTGGTACGGTTCACAGACACACTTTATTGTAACTGAAGCTACGGAGGCGCGTTGACACGAAGAACAGAGCTCGCAGAGGAGATTATTCAACTCGATTCTCGCAGAGGAGAGTATCGAAGCGGTTTACAATGGTGCTCGTAGCGATTAGGTAATGAAACGGTTTTAGTGATGACTCGCAGAGGGGTGTATAGCCGAACGTACGTTAAGCTGGCTGGGGGGTCCTATTTATCGGAATCGGTGGATTCCCCCACCGTACCTACGGGAGCTCGCTTCGAGGGGACAACTCGCCGCGGTGTTGTAGGGACAACGAGGGGGGTGTTCGCGGCGCTGAATCGTACGAAAATGTATCGCTCGCGTTTAACAAACCGCCCGCCTTGCGCGGTCGCGCAACAAAACGAATAATCTATATTCGAAGAGCTCCCCATACATACATACACACACACACATATACTAACTATTTACAATGTTTCGCATGATGACACCTGGGCCGACGGCCGGCCGCGACTGTTATGTCACATAGGTCGTGACGTCGCACGCTCGACAATAGGATTCGTAGGTGCCGTCAATTGTCTACGGGTAACCGGCAAATACGGGTGATGGGTCGTTTATACGTGGAGGACGCAGTCTTGACCTCCACCACTCGTACGCGGCCGTCTTTACCTGGGAAGGTTTTTATGACCCTCCCCAATTCCCATTTATTAGGAGGTAGTAGGGGGTTGTCTAAGAGGACTACCGCCCCTACAGTTAGACCCTTCTGTTCGGTCTGCCATTTGTACCGCGACTGCAGTTCCTGCAAGTACTCGCGGGACCATACGCGCCACAGCAGCTCGTGGAATTTTTGCACTTGTTGCCATCGTGATAAGTGCGTTGTCGGCTCGTCACTCAAGGGTGGAACCGGACGTGAATTCAATGGGCTACCAGTTAAGAAGTGCCCTGGCGTAAGGATCTCAAGGCACTCTGGATCGTCGCGTACCCGAGTAATCGGACGCGAGTTTAACGTGGCTTCCACCTTGCAAAGTAGGGTGGACATCTCTTCCGAGGTTGGCGCGAACAACCCCATGATTCGACGAAGATGATGCTTGGTGGACCGGACTGCGGCTTCCTGCATTCCTCCGTGGTGAGGAGCGCCCGGGGGATAGAACTTCCACTGAATTCGGAGAGTGGAGCACCGATTTTTCAATTCCGGTGAATTTGTGACTTCGACGAAGTGTCGAGCGAGTTCGTTGGACGCGCCTACGAAATTCGTGCCATTGTCGCTAGTGATCGTCTGAGGAACACCGCGTCTGGACGTTAACCGGTCGAAGGCTGCGAGGAAAGCAGCCGTGGAATAATCATCAACCAACTCTAAATGGACCGCGTGAGTAGCAAAACAGATAAATACTGCAATGTATTTTTTATACGTTCGCTTTCCGCGCCCGGGTGCGTCTCGTACTTGGTAGGGACCGGCGTAATCGACTCCAATGTGAGAAAAAGGAGGGGACGGACGGCAACGTGACGTCACGAGGTCTTGCATTACCTGCGTTGTAGTTTCCGCCCGCCAACGCGCGCATTTGACGCATTTGTGAATCACGCGACGGACCGAATTACGTAACCCTAGTATCCAATATTTTTGTCGTGTTGTGTACGTCGTGATTTGAGTTCCGCCATGCAAGGAGAGAAGATGCGATTCCCGAATAATGAGGTCGGAAACGTGATGTTTCGGCAATATCGCGGGGTGTTTCGTTTCCCAGGGCAGAAAAGAGTTTCGGAGCCTCCCACCTACGCGTACGACTCCGTATTGGTCGATGAAAGGGTTGAGCGGTAAAAGTGACGAGTTATTGAGCAACGGTTTGTTCCGCGCGAACGCGGCGATTTCGGTCGCGAACGAGCTGCGTTGGATTATTCGCAGTATTGTTATTTCTGAGTCTCGTAGCTCCGCGACGGTGAGGAACGAGGGGAGCGCGGTGCTTGTTTGTTTTCGCACCATGTTTATAAATCGCCGCACGTGACAGAATACGCGAATTAGGCGTTGCCAGCTGGAGAAACGAGACAGAACATCCCAATCTTTAATTGTGATCGTATTATGCACGGCGGTTTTACATTTCTCCTCCTCCGTTTCGTAGGTCTGCTGAACGGGCCAGTCTTCTTCTTCCCTCTTCAACCACGATGGACCCTCGATCCACAGCGTCGATGCCAGCAGTGCTTCGGCGCTTACACCGCGCGAATTCAGGTCTGCAGGATTGCAGTGCGTCGGCACGTGTCTCCAGACGGCATTCGGTAGTGTGGTGTGGATCTTGGACGTCCTGTTGGCCACCATAGTTTTCCAGGCAGCAGGGTGTTTTCGCAACCATGCGAGGACAATCGTGGAGTCCGTCCAGCAAACGGTCTTTGTTACTGGTATCCCGATCGAGTGGGTCACGTGAGCGGCCAATTCAGTTAGCATGACGGCTCCGTTCAACTCTAGGATAGGGATAGAGACAGTTTTTATTGGAGCTACTCGCGATTTAGCTGTGAGCAGCGTGGTATGCGTTTCGCCGGTGAGAGACGTTACGCGGGCGTAAACCGCGCATGAAAAGGCGGCACGAGATGCGTCGCTGAATCCATGTAGTTGGATTTCAATTGAGTCAGGGGCGTACTGGATCCACCGCGGAACCCTCATTGCGGTTAAAGCACGCCAATCCATACAGAAGAGGTTCCAGGTTTCGCGGGTGTCGTCCGATACGCAGTCATCCCAGCTGATTCTGTCGAGCCATTGTTGCTGCATTAAGATTTTAGCTCGGACAATTATTGGAGACAACCATCCTAGAGGGTCGAATAACGTCGCAATCTCCGAGAGCAATTCGCGCTTGCTCATTTTCTCCTTTCTGACCGCCAGGTTTTGTAAGTCAAAATAGAACGCGTCGTCCGAGGGGATCCATCTTATTCCGAGGACTTTGAGTTCCGAATCATTGAATATTCGCAGATCCACCGCATGTGAATGTGTGGTTTCGGGAATACTTCGCAGGGATTCGGCATCGTTGCCCGCCCATTTTCGCAGATTGAATCCGCCTCGAGACAACAGCTGACAGACTTGTATTCTAGTCTGTTCGAGCAGCTGTTTGTCCGGCGCGCCCATGAATACGTCGTCAACGTAAACACTGTTGCGGAGAATCGGGGACGCGAGGGGGTATTCCGGACCTTCCAACTTGTTTATTTGTTGTATAACGCGCATCGAGAGGTACGGGGCGCAGGCGGTTCCGTAGGTTACCGTATTCAATTCGAACGCCTCGAGATTGCCGTTAGATTCGTTCCTCCACAAGATGCATTGATATTTGCGATCTTGTGGGTGGATGAGAATTTGACGGAACATTTTCTCAATGTCCGCCACTAAGACATATTTGTGGATTCGCCACGCTAGTAAGATGTGAGTAATTTCTAACTGTAACTTCGGACCAGTAAGTAGGATGTCGTTTAAGGAGTATCCGCTAGACGTTTGGCTCGACGCATTAAAAACGACTCGGAGCTTTGTAGTCAAGCTTTCCTCGCGGAGAACGGCGCGATGTGGAATGTAATTCCTCGCACGGTCGACGCTATCGAGACGGTTCATGTGGCCGAGCGACTCGTACTCGCGGATGAACGCATTATATTCGCCTCTGACCGCTTCGTTTTCGCGTAGTTTCCGGGTCAGACGTTCCAGTGACGCAGTGGCTCCTCGGAGTGAATCTCCGAGGAAGTCCTCGGGGACCGATTTGAGAAACGGTAACCGCACTACGAATCTGCCTGTAGCGTCGCGCGAATATGTTTTTTCGAAGTGCCGCTCGCATTCTATCTCCAAGGGAGTGAGGATACGCGTTTCAGGGACCGCTTCTGTTTCCCAGAAACGAGTTAACGCACGTTCGAGTGGATCCGTGTTTGTCCCGTGATGCGTGGCAACCGCGAATCGATGGGTTTCCGGGGTGTTAATGCATCCGGACAAAATCCAACCGAGAATCGTATTTTGCGCAATCGGTCCTTGGTTACTTGTGAGTCGAACGCCCGGTCGTAGGATTTGCGCGAAGATATCCGCGCCTAGGAGCAATTCGATACGTTGCTTAGATGCGGGCTCGGGGTCCGCGAGCGCGAGATCGAATAGGGCGCTGTAATTTTCTATCTGGACCGCCGGCGGCACGTACTGCGTTATACCGCGCACTATAAACGCCCGGGTTGATAGTGCTGGTGACTCCTGCTTGGACGAACCGATCCGCAGTTGTACACTATAATCTATGTTGCTTGTTTGTTCGCCGCCGAGGCCGGTCACGGAAATCGGTGATCGGACTTTTTGTAAGCGTAGCTGCTGTACAAGATTGGTGGACACGAACGAGGATTGAGACCCCTGATCCAATAGCGCGCGGGCTAATCGCGCCTGACCGTTGGGCGCGAAGACTTTGACCATTGCGGTGGCCAATAGGACAGTCTGACTGCCATTCGGACTGGCTTCGGCGAAATGTGTCGCAACGTTACTACCGCTCTCTTCCGTATTCGGCGGAGGGGTAGACGCGTCTAATCTTGAGGGCTGGACCGAAGATGCATTGTTTCGGTAACCACTCGTGTTGGGTCTGCTGAGGGCCCTGGGTTCTCCGCGGTGAAGTAATGTGTGGTGCTTTTCACCACACTGTCTACACACGTTTGTGCTCGGACAATTCGACACGGTGTGATTCGCGCCGAGGCAGTTTATGCACGCGTGTTGACTTTTTAGCGTCTCGAATCGAGCGAGTGGCGAGAGGCTACGGAACACGCTACAGTCGCGGGGTACGTGCGCTTCTTTGCAAAGAAAGCAAGTAGGAGACGTACTACTTTCTTCAATCACGTGCGCGTTCGTTTTTTGTCGCAACGGTTTCGCAGGACCCTCGGAGGATTGAAGTTGTTGCGTCGGTTGATTGGACATCTTAACCGCCGCGGTTTGTTCTAAAACGAACTTTTCCATCGCCGCGTATGTTGGGTAGGTTCGTGCATCTCCGAGGGTCTTGTTCCACTCCGTTTCTAATTCGCGGTCGAACTTGCTCGAAACGAAATAAACGAGATGATCCTCTTTCGTGCCTCTACCTAACGTGTGCAGCGCCTCGAGGGTGTTACGATAATGTATTGTGAACTGATTCAGCGAGTCGAGCTGTGACAATTTGATGGATTTCAGTGAATAAAGTTTTTGCATTAGTGCGTAGTTCGCGTCTGTCACATCTAGGTGTTGGACTGCGTCGAGTGCTTCGCCCGACAATGCGCTAAGCAGGTACTGCAATCGTTCCGCGCCCGTTAACGTTTCGTTCACAATTACCGCGGAGTTGAATCGCGATTCGAACGATTTCCAACGCGTATAGTCGCCGTCGAATTTCGGGAGTTCGATTCGAGGTAATTTGACGTGCGCGGGACGAGTTACCGTGGTGGCTGGGAACGCCATAGATGAATTCGCCGCAGGGGGTGTGATGGGGGGGCGTAGATGGGCCAGCTGCTCCCTTAGGTAGGACCAGCCTTCAAGGTACGCGTCCTCCATCCGATCCATCGTTCCGGCCTTGAAGTAGGGGAGGTCTTCTTTCGTCCGGTCCGCTTTCCGGTACGCTTGGAGGTACCCGTTGAAAGAAGTAATCTGGGTCCAGGTCTCCTGGTACATGGTCAGCCTGGTGTCCAGATACTCCACCGTATAGTTGACGACCCCTTTTTTCTTCGTATTCGTCAATATTTTGGTGAGCTGAGCAAACGCTTGGGTTTGCCGCTCAAGAACCGCTTCGAAGGTCTCCGTGACACTTGTGTTCATTTTCACCGTCTGTTTTTGACTTGAAAGTCACGAGACACGACACACGTTTGAATTAGACGGTTGTTTCGCCTCTAACGTCTTCCGACCGATCCAGGTTTCTTCACAAATCCGGCTCGAAGGACCATAAATTGTTACACCGACCCGTTCAGAAAAAGACTAAGAGTCCGCGAACTAAATGCACTGGATTGTGTGACGAAAGGAAAGGAGTAGTGAGTCGGAAGTTGGGTTTTCGTGAGAGGGTATTGTTAATTAGTACACTCGCGTGGTACGGTTCACAGACACACTTTATTGTAACTGAAGCTACGGAGGCGCGTTGACACGAAGAACAGAGCTCGCAGAGGAGATTATTCAACTCGATTCTCGCAGAGGAGAGTATCGAAGCGGTTTACAATGGTGCTCGTAGCGATTAGGTAATGAAACGGTTTTAGTGATGACTCGCAGAGGGGTGTATAGCCGAACGTACGTTAAGCTGGCTGGGGGGTCCTATTTATCGGAATCGGTGGATTCCCCCACCGTACCTACGGGAGCTCGCTTCGAGGGGACAACTCGCCGCGGTGTTGTAGGGACAACGAGGGGGGTGTTCGCGGCGCTGAATCGTACGAAAATGTATCGCTCGCGTTTAACACGCAATACGCAATAACCAATGCGCAGTACGCAATAAACAATGCGCAATACGCAGTAAACAATGCGCAATACGCAATCAACAATGCGTATTACGCAATAACCAATGCGCAATGCGCAATACGCAATAAACAACGCGCAATACGCAATGCGTAATGCGCAATAAACAATGCGCAATACGCAATACGCAATTAACAATGCGCAATACGCAATAACCAATGCGCAATACGCAATAAGCAATGCGCAATACGAAATAAACAATGCGCAGGACGCAACAACCACTGCGCAATATGCAATAAACAATGCGCAATACGCAATATACAATGAGCAATACGCTATTAGCAATGCGCAAAACGCAATACACAATGCGCAACATGCAATATCCAATGCGCACTACGCAATAAGCAATGCTCAATACGCTATTAGCAATGCGCAATACGCAATAAACAATGCGCAATGCGCAATACGCAATAATCAATGCGCAATGCGCAATAAACAATGCGCAGTACGCAATAAACAATGCCCAAAACGCAATAAACAATGCTCAGTACGCAATAAATAATGCGCCATACAAAATAACCAATGGGCAATACGCAATAAACAATGCGCAGTACGCAACAAACAATGCGCCATACAAAATAACAAATGCGCAGTACGCAATAAACAATGTGCAATGCTCAATAAACAATGCGCAATACGCAATAATCAATGCGCAATACACAATAAACAATGCGCAATACGCAATAAACAATGCGCAATACGCAATAACCAATGCGCAGTACGCAATAAACAATGTGCAATGGTCAATAAACAATGCGCAATACGCAATGAACAATGCGCAATACGCAATAAGCAATGCGCAATACACAATAATCAATGCGTAATGCGCAACAAACAATGCGCAATACACAATAAACAATGCGCAATACGCAATAAACAATGCGCAATACGCAATAACCAATGCGCAATACGCAATAAGCAATGCGCAATACGAAATAAACAATGCGCACTACGCAATACGCAATAAACAATGCGCACTACGCAATACGCAATAACCAATGCGCAATACGCAATAAGCAATGCGCAATACGAAATAAACAATGCGCAGGACGCAACAACCACTGCGCAATATGCAATAAACAATGCGCAATACGCAATATACAATGAGCAATACGCTATTAGCAATGCGCAAAACGCAATACACAATGCGCAACATGCAATATCCAATGCGCACTACGCAATAAGCAATGCTCAATACGCTATTAGCAATGCGCAATACGCAATAAACAATGCGCAATGCGCAATACGCAATAAACAATGCGCAATGCGCAATACGCAATAATCAATGCGCAATGCGCAATAAACGATGCGCAGTACGCAATAAACAATGCCCAAAACGCAATAAACAATGCGCAGTACGCAATAAATAATGCGCCATACAAAATAACCAATGGGCAATACGCAATAAACAATGCGCAGTACGCAACAAACAATGCGCCATACAAAATAACCAATGCGCAATACGCAATAACCAATGCGCAGTACGCAATAAACAATGTGCAATGCTCAATAAACAATGCGCAATGCTCAATAAACAATGCGCAATGCTCAATAAACAATGCGCAATACGCAGTAAACAATGCGCAATACGCAATCAACAATGCGTATTACGCAATAACCAATGCGCAATGCGCAATACGCAATAAACAATGCGCAATACGCAATGCGTAATGCGCAATAAACAATGCGCAATACGCAATACGCAATTAACAATGCGCAATACGCAATAACCAATGCGCAATACGCAATAAGCAATGCGCAATACGAAATAAACAATGCGCAGGACCCAACAACCACTGCGCAATATGCAATAAACAATGCGCAATACGCAATATACAATGAGCAATACGCTATTAGCAATGCGCAAAACGCAATACACAATGCGCAACATGCAATATCCAATGCGCACTACGCAATAAGCAATGCTTAATACGCTATTAGCAATGCGCAATACGCAATAAACAATGCGCAATGCGCAATACGCAATAATCAATGCGCAATGCGCAATAAACGATGCGCAGTACGCAATAAACAATGCCCAAAACGCAATAAACAATGCTCAGTACGCAATAAATAATGCGCCATACAAAATAACCAATGGGCAATACGCAATAACCAATGGGCAATACGCAATAAACAATGCGCAGTACGCAACAAACAATGCGCCATACAAAATAACCAATGCGCAATACGCAATAACCATTGCGCAGTACGCAATAAACAATGTGCAATGCTCAATAAACAATGCGCAATACGCAATAAACAATGCGCAATAAACAATGCGCAGTACGCAACAACAAATGCGCAATATGCAATAAACAATGCGCAATACGTAATGAACAATGCGCAATACGCAATAAGCAATGCGCAATACAGAATAATCAATGCGTAATGCGCAACAAACAATGCGCAAAACGCAATAAACAATGCGCCGTACGCAATAAATAATGCGCAGTACGCAATATCCAGTGCGCAATACGCAATAAGCAATGCGCAATACGCAATAAACAATGCGCAGTACGCAATAAACAATGTGCAATGCTCAATAAACAATGGGCAATACGCAATAAACAATGCGCAGTACGCAATAAACAATGCGCAATACGCAATGAACAATGCGCAATACGCAATAACCAATGCGCAATACGCAATAAGCAATGCGCAATACGAAATAAACAATGCGAAGGACGCAACAACCACTGCGCAAAATGCAATGCGCAATGCGCAATGCGCAATAAACAATGCGTATTACGCAATAAACAATGCGCAATGCGCAATACGCAATAATCAATGCGCAATACACAATAAACAATGCGCAATACGCAATAAACAATGCGCAATACGCAATAACCAATGCGCAGTACGCAATAAACAATGTGCAATGCTCAATAAACAATGCGCAATACGCAATAAACAATGCGCAATACGCAATAACCAATGCGCAATATGCAATAAACAATGCGCAATACGCAATGAACAATGCGCAATACGCAATAAGCAATGCGCAATACACAATAATCAATGCGTAATGCGCAACAAACAATGCGCAAAACGCAATAAACAATGCGCCGTACGCAATAAATAATGCGCAGTACGCAATATCCAGTGCGCAATACGCAATAAGCAATGCGCAATACGCAATAAACAATGTGCAGTACGCAATAAACAATGTGCAATGCTCAAAAAACAATGGGCAATACGCAATAAACAATGCGCAGTACGCAATAAACAATGCGCAATACTCAATAAACAATGCGCAATACGCAATAACCAATGCGCAATACGCAATAAGCAATGCGCAATACGAAATAAACAATGCGCAGGACGCAACAACCACTGCGCAAAATGCAATAAACAATGCGCATTACGCAATATACAATGATCAATACGCTATTAGCAATGTGCAATACGCAATACACAATGCGCAACATGCAATAAACAATGCGCACTACGCAATAAGCAATGCTCAATACGCTATTAGCAATAGGCAATACGCAATAAACAATGAGCATTGCGCAATAAGCAATGCGCAATACGCAATAATCAATGCGCAATGCGCAATAAAAAATGCGCTGTACGCAATAAACAATGCCCAAAACGCAATAAACAATGCGCAATACGCAACAAACAATGCGCAATGCGCAATAAGCAATGCGCAATGCGCAATAAACAATGCGTATTACGCAGTAAACAATGCGCAATACGCAATACGCAAAAATCAATGCGCAATACACAATAAACAATGCGCAATACGCAATAAACAATGCGCAATACGCAATAACCAATGCGCAATACACAATAAGCAATGCGCAATACGCAATAATCAATGCGCAATACGCAATAAACAATGCGCAATACGCAATAACCAATGCGCAATACGCAATAAGCAATGCGCAGTACGCAATAAACAATGCCCAATACGCAATAAACAATGCGCAATGCGCAATAAGCAATGCGCAATACGCAATAATCAATGCGCAATGCGCAATAAACAATGCGTATGGCGCAATAAACAATGCGCAATGCGCAATACGCAATAATCAATGCGCAATGCGCAATACGCAATAATCAATGCGCAATGCGCAATACGCAATAATCAATGCGCAATACGCAATAAACAATGCTCAGTACGCAATAAATAATGCGCCATACAAAATAACCAATGCGCAATGCTCAATAAACAATGCGCAATACGCAGTAAACAATGCGCAATACGCAATCAACAATGCGTATTACGCAATAACCAATGCGCAATGCGCAATACGCAATAAACAATGCGCAATACGCAATGCGTAATGCGCAATAAACAATGCGCAATACGCAATACGCAATTAACAATGCGCAATACGCAATAACCAATGCGCAATACGCAATAAGCAATGCGCAATACGAAATAAACAATGCGCAGGACCCAACAACCACTGCGCAATATGCAATAAACAATGCGCAATACGCAATATACAATGAGCAATACGCTATTAGCAATGCGCAAAACGCAATACACAATGCGCAACATGCAATATCCAATGCGCACTACGCAATAAGCAATGCTTAATACGCTATTAGCAATGCGCAATACGCAATAAACAATGCGCAATGCGCAATACGCAATAATCAATGCGCAATGCGCAATAAACGATGCGCAGTACGCAATAAACAATGCCCAAAACGCAATAAACAATGCTCAGTACGCAATAAATAATGCGCCATACAAAATAACCAATGCGCAATACGCAATAACCAATGCGCAGTACGCAATAAACAATGCGCAATACGTAATGAACAATGCGCAATACGCAATAAGCAATGCGCAATACAGAATAATCAATGCGTAATGCGCAACAAACAATGCGCAAAACGCAATAAACAATGCGCCGTACGCAATAAATAATGCGCAGTACGCAATATCCAGTGCGCAATACGCAATAAGCAATGCGCAATACGCAATAAACAATGCGCAGTACGCAATAAACAATGTGCAATGCTCAATAAACAATGGGCAATACGCAATAAACAATGCGCAGTACGCAATAAACAATGCGCAATACGCAATGAACAATGCGCAATACGCAATAACCAATGCGCAATACGCAATAAGCAATGCGCAATACGAAATAAACAATGCGAAGGACGCAACAACCACTGCGCAAAATGCAATGCGCAATGCGCAATGCGCAATAAACAATGCGCAATACGCAATAACCAATGCGCAGTACGCAATAAACAATGTGCAATGCTCAATAAACAATGCGCAATACGCAATAAACAATGCGCAATACGCAATAACCAATGCGCAATATGCAATAAACAATGCGCAATACGCAATGAACAATGCGCAATACGCAATAAGCAATGCGCAATACACAATAATCAATGCGTAATGCGCAACAAACAATGCGCAAAACGCAATAAACAATGCGCCGTACGCAATAAATAATGCGCAGTACGCAATATCCAGTGCGCAATACGCAATAAGCAATGCGCAATACGCAATAAACAATGCGCAGTACGCAATAAACAATGTGCAATGCTCAAAAAACAATGGGCAATACGCAATAAACAATGCGCAGTACGCAATAAACAATGCGCAATACTCAATAAACAATGCGCAATACGCAATAACCAATGCACAATACGCAATAAGCAATGCGCAATGCGCAATAAACAATGCGTATTACGCAGTAAACAATGCGCAATACGCAATACGCAAAAATCAATGCGCAATACACAATAAACAATGCGCAATACGCAATAAACAATGCGCAATACGCAATAACCAATGCGCAATACACAATAAACAATGCGCAATACGCAATAAGCAATGCGCAATACGCAATAATCAATGCGCAATACGCAATGCGTAATGCGCAATAAACAATGCGCAATACGCAATACGCAAAAATCAATGCACAATACGCAATAAGCAATGCGCAATGCGCAATAAACAATGCGTATTACGCAGTAAACAATGCGCAATACGCAATACGCAAAAATCAATGCGCAATACACAATAAACAATGCGCAATACGCAATAACCAATGCGCAATACGCAATAAGCAATGCGCAGTACGCAATAAACAATGCCCAATACGCAATAAACAATGCGCAATGCGCAATAAGCAATGCGCAATACGCAATAATCAATGCGCAATGCGCAATAAACAATGCGTATGGCGCAATAAACAATGCGCAATGCGCAATACGCAATAATCAATGCGCAATGCGCAATACGCAATAATCAATGCGCAATGCGCAATACGCAATAATCAATGCGCAATGCGCAATACGCAATAATCAATGCGCAATACGCAATAAACAATGAGCAATACGCAATAACCAATGCGCAATACGCAATATACAATGAGCAATACGCTATTAGCAATGCGCAATACGCAATATACAATGAGCAATACACTATTAGCAATGCGCAATATGCAATACACAATGCGCAACATGCAATAAAGAATGCGCACTACGCAATAAGCAATGCTCAATGCGCAATAAACAATGCGCAATACGCAATGCGTAATGCGCAATAAACAATGCGCAATGCTCAATAAACAATGCGCAATGCTCAATAAACAATGCGCAATACGCAGTAAACAATGCGCAATACGCAATCAACAATGCGTATTACGCAATAACCAATGCGCAATGCGCAATACGCAATAATCAATGCGCAATACGCAATAAACAATGCGCAATACGCAATTAACAATGCGCAATACGCAATAACCAATGCGCAACACGCAATAAGCAATGCGCAATACGCAATAAACAATGCGCAGTAAGCAATAAACAATGCTCAATGCGCAATAAACAATGACCAATACGCTATTAGCAATTCGCAGTACGCAATAAACAATGCGCACTACGCTATAAACAATGCGCAATACGCAATATACAATGCGCAATGCGCAATAAGCAATGACTACGCAATAACCAATGCGCAATACGCAATAAGCAATGCGCAATACGAAATAAACAATGCGCAGGACGCAACAACCACTGCGCAATATGCAATAAACAATGCGCAATACGCAATATACAATGAGCAATACGCTATTAGCAATGCGCAAAACGCAATACACAATGCGCAACATGCAATATCCAATGCGCACTACGCAATAAGCAATGCTCAATACGCTATTAGCAATGCGCAATACGCAATAAACAATGCGCAATGCGCAATACGCAATAATCAATGCGCAATGCGCAATAAACGATGCGCAGTACGCAATAAACAATGCCCAAAACGCAATAAACAATGCTCAGTACGCAATAAATAATGCGCCATACAAAATAACCAATGTGCAATACGCAATAATCAATGCGCAGTACGCAACAAACAATGCGCCATACAAAATAACCAATGCGCAATAAGCAATAACCAATGCCCAGTACGCAATAAACAATGTGCAATGCTCAATAAACAATGCGCAATACGCAATAAACAATGCGCAATACGCAATAACCAATGCGCAATACGCAATAAGCAATGCGCAATACGCAATAAACAATGCGCAGTACGCAACAACAAATGCGCAATATGCAATAAACAATGCGCAATACGCAATGAACAATGCGCAATACGCAATAAGCAATGCGCAATACAGAATAATCAATGCGTAATGCGCAACAAACAATGCGCAAAACGCAATAAACAATGCGCCGTACGCAATAAATAATGCGCAGTACGCAATATCCAGTGCGCAATACGCAATAAGCAATGCGCAATACGCAATAAACAATGCGCAGTACGCAATAAACAATGTGCAATGCTCAATAAACAATGGGCAATACGCAATAAACAATGCGCAGTACGCAATAAACAATGCGCAATACGCAATAAACAATGCGCAATGAACAATGCACAATACGCAATAACCAATGCGCAATACGCAATAAGCAATGCGCAATACGAAATAAACAAAGCGAAGGACGCAACAACCACTGCGCAAAATGCAATGCGCAATGCGCAATGCGCAATAAACAATGCGTATTACGCAATAAACAATGCGCAATGCGCAATACGCAATAATCAATGCGCAATACACAATAAACAATGCGCAATACGCAATAAACAATGCGCAATACGCAATAACCAATGCGCAGTACGCAATAAATAATGCGCCATACAAAATAACCAATGGGCAATACGCAATAAACAATGCGCAGTACGCAACAAACAATGCGCCATACAAAATAACCAATGCGCAATACGCAATAACCAATGCGCAGTACGCAATAAACAATGTGCAATGCTCAATAAACAATGCGCAATGCTCAATAAACAATGCGCAATGCTCAATAAACAATGCGCAATACGCAGTAAACAATGCGCAATACGCAATCAACAATGCGTATTACGCAATAACCAATGCGCAATGCGCAATACGCAATAAACAATGCGCAATACGCAATGCGTAATGCGCAATAAACAATGCGCAATACGCAATACGCAATTAACAATGCGCAATACGCAATAACCAATGCGCAATACGCAATAAGCAATGCGCAATACGAAATAAACAATGCGCAGGACCCAACAACCACTGCGCAATATGCAATAAACAATGCGCAATACGCAATATACAATGAGCAATACGCTATTAGCAATGCGCAAAACGCAATACACAATGCGCAACATGCAATATCCAATGCGCACTACGCAATAAGCAATGCTTAATACGCTATTAGCAATGCGCAATACGCAATAAACAATGCGCAATGCGCAATACGCAATAATCAATGCGCAATGCGCAATAAACGATGCGCAGTACGCAATAAACAATGCCCAAAACGCAATAAACAATGCTCAGTACGCAATAAATAATGCGCCATACAAAATAACCAATGGGCAATACGCAATAACCAATGGGCAATACGCAATAAACAATGCGCAGTACGCAACAAACAATGCGCCATACAAAATAACCAATGCGCAATACGCAATAACCATTGCGCAGTACGCAATAAACAATGTGCAATGCTCAATAAACAATGCGCAATACGCAATAAACAATGCGCAATACGCAATAACCAATGCGCAATACGCAATAAGCAATGCGCAATACGCAATAAACAATGCGCAGTACGCAACAACAAATGCGCAATATGCAATAAACAATGCGCAATACGTAATGAACAATGCGCAATACGCAATAAGCAATGCGCAATACAGAATAATCAATGCGTAATGCGCAACAAACAATGCGCAAAACGCAATAAACAATGCGCCGTACGCAATAAATAATGCGCAGTACGCAATATCCAGTGCGCAATACGCAATAAGCAATGCGCAATACGCAATAAACAATGCGCAGTACGCAATAAACAATGTGCAATGCTCAATAAACAATGGGCAATACGCAATAAACAATGCGCAGTACGCAATAAACAATGCGCAATACGCAATGAACAATGCGCAATACGCAATAACCAATGCGCAATACGCAATAAGCAATGCGCAATACGAAATAAACAATGCGAAGGACGCAACAACCACTGCGCAAAATGCAATGCGCAATGCGCAATGCGCAATAAACAATGCGTATTACGCAATAAACAATGCGCAATGCGCAATACGCAATAATCAATGCGCAATACACAATAAACAATGCGCAATACGCAATAAACAATGCGCAATACGCAATAACCAATGCGCAGTACGCAATAAACAATGTGCAATGCTCAATAAACAATGCGCAATACGCAATAAACAATGCGCAATACGCAATAACCAATGCGCAATATGCAATAAACAATGCGCAATACGCAATGAACAATGCGCAATACGCAATAAGCAATGCGCAATACACAATAATCAATGCGTAATGCGCAACAAACAATGCGCAAAACGCAATAAACAATGCGCCGTACGCAATAAATAATGCGCAGTACGCAATATCCAGTGCGCAATACGCAATAAGCAATGCGCAATACGCAATAAACAATATGCAGTACGCAATAAACAATGTGCAATGCTCAAAAAACAATGGGCAATACGCAATAAACAATGCGCAGTACGCAATAAACAATGCGCAATACTCAATAAACAATGCGCAATACGCAATAACCAATGCGCAATACGCAATAAGCAATGCGCAATACGAAATAAACAATGCGCAGGACGCAACAACCACTGCGCAAAATGCAATAAACAATGCGCATTACGCAATATACAATGATCAATACGCTATTAGCAATGTGCAATACGCAATACACAATGCGCAACATGCAATAAACAATGCGCACTACGCAATAAGCAATGCTCAATACGCTATTAGCAATAGGCAATACGCAATAAACAATGAGCATTGCGCAATAAGCAATGCGCAATACGCAATAATCAATGCGCAATGCGCAATAAAAAATGCGCTGTACGCAATAAACAATGCCCAAAACGCAATAAACAATGCGCAATACGCAACAAACAATGCGCAATGCGCAATAAGCAATGCGCAATGCGCAATAAACAATGCGTATTACGCAGTAAACAATGCGCAATACGCAATACGCAAAAATCAATGCGCAATACACAATAAACAATGCGCAATACGCAATAAACAATGCGCAATACGCAATAACCAATGCGCAATACACAATAAACAATGCGCAATACGCAATAAGCAATGCGCAATACGCAATAATCAATGCGCAATACGCAATAAACAATGCGCAATACGCAATAACCAATGCGCAATACGCAATAAGCAATGCGCAGTACGCAATAAACAATGCCCAATACGCAATAAACAATGCGCAATGCGCAATAAGCAATGCGCAATACGCAATAATCAATGCGCAATGCGCAATAAACAATGCGTATGGCGCAATAAACAATGCGCAATGCGCAATACGCAATAATCAATGCGCAATGCGCAATACGCAATAATCAATGCGCAATGCGCAATACGCAATAATCAATGCGCAATACGCAATAAACAATGCTCAGTACGCAATAAATAATGCGCCATACAAAATAACCAATGCGCAATGCTCAATAAACAATGCGCAATACGCAGTAAACAATGCGCAATACGCAATCAACAATGCGTATTACGCAATAACCAATGCGCAATGCGCAATACGCAATAAACAATGCGCAATACGCAATGCGTAATGCGCAATAAACAATGCGCAATACGCAATACGCAATTAACAATGCGCAATACGCAATAACCAATGCGCAATACGCAATAAGCAATGCGCAATACGAAATAAACAATGCGCAGGACCCAACAACCACTGCGCAATATGCAATAAACAATGCGCAATACGCAATATACAATGAGCAATACGCTATTAGCAATGCGCAAAACGCAATACACAATGCGCAACATGCAATATCCAATGCGCACTACGCAATAAGCAATGCTTAATACGCTATTAGCAATGCGCAATACGCAATAAACAATGCGCAATGCGCAATACGCAATAATCAATGCGCAATGCGCAATAAACGATGCGCAGTACGCAATAAACAATGCCCAAAACGCAATAAACAATGCTCAGTACGCAATAAATAATGCGCCATACAAAATAACCAATGCGCAATACGCAATAACCAATGCGCAGTACGCAATAAACAATGTGCAATGCTCAATAAACAATGCGCAATACGCAATAAACAATGCGCAATACGCAATAACCAATGCGCAATACGCAATAAGCAATGCGCAATACGCAATAAACAATGCGCAGTACGCAACAACAAATGCGCAATATGCAATAAACAATGCGCAATACGTAATGAACAATGCGCAATACGCAATAAGCAATGCGCAATACAGAATAATCAATGCGTAATGCGCAACAAACAATGCGCAAAACGCAATAAACAATGCGCCGTACGCAATAAATAATGCGCAGTACGCAATATCCAGTGCGCAATACGCAATAAGCAATGCGCAATACGCAATAAACAATGCGCAGTACGCAATAAACAATGTGCAATGCTCAATAAACAATGGGCAATACGCAATAAACAATGCGCAGTACGCAATAAACAATGCGCAATACGCAATGAACAATGCGCAATACGCAATAACCAATGCGCAATACGCAATAAGCAATGCGCAATACGAAATAAACAATGCGAAGGACGCAACAACCACTGCGCAAAATGCAATGCGCAATGCGCAATGCGCAATAAACAATGCGTATTACGCAATAAACAATGCGCAATGCGCAATACGCAATAATCAATGCGCAATACACAATAAACAATGCGCAATACGCAATAAACAATGCGCAATACGCAATAACCAATGCGCAGTACGCAATAAACAATGTGCAATGCTCAATAAACAATGCGCAATACGCAATAAACAATGCGCAATACGCAATAACCAATGCGCAATATGCAATAAACAATGCGCAATACGCAATGAACAATGCGCAATACGCAATAAGCAATGCGCAATACACAATAATCAATGCGTAATGCGCAACAAACAATGCGCAAAACGCAATAAACAATGCGCCGTACGCAATAAATAATGCGCAGTACGCAATATCCAGTGCGCAATACGCAATAAGCAATGCGCAATACGCAATAAACAATGCGCAGTACGCAATAAACAATGTGCAATGCTCAAAAAACAATGGGCAATACGCAATAAACAATGCGCAGTACGCAATAAACAATGCGCAATACTCAATAAACAATGCGCAATACGCAATAACCAATGCACAATACACAATAAACAATGCGCAATACGCAATAAACAATGCGCAATACGCAATAACCAATGCGCAATACACAATAAACAATGCGCAATACGCAATAAGCAATGCGCAATACGCAATAATCAATGCGCAATACGCAATAAACAATGCGCAATACGCAATAACCAATGCGCAATACGCAATAAGCAATGCGCAGTACGCAATAAACAATGCCCAATACGCAATAAACAATGCGCAATGCGCAATAAGCAATGCGCAATACGCAATAATCAATGCGCAATGCGCAATAAACAATGCGTATGGCGCAATAAACAATGCGCAATGCGCAATACGCAATAATCAATGCGCAATGCGCAATACGCAATAATCAATGCGCAATGCGCAATACGCAATAATCAATGCGCAATACGCAATAAACAATGAGCAATACGCAATAACCAATGCGCAATACGCAATATACAATGAGCAATACGCTATTAGCAATGCGCAATACGCAATATACAATGAGCAATACACTATTAGCAATGCGCAATATGCAATACACAATGCGCAACATGCAATAAAGAATGCGCACTACGCAATAAGCAATGCTCAATGCGCAATAAACAATGCGCAATACGCAATGCGTAATGCGCAATAAACAATGCGCAATGCTCAATAAACAATGCGCAATGCTCAATAAACAATGCGCAATACGCAGTAAACAATGCGCAATACGCAATCAACAATGCGTATTACGCAATAACCAATGCGCAATGCGCAATACGCAATAATCAATGCGCAATACGCAATAAACAATGCGCAATACGCAATTAACAATGCGCAATACGCAATAACCAATGCGCAACACGCAATAAGCAATGCGCAATACGCAATAAACAATGCGCAGTAAGCAATAAACAATGCTCAATGCGCAATAAACAATGACCAATACGCTATTAGCAATTCGCAGTACGCAATAAACAATGCGCACTACGCTATAAACAATGCGCAATACGCAATATACAATGCGCAATGCGCAATAAGCAATGACTACGCAATAACCAATGCGCAATACGCAATAAGCAATGCGCAATACGAAATAAACAATGCGCAGGACGCAACAACCACTGCGCAATATGCAATAAACAATGCGCAATACGCAATATACAATGAGCAATACGCTATTAGCAATGCGCAAAACGCAATACACAATGCGCAACATGCAATATCCAATGCGCACTACGCAATAAGCAATGCTCAATACGCTATTAGCAATGCGCAATACGCAATAAACAATGCGCAATGCGCAATACGCAATAATCAATGCGCAATGCGCAATAAACGATGCGCAGTACGCAATAAACAATGCCCAAAACGCAATAAACAATGCTCAGTACGCAATAAATAATGCGCCATACAAAATAACCAATGTGCAATACGCAATAATCAATGCGCAGTACGCAACAAACAATGCGCCATACAAAATGACCAATGCGCAATAAGCAATAACCAATGCCCAGTACGCAATAAACAATGTGCAATGCTCAATAAACAATGCGCAATACGCAATAAACAATGCGCAATACGCAATAACCAATGCGCAATACGCAATAAGCAATGCGCAATACGCAATAAACAATGCGCAGTACGCAACAACAAATGCGCAATATGCAATAAACAATGCGCAATACGCAATGAACAATGCGCAATACGCAATAAGCAATGCGCAATACAGAATAATCAATGCGTAATGCGCAACAAACAATGCGCAAAACGCAATAAACAATGCGCCGTACGCAATAAATAATGCGCAGTACGCAATATCCAGTGCGCAATACGCAATAAGCAATGCGCAATACGCAATAAACAATGCGCAGTACGCAATAAACAATGTGCAATGCTCAATAAACAATGGGCAATACGCAATAAACAATGCGCAGTACGCAATAAACAATGCGCAATACGCAATAAACAATGCGCAATGAACAATGCGCAATACGCAATAACCAATGCGCAATACGCAATAAGCAATGCGCAATACGAAATAAACAAAGCGAAGGACGCAACAACCACTGCGCAAAATGCAATGCGCAATGCGCAATGCGCAATAAACAATGCGTATTACGCAATAAACAATGCGCAATGCGCAATACGCAATAAACAATGCGCAATACGCAATAACCAATGCGCAGTACGCAATAAACAATGTGCAATGATCAATAAACAATGCGCAATACGCAATAAACAATGCGCAATACGCAATAACCAATGCGCAATATGCAATAAACAATGCGCAATACGCAATGAACAATGCGCAATACGCAATAAGCAATGCGCAATACACAATAATCAATGCGTAATGCGCAACAAACAATGCGCAAAACGCAATAAACAATGCGCCGTACGCAATAAATAATGCGCAGTACGCAATATCCAGTGCGCAGTACGCAATAAACAATGCGCAATACTCAATAAACAATGCGCAATACGCAATAACCAATGCGCAATACGCAATAAGCAATGCGCAATACGAAATAAACAATGCGCAGGACGCAACGACCACTGCGCAAAATGCAATAAACAATGCGCATTACGCAATATACAATGAGCAATACGCTATTAGCAATGTGCAATACGCAATACACAATGCGCAACATGCAATAAACAATGCGCACTACGCAATAAGCAATGCTCAATACGCTATTAGCAATAGGCAATACGCAATAAACAATGAGCATTGCGCAATAAGCAATGCGCAATGCGCAATAAAAAATGCGCTGTACGCAATAAACAATGCCCAAAACGCAATAAACAATGCGCAATACGCAACAAACAATGCGCAATGCGCAATAAGCAATGCGCAATAAACAATGCGTATTACGCAGTAAACAATGCGCAATACGCAATACGCAAAAATCAATGCGCAATACACAATAAACAATGCGCAATACGCAATAAACAATGCGCAATACGCAATAACCAATGCGCAATACACAATAAACAATGCGCAATACGCAATAAGCAATGCGCAATACGCAATAAGCAATGCGCAATACGCAATAAACAATGCGCAGTAAGCAATAAACAATGCTCAATGCGCAATAAACAATGCGCACTACGCTATAAACAATGCGCAATACGCAATAAACAATGCGCAATGCGCAATAAGCAATGACTACGTAATAATCAATGCGCAATACGCAATAAACAATGCGCAACACGCAATAAACAATGCGCACTACGCAATACGCAATAAACAACGCGCAGTACGCTATTAGCAATGCGCAATACGCAATAAACAATGAACAATACGCTATTAGCAATGCGCAACACGCAATAAACTATGCGTAATACGGAATAAACAATGCGCAATACGCAATAAACAATGCGCAATACGCAATAACCAGTGCGCAATACGCAATAAGCAATGCGCAATACGAAATAAACAATGCGCAGGACGCAACAACCACTGCGCAATATACAATAAACAATGCGCAATACGCTATTAGCAATGCGCAAAACGCAATACACAATGCGCAACATGCAATATCCAATGCGCACTACGCAATAAGCAATGCTCAATACGCTATTAGCAATGCGCAATACGCAATAAACAATGCGCAATGCGCAATACACAATAATAAATGCGCAATGCGCAATACACAATAATAAATGCGCAATGCGCAATAAACGATGCGCAGTACGCAATAAACAATGCCCAAAACGCAATAAACAATGCGCAGTACGCAATAAATAATGCGCCATACAAAATAACCAATGGGCAATACGCAATAAACAATGCGCAGTACGCAACAAACAATGCGCAATACGCAATCAACAATGCGTATTACGCAATAACCAATGCGCAATGCGCAATACGCAATAATCAATGCGCAATACGCAATAAACAATGCGCAATACGCAATAACCAATGCGCAATACGCAATAACCAATGCGCAATACGCAATACGCAATAAGCAATGCGCAATACGAAATAAACAATGCGCAGGACGCAACAACCACTGCGCAATATCCAATGCGCACTACGCAAGCAACAATGCGCAATGCGCAATACGCAATAAACAATGCGCAACACGCAATAAACAATGCGCACTACGCAATACGCAATAAACAATGCGCACTACGCAATACGCAATAAACAACGCGCAATACGCTATTAGCAATGCGCAATACGCAATAAACAATGAACAATACGCTATTAGCAATGCGCAACACGCAATAAACTATGCGCAATACGGAATAAACAATGCGCAATACGCAATAAACAATGCGCAATACGCAATAACCAATGCGCAATACGCAATAAGCAATGCGCAATACGAAATAAACAATGCGTAGTACGCAGTAAACAATGCGCAATACGCAATACGCAATAATCAATGCGCAATACACAATAAACAATGCGCAATACGCAATAAACAATGCGCAATACGCAATAACCAATGCGCAATACGCAATAAGCAATGCGCAATACGCAATAAGCAATGCGCAATACGAAATAAACAATGCGCAGGACGCAACAACCACTGCGCAAAATGCAATAAACAATGCGCATTACGCAATATACAATGAGCAATACGCTATTAGCAATGTGCAATACGCAATACACAATGCGCAACATGCAATAAACAATGCGCACTACGCAATAAGCAATGCTCAATACGCTATTAGCAATAGGCAATACGCAATAAACAATGAGCATTGCGCAATAAGCAATGCGCAATACGCAATAATCAATGCGCAATGCGCAATAAACAATGCGCTGTACGCAATAAACAATGCCCAAAACGCAATAAACAATGCGCAATACGCAACAAACAATGCGCAATGCGCAATAAGCAATGCGCAATGCGCAATAAACAATGCGTATTACGCAGTAAACAATGCGCAATACGCAATACGCAATAATCAATGCGCAATACACAATAACCAATGCGCAATACGCAATAAACAATGCGCAGTACGCAATAAACAATGCGCCATACAGAATAACCAATGCTCAATACGCAATAACCAATGCGCAGTACGCAATAAACAATGTCCAATGCTCAATAAACAATGCGCAATGCGCAATATGCAATGCGCAATACGCAATAATCAATGCGCAATACGCAATAAACAATGCGCAATACGCAATTACCAATGCGCAATACGCAATAAGCAATGCGCAATATGCAATACACAATACGCAATACGCAATATACAATGAGCAATACGCTATTAGCAATGCGCAATACGCAATACACAATGCGCAATACGCAATAACCAATGCGCAATACGCAATAAGCAATGCGCAATACGCAATAATCAATGCGCAATACGCAATAAACAATGCGCAATACGCAATAACCAATGCGCAATACGCAATAAGCAATGCGCAGTACGCAACAGGGATGCGAACCGCGGAACTAACCCTAACCTGAACCCGGTTAACCGAGGAAGGTTTCTGTAACCCGAGTAACCCGTCTAACCGGGTTACAGACAGCGATGCGAATGCTAACCCGAACCCGGTTCGGTTCTCGTAACCGGAGTAACCCGTCTAACCGGGTTATAGACACCGATGCGAATGCTAACCCGAACCCAGTTCGGTTCTCGTAACCGGAGTAACCCGGTTAGTAACTGGGTTACTTCCGTTTCATAATGTACACAAACTTTTTTCTATGTTCATCGCTTTCATTATTATTTCAAATTTCAATAACAACGTATTGTCGAAATAATTGTTCAAACAAACATATTTTTATAATTTGTTAATTTATTCATTACTTTCATTATTATTTAAATAACAATTTTTTGCCGAAATAATTGTTCAAATAAACATATTTTTATAATTTGTTACTTTATCCATTACTTTCATTATTATTTCAATCACAATTTTTAATACATAACATACATTTATAAACATAATTATTAAAATACAATACTCGTACAATCCACACTTACAATACTATATTTACAACACACACACACACACAAACTGGCACATAAACTTACAATTATAAAATGTCGTTACAATTCGGACAACCATAATGTCGTTTAAAATATTTGTATTTAATCGCGACCGTTGATCGTTTAATATAAATTTCAGTCCAGAAAACAATCGCTCAACTGAGACTTGAGTCGCTGGCACTGCATGTATTATATTGGCAAGTGTGCCCAATTCGGAAGAATGGCATTTGTCCCAAAATTCTAATATGTCAGTATCCCTGGCCGTTCTGGAATTTTGCGAATATATATTTATCGCGGTTACCATATTAAAAACGGAACTAGGAAAACTATTTATTTCCTCATCTTTTTCTAATAACAGTTGTTCGATCTCGTCGCACGGTGTATTATTAATAACAACTGGAGCTTTAGAAACCGTATTTGAAGATAAATTTTCGTATCGCCTCCACGTATTTAATACATGTTCAGTGGCAATATCTTTTTGTGCATTATTCAATAAATTTTTGTATCTTGGATCTAGAAATACTGACGCCAATCAATATTTATTTTTTAGGAGCTCGTGCTCGCGGTTCTTTATCGAATCTAGTAATAATTTTGCGAAGCTATTATTCATTTTTTCCAAATTTAATTTAGTCTGCAGCCAGATAATATAAAAATCTCACATTAAGAGCTCCTGATATTGCATCTTATCCGTTGCAAGTTTTGCGGATTCAAGAGCAAATATCAGTTCTTGAACGACTTTCCAGTCGGCTTCGGACAACGTTACATCTTTAATTTCTACACAAAAATCTTTTAAAGTTAATAATCTTTTCAACATGTAAAAGGTGGAATTACATCTAGTGGGGCAATCCAAGACGGGCTTGCACAGTTTAAAATTTTTTATTATTACATATACGGTAGGATTACAGAGTTTCCTCACGAGCTCGCGAATTTTTTGCATCAGACAATCAACGTTCAAGCTCTGTAATCAGGGCCGTCTTAAGATATTCGGCGCCTGTGGGCTACTAAAAATAATGCGCCCCTCTTCATAAGAAAATACACGGGATGGCTAGCGGGAGCGGGGTGACCAACAAAGTTATACAAAAGTGTCAGAACTAGAAAAAGTCAATTCATTACCATTACACTATAAAAGAACATACAATTTATACAAAATTGCCGCCCCCAAAAGGCTTGCGCCCCGGGGCTTAGCCCATTTAGCCCTGTGGTTAAGGTGGCCCTGTTTGTAATGCATCTTAAACCGCAAGTTGCAACGTGTGTGCAACACACCGTACCCCTATTAAATGCGTATTAGCTCCCTCTGACGGAAATAAATTTTCGCCCTCTAAATAAAAATTATGACTGTCTCCCAAATCTTCTAGATCATCGGGATCCTCTTCCTCCCTTAACAGACGAATCATTTTTAACATGTTAGCACCATTGTCCGTCTTAATCGAATAAATGTTCTCCGCGGACAGATTATAATCTTTTAACACGTCAATAACAATATTTTTTAAATTTTCGCTGCTATGTCTTACGAATATCTCCTGCAGTGCCAACGTCCTGACAATTATTTTCTGGTTTTTTACATATTGTACATTAATCCCTAAAAATGATCTAAACTGACGGGTTACTCCGTCAATTTTTATTGAAATTAACTTGTTCTCCATCTCCCCTCTTATAGTACTTCGTACTTTAGTCGCTTGTTTCATAATGGCCTCCCGAATGTTATTTCTATTTATACTAATTCTAGGTTGAGTCGTTTCCAAAATAGGATCAATAATTTTTCTAAAACCCGAATCTTCAACAATGTTTAATGATCTACCATTTTTTGTTATTAATTCGACGCAGGCGTCAATCAAATATTGGCCTGCCATAACGAACCCTGTCGATGGAGCTGAACTCGAACAATCCGAAGAAGACGATCCTGACGATCCTGAAGACGTCAAACGAAAAGAGGAATCTTCACTGATTCTTCTTCTTTTTCTCATTTCTTTCGCCATGGTGACAATGGTAAATTCATTGGGGTGGTGGTATTGGAGGTGCCGCGTCAAATTGGCTGCATGATTCCCAGTTATCTTGATGGTGCATCCCTCAATGAGGCATGTGGATTTATAAGTGTCTACGTTGAATAAAAAATATTGACGGGCTGGATGCTCCATTATTGGGAATAGTGTTTAAACTGCAAGAAAGTCAATATGTATAAATTCACAATATACACACAATATATGTATACACCAGGTACACTCAATATGCAAGATATACACTATACACAATAGAAACGCGATGTACACAACTCACCTTGTTAACTTTCTCAAATGTGGTTCACGAATTTCACGCAGAAGAATGAACGAGTGTTATTGTCGCGGTTCTCTTAATAATAAAGAGATAATCCGACGGATATTTCTTGAATACCATAGACAAAACTTATCAATTTGTGGCCTGGGTTTCTACAAAGAGCGGAGAAGAGGAGCGGAGATCGGTGATTGAGCTGTTAATCTGTGACTCCGAAAAAACGACTGCGGCAGACGCCGGCAAATCGGACACTCTCTTCTTAAAAACAATAGAATGTCGTTTTCTTCTTCTGTCTAACATTCTCTTTTGCAGATGCTCTTCTGTTCCACGTTCTTTTAATGTTGATTCTGCGTCGAATTAATAACAAAAAATGGTAGACCATTAAACATTGTTGAAGATTCGGGTTTTAGAAAAATTATTGATCCTATTTTGGAAACGATTCAACCTAGAATTACTATAAATAGAAATAACATTCGGAAGAATTTTTTGTACTGAAATTTATATTAAACGGTCAACGATCGCGATTAAATACAAATATTTTAAACGACATTATGGTTGTCCGAACTAACGACATTTTATAATTGTAAATTTATGTGCCAGTTTGTGTGTGTGTGTGTGTGTTGTAAATATAGTATTGTAAGTGTGGATTGTACGAGTATTGTATTTTAATAATTATGTTTATAAATGTATGTTATGTAGTAAAAATTGTGATTGAAATAATAATGAAAGTAATGAATAAATTAACAAATTATAAAAACATGTTTGTTTGAACAATTATTTCAACAAAAAAATGTTATTGAAATTTGAAATAATAATGAAAGTGATGAACATAGAAAAAAGTTTGTGTACATTATGAAACGCAAGTAACCCGGTTTGACAGGTTACTCGGGTTACGAAAACCGAACCGGGTTCTGGTTAGGATTCGCATCTCTGTTTGTAACCCGGTTAGACGGGTTACTCCGGTTACGAGAACCGAACCGGGTTCGGGTTAGCATTCGCATCGCTGTCTGTAACCCGGTTAGACGGGTTACTCGGGTTACGAGAACCGAACCGGGTTCGGGTTAGGGTTCGCATCCCTGGTACGCAATAAACAATGCCCAATACGCAATAAACAATGCGCAATGCGCAATAAGCAATGCGCAATACGCAATAATCAATGCGCAATGCGCAATAATCAATGCGTATGGCGCAATAAACAATGCGCAAAACGCAATAAACAATGCAGGGATGCGAACCCTAACCCGAACCCGGTTCGGTTCTCGTAACCGGAGTAACCCGTCTAACCGGGTTACAGACAGCGATGCGAATGCTAACCCGAACCCGGTTCGGTTCTCGTAACCGGAGTAACCCGTCTAACCGGGTTACAGACAGCGACGCGAATGCTAACCCGAACCCGGTTCGGTTCTCGTAACCGGAGTAACCCGGTTAGTAACCGGGTTACTTGCGTTTCATAATGTACACAAACTTTTTTCTATGTTCTGTGACGTGGCATATCCTGCCAACGTCAATCCGTACCCTAACGGAAGACCGGGTCACATTTTGGCAAAGCCGTAGCAAGCGCGGTCAAAGCAATCGCTCTCCCTGGGACGTCCGAGGCCTTAAAAGAACGAAATTACCGCGTTCAAATGTCGCGCCGCTGGGCGCGACATGGAGTTTCAGCTACCACGATACCGAGAAGAACCAGAGTCTGTCTCCGGCCACTGATTGGCCAAGATCCCGAGGCGAAGACGCCCGGAACACCTATCGCAGCAGGCCGCCAGTGAGGAAGACGGCCAGGATTGGTCAGGGCCCAAGTCCAGCAATCCGGAGAAGCCGACGAGGTTAACGGAACGAAAAGCACGACCATCTGCTCACCCCGTCGACGTATCGCCCGGAGAATGTCATGAGAGCAACTCCGGACGACTAAAGTCCACTCCTGTCCGACGACGTCACGATATCGGACGAGCCCCGGTAAATTCAAGAATTACCGAGGGCCCGGGTCCGAATGTCATCGCTCCGTCCCTGCGGCCAGGAGCCACGCGATAGGCCCGAGCGTCGCCTCAGCGGAGATAGTCGCGGGAGAGGGGGACGCCTCGCTTCCGCGTTCACGAGCCGGCTCGAACTGGGTCACTAGGCCATCTTAATTCAAAGTCACCGCACGTGCGATTATAACCGCGATCCAAATACCGAGTCTTTGCATCGGCTGCCATCCCGTGCGACAAGTGGTGAGTACCGGTCAGGCTATCGGAAATTCATTAGAATATTGTGACCAGTTCGTGTTGGTTCGGGGGCAAATTATCGGGAGTAGAATCTCCGGCTTTGCGACTTTGCGAGGACACGTGCCGCCGGCGATTCCGTTGACCGAGAGTAGCTCTCTCGAGAGGTCCGCCCGGCCGTGGGCCGTTCGGGCGACGGTAGCCCAAGCAAGGGATCCGGGACGAACGGAAAAATTACGAAAATTGGCTTCCCTCGAGACGTTCCACGGGGAACAGTGTCACGCGGTCAGTTCTGTTCGGCTGCCATTACATCTCGCGCGTGTACCGGCGAAATTCATCGGCCCGCGTATTACATCTGAGCTCGGCAGAAATCATGCCTCCTTTGCTTGTATCTCACGCGAAGTCCTGTGACTGCCGAGCTCGACGCGAACGACGAGGCTACGCGCGTTCGGTAGAACATCCGCCGAAAATCATCGCCTACGCGCTGGCAAATACGTTGACTGCCGCCGGTGTCCACCGGGGGCTTGTGTAACGCGACGTCGACAATAAACGTCTGGTATTTGCCCTGTAAATTCTGAGTCGTCATTCTTCCTCTAAGAAACGTTCCCGTCGCGGGGAATGCTCCGTCCTTTTCCTCACGCGGAACCCTGGCCGTTCACGTGGCCATCTCCGGCCGTGTAGATCCTCGCCGATTCGGAATACAATCGAGAAGTGTACCGCGAGCTATCCAGAACTCTGGCACGACCTCGTGCCTGGCGCCCGATTTCGCGTAAACTCGAATTCTCTTATATTCCGATCCGAATCGACGAGAGATCTTTTGTCCCGGGAGGACCACGTCCCGCGCGACCGAGACGTGGCCCGGTCGTGCGGCCATAATTTCCCGAGTGCGGCTGCCCTTCGTTCCGGCGAACGGCAGGCGACGTGACAAATTGGCGCCCGAACAGTGCGGAAATCTCACCGTAAAAAGCATTTTGAGCTTCTTTAAAAGAGACGCGTGAGGAAGAGCGGGGCTCTTAGAAATAAATTTCGAACGGAACATAGTGATCGAGTGAATTGAGCGGAACGATCGAGAACGCCGCGTGACGAAAGACACGACCCATCACAGAGAATTTTTTTTCTCTCTCGCGTAGTATTCTCTCTAACGTACGCGTACGGAGATTCGGACGATACGAACCAACACTGCGTAAACACGGCTGGTATTTCAAAATAAAATAATACGATTTACTATGTTGATTAATTTTGGTATTTATTGTGTCATTGATGAATTGATATTATTGAAATATTATTATGTGTATTCCGTGTGCCATTACGCCCGTGTATACCGAAGGGCTGATGAAAGAGAAATAGCTCAGCCATAGTATACACAAAGGAAACGTGATAGCGAGAATTTTTTTTTCTCTCTTTCTTTCTTTCGTCTCTGTCCTACAAATTGTCTCTTAATTACTTATCGAATATTTATTTATTACTAATCTATTATTTGACTGTGATATTTCTGTGGATTTATTTACGTATTTATTTATTTATTTATTTATTTAATTATTTTCTGTTTAATTATCTGATTATTTATTGAGTTACTTATTTATTTATTTATTTATTTAATTATTTATTCTATCATTTTTAAATTTCTTTTCTTTCTCGCAATAGAAGAATACCGTTCACGTTTCCTTTAACGGACGGTACAGAGGTAAGAAAGGTAGAACTGTTATCAGTGTTGGCTGCGGGGAGAGACCCGATTTCGTGGGATAGGGTCGGACCAACAAGTGCGACCCGCCGGCGAATTGAAGGTCTCACCTTAGCAAATTTCAGCGCGGATAACAGCATCGCCTTACTAGAACACTACCGCTACGGTAGCGGAATCGCCGCAAGGCCGATCCTACCGTAGAGGGATAATAAACGAAATTAAGAACTATCGACTCTGTACCGAAACGAGATTTTTTTTTCTCGATCTCTTGTCCATTTTCCCGTAATGGCACACGATTGAAATGATTTGATGAAAGATGGATAATAATGTGGAATATTATATGTAATTTCTGGTTATATAACGTGTGAAATACCCCAAGAAATAGCCCACCCCACATATATTTTTTTTTGTTTATCGTATTTACGATAACTGATTTTGTTTATGTGTTATGTGGTGGCGGGAAGTGTGGTTTGTCCGTATATGAGGGAAACTCAGACAAGTACTGTCCCATTATCGGCATATTTGAAATATTGTCGAATATTGTTGAATATTCGAATGGAATATTATTATCGAAACATTTGGTATACTGTCGGATATTCGAATTGAATATTATCGAAACGTTTACGATCCCGTTTAGGATACGATTTTAATGAGAATAATACCGTGGTTGCATTATTGGCGATAGGATTTTCGATGTACGAAGCAACGTCACGGTGGTCACGATTAGGAATCGCGCGGCAATTCTTGTCGACGGGCAAGAAGCGCGAATAAATACGGGAAAGTAGACTAGAAATTTCGGTGGAATTTCCTTCCTTTACGCGATATTGAGTTGAGAGAAGAGTTGGGGGAAAAATAAGTAGGAACACGGAAATTCGTATCGGGTTAATATCGTACGTTATCGTGTCGCTCCCTCTGATCTAGGAAAAGAGTTGTCATTGCCAAAGGTCGTATTTCGAGATTGGTATCGGGAAACCCGAGAATGGACAGAAGTATGTTGAACGTTCCGATAACGGAGCGCGGTGACGACGGGGAACGATCGGTTTACGGGGACGCGCGGAGTGATACGGGTTCCGCGGATGAGGGGAGAGACGATAGAGAAAGATCACCCCCGAGAGATTTTTCATTTTTGGTACCGAAGGAACCAAATGGAAACTGGGGTCACCCAAACACTACCGCGAGACAATAGGGGAAAGAGCAGCCCCTATCGATTTCTCGTTTCGTGGCCCCAGGGAACAAAGATGGAGACCGTGGTCCCCCGAACGTCGGCGCGACCGAGAGTGGGGAAGATCGTACCCCTCAGTTCACAGCGGACCCTATGCGGGGGTATCAGACGCGGAAGAACCCCGAGAGTTGCACGTAAAAGGAACCCCTATCGCCGAAACAATAAGGCGATGGCGGTTAAAATTTTCCGGGGAAGAAGGAGAGGACCCAGAAGATTTTCTGGAGGACCTCCGTGAACAACAAAGATACCACGGATTAAAAGATAAAGAATTAATCAGCTGTTTAGCAGGTTGTCTCGGGGGGGTAGCTAAGCGCTGGTACGTCCGCAAAGGAGCCCGCCAGGACAACTGGAAAGACTTCGCAAGAGAATTTCGAAAATTTTTCGGGGACCCCGACTATCAGTACACGTTAGATCGAAACGTGAGGGATCGGTTTCAAGATGATAATGAGCCGCTCCGCGAATATATAATGGCAATGACAACCATGTTCGAAAAGCTGCAGCCGCCGTGGTCGGAAATAAAGATGGCAAACACGCTATACTGCGGCGCGAAACCGCAACTGCAGCAGGTCGCGTCACACTGCAAATCAGCTACCGTGGACGAGGTCATAGAGAAATTATTAAAGGCCGATCGCGTAGCGGAGCAGAGGAAGCGGGGAAACCCAAAGCCATCAGAAATGGCCCATCCCGCGCTCGCGTTCGACCCGGGAAGATACTCTCGTTCGAAGTCACCAGGCCGCGGAAGATCGGTTAGTTTCGGGTACGCCAACGCGATAGCCACTTCAAGTGGAGCGGAAAGCGACGACTCAGGAGACCGCCCCCCCAGACCCGTCAGACACGTATCAAGATCAATGTCGAAGAGTCCCGAACCTGGTGCGTCGGGGAGAAAAAGTATTTCGCCCCCGACGCCGAGGGGAAGGGAGGCATACCGGCGAAGAAATAGATCACGTAGTTCATCTCGAGATCCCCCATCGCGAAAAGCGACAGCGACTACAGCCGTAGCGGCGCAACAATGGTCGCCACGCGATAAACAACGCGTGAGCGCAAAGTACCTGCACCAATGTTGGAATTGCCGTAAGACAGGTCACCTATCACGAGACTGCCGCGAAGAACCCCGGCTGCACTGCTACGGTTGTGGGAGAAACGGGGGGGGAGGTCGATCCACGGGGCCGGAAAGACTTCACCCGAATTAATATCGGCCCGCGTGATGGCTAATGGGGATACGAACCGCCCACCTCTGCTAACCGTTGACGCGATGATAGGAAAATACCGGACTCGCGCTCTAGTTGATTCGGGGTCCTCATTAACGTTTCTGAATCGAGAAACCCTAGAGAGTGTCGAGGAAGGCGTGATCGAGCTGTTATCGAAAAGCAAGCCGTGCTATTTTCTTCTCGCGACGGGGGCTGTAGATCGAGCAGTAGAGGAAGCTCAGTTCACGTTAAGCATAGGCGGAGAGGAGAGACACATTTTCGCGCGGGTCCTAGATAATCTCGTGGCACCCCTACTCTTGGGAACCGATTCGATTGCGAAGTTCGGCATTGTAGCCGAATACCATAACGCAGTCTGGTACTTTGCAGAAAGACCGGATGAAAAATTCCCCTTTGAGAATGCGGCCCCAGACACCGTATGTTGTGGTCTGCAAACTTTAGAAGAGTCGGAAAAGCGACAACTAGAAGAATTCCTCGAGACCACGTTACCAGAGTTTAAAGAAATAGTGGGATTAACGGACTTGACGAGCCACCGAATTGACGTAGGGGATCAAACCCCGATAAAACAGCGATATTATGCCGTCTCCCCGAAAGTACAGGAGGCCATATATAAGGAAGTCGATAAATTATTGGCCGACGGCATAATTGAACCGTCTCAAAGTGGCTGGTCAAGCCCGATCGTGATGGTGAAAAAGCCCAACGGGAAATACCGTTTCTGTCTCGATTTCCGCAAAGTTAACGAGGTCTCGAAGAAAGACGCGTACCCCTTACCGCTCATGACCCAAATATTAGATAAATTACGATCCGCGAGATACATATCGACCCTTGACCTCAGTCAAGCGTACTTTCAAATTCCCTTGGAAGAAGGGAGCCGCGAAATAACAGCATTTACCGTACCGGGAAAGGGACTTTTTCACTTCCGCCGCATGCCGTACGGACTAACGGGGGCACCCGCAACTTTCCAGCGACTATTAGACCGGCTAATAGGGCCAGAAATGGAACCACACGCGTTCGCATATTTGGACGACATAATTATCGTCACAAAAACGTTCTCAGAACACCTAGAGTGGCTCGAACGCGTGTTAAATAAAATCAAGCAGGCCGGTCTGATAATAAATCCGGAAAAGTGCGAGTTCTGCCGTCAAGAAGTCAAGTACTTGGGTTTCGTGGTGAGCCGAGAGGGATTAAAGGTAGACGCGGAGAAAATACAACCCATTCTAGCATACCCTCCGCCGAAAACGGTAAAGCAGGTGCGTCGATTCCTGGGGATGGCTTCTTGGTATAGAAGATTTATTCCGGGATTCGCCACACTTGCTGAGCCATTAAATGGCCTATTACGAAAAGATCGCGAATGGGAATGGAAAGACGCTCAACAAGGCGCTTTCGAGGCCCTACGGGACGCGATCGCTACAGCACCTACCCTCTCGTGCCCAGATTTCGAAACCCCATTTACGTTACAAACGGATGCGAGCACGGTCGGTTTAGGCGCGGTATTGACGCAAGAGGTCGAGGAAGTCGAAAGAGTTATCGCATTTGCAAGTAGATCGCTCACGTTACCAGAACGAAAATATTCAGCTACCGAACTAGAATGCCTTGCAATAGTATGGGCAGTAGAGAAATTCCGACCATATTTGGAGGGGTACGAGTTTACGGTAATAACAGACCACAACAGCTTGCGATGGCTGAGGACGTTGAAAAACCCATCGGGAAGATTAGCACGTTGGGCCCTGCAACTACTAGCGTACGACTTCCAAGTAGTATATCGGCAGGGAGCCCTGAATAAAGTACCAGATGCACTGTCGCGAATTCATGAAAATGAGGGAGAGACCGAAACGCATATCGTAGCCGCGGTGCGTGCGAAGTGGTATGAGGAAAAATTCACGGAAGTCGAGAAAAGTCCGGAAAAGTTTCCAGACTGGGCAATCCGGAGCGGGGAATTATATTGTCGACGTACGGACCCCTTAATTGCGGAAACGCTAGGGTCCGATGGAAACGAGTGGAAACTCGTAATTCCGGAAGAACGGAGGACCGAGATCCTGCAGGAGGCGCACGATAACCCACAGGCAGGGCATTTAGGAGTCGAAAAGACTTACCACCGTATAGCCGCCCGCTACTACTGGCCAGGAATGTATAGAACGGCAGTCGAATACGTAAGACGCTGTAATACCTGTCAACTCACAAAGGTGGAGCAAGCACTCCCGCCGGGGTTGATGGGTCGGCGCCGAGTCGACATGCCCTGGACAGTAGTAGCAGCCGATATTATGGGTCCGTTCCCTCCGAGCAGGTCCGGCCACTGCTATCTTTTAGTAATCCAAGATCTCTTTACGAAATGGATAGAGTGTGCCCCACTCCGGAGAGCTACCGGCCCGAAAATCGCGGAGGCTCTCGAGAATTTAGTTTTTTCACGCTGGGGAACCCCAGACGTCTTGTTAACGGACAACGGTACCGAGTTCGCAAACAAGTGTCTGAGGGAACTCGCAGACGAATACGGAATCCGACTTAGTACAACCCCCCCATACCACCCGCAGGCTAACCCGGTTGAACGCGTGAATCGAATCCTTAAGACAATGATGGTAGCGTATATCGAGAGGGACCACCGAGATTGGGATCTGAATTTACCGCAGTTTCGTTTCGCATATAATACCGCACATCATTCCGTACTACAGACTTCCCCAGCTTTTCTCAATTTCGGGCGGGAACCGCGACCAGCAAAGTGTGCGAGGGCTGAAGCAGAGCCCCCTATCGACCTCGAGGTTACATCCAATGACAATTGGAAAAAGCGGATAACGCAACTACCAACATTACGACATTGGATACTGGAAAACCTCGAGGACGCGTATCGAAAACAGTCGCACCATTACAATTTGCGTAGGAGAAACCGAGAGTTTAACGTAGGCGACAGGGTTATGAAAAGACAGCGCGTTCTCTCTTCAGCGGCAAATTACGTCGCGGCGAAGCTGGCGCCGAAATTTATCGGGCCAGTAACGATAAATAAAAAGTTTTCACCGGGGGTGTATAATCTAGTATCGGAAGACGGCAAGAATCTTGGGAAAGCCCATATTTCGGACCTCAAACCATACTTCCCCAGCCAGGGAGAACTGAATAAAAACTGAGAGAGAAAGGTTTAATTTCCACAGATTACCACAAAGATGAGCCACGAAAAAGAAATAAGAGAGCTGGAGGACCGCCTCCGGGACCTCCACCCGTTCCCGAGGGGAGTTCGAGCGGCAACGGCAACAATCTTTTGCCGGCCGCAAGGACCCCCAGGGACACCACTGGATCTAATAAAAGGAGAGGAAAGTGACTTACCATGGGGGGACTTGTTAGACCAACCCCCCGCAATGACATACGCAGCCACGGCCAAGGAAGAGGTACCGGGGGGGAGACGGAAAACCAACCCCCCGCAATGACATACGCAGCCACGGCCAAGGAAGAGGTACCGGGGGGGAGACGGAAAACCAACCCCCCGCAATGACATACGCAGCCACGGCCAAGGAAGAGGTACCGGGGGGGAGACGGAAATCCAACCCCCCGCTAAGACATACGTGGTCACGGCCACAATACATGTAAGACCAAAAACGCCCACCATAATACAGACCGCAAAACATAATCTGGACAGTGTAGAAGGGTGGAAAGCGGCGGAAAGAGAGTATGGACGGAAGGTAGGAAGAGGGAGCCTGGAGCCCAACCCAAGACCAGAGGTATTGAGGAGGCCGGGTACGAATACCGTACCGGGACAAATGGTAGCAAAGGGCCCGAACCCGGAGAGCAAACCGGGACCCAAGGTAGTAGCAGCGCCGCAGCCACCACGTCCAAAGGAAACGGTGGAGGAGAGGATGAGCCGGGTACGCGAAGAGCATGTGGCAGCAACAGGGGGCGGCCCGCCTAGGGCAAAAATAGCGCCCCTAATGGCCCGGCCAATACCGCCTCCATCGGCCGGAGGAGTCCCGCAGAAGATGGCGGCAAAGGGGAAGCAGCGCCCCAGAGCAGAACTGGAAGAGGGATGCTGGCGATGCAAATCGATGAAGCATACACATTCCGAGTGCCGAGAAAAGCAACGGTTTAAATATTGCTACCGCTGCGGGAGGCCGTATTATACGGTAGACACATGCCCGGACTGTAATCGGAACAAACCGGGAAAGAGCCAGTTTAGGGGCAGGTGGTAGGAGGAGCAGGACCGATATCGAAAAAAAAGGAGGATATAGATAATATATTTTTTTTATATACTTTTATAATTTTTTTTTTATTCTTTAGTAACATTTTAAAATACAGATACTCTCGCCCACCCCGCCACCCTTCGCTAGTATTAGATTAAGACAGAAATAAGACTGAGTTGCCGAGGGGTGAGCGGAGGGGGGGCGCCGTGATAATAAGAAGCGCCAGAGGGGCGCGAATAAAAGTTTTGTTTTTCGCCCTCAATAGTAGTCAAATTATTGAACCCTGACCCCTGCGTTGAACAAGGCTAAGCGTAGCCCAAAAGTAGCGACATAAGGTTTCTCCAATAGGTGCTGCTGACGTAAAAAAAAAATCCCGACCACGAGGAAGGAATGACCCAGAGAGGGAAAGTATTTGTCTGAGGTTGGTGATGGGAAGTACGTGTCAAGTTAAAGAATTATTCGTTATGTTGTACCGAGGTACGTCCGAGGAAGAGCGTGCGCCCCCGAACTAGCGAACAGCCTGACGGGTGCTTGCACCGGTGCCCCAGTCTCCCTTGGGGGGGGAGGAGTTGTGACGTGGCATATCCTGCCAACGTCAATCCGTACCCTAACGGAAGACCGGGTCACATTTTGGCAAAGCCGTAGCAAGCGCGGTCAAAGCAATCGCTCTCCCTGGGACGTCCGAGGCCTTAAAAGAACGAAATTACCGCGTTCAAATGTCGCGCCGCTGGGCGCGACATGGAGTTTCAGCTACCACGATACCGAGAAGAACCAGAGTCTGTCTCCGGCCACTGATTGGCCAAGATCCCGAGGCGAAGACGCCCGGAACACCTATCGCAGCAGGCCGCCAGTGAGGAAGACGGCCAGGATTGGTCAGGGCCCAAGTCCAGCAATCCGGAGAAGCCGACGAGGTTAACGGAACGAAAAGCACGACCATCTGCTCACCCCGTCGACGTATCGCCCGGAGAATGTCATGAGAGCAACTCCGGACGACTAAAGTCCACTCCTGTCCGACGACGTCACGATATCGGACGAGCCCCGGTAAATTCAAGAATTACCGAGGGCCCGGGTCCGAATGTCATCGCTCCGTCCCTGCGGTCAGGAGCCACGCGATAGGCCCGAGCGTCGCCTCAGCGGAGATAGTCGCGGGAGAGGGGGACGCCTCGCTTCCGCGTTCACGAGCCGGCTCGAACTGGGTCACTAGGCCATCTTAATTCAAAGTCACCGCACGTGCGATTATAACCGCGATCCAAATACCGAGTCTTTGCATCGGCTGCCATCCCGTGCGACAAGTGGTGAGTACCGGTCAGGCTATCGGAAATTCATTAGAATATTGTGACCAGTTCGTGTTGGTTCGGGGGCAAATTATCGGGAGTAGAATCTCCGGCTTTGCGACTTTGCGAGGACACGTGCCGCCGGCGATTCCGTTGACCGAGAGTAGCTCTCTCGAGAGGTCCGCCCGGCCGTGGGCCGTTCGGGCGACGGTAGCCCAAGCAAGGGATCCGGGACGAACGGAAAAATTACGAAAATTGGCTTCCCTCGAGACGTTCCACGGGGAACAGTGTCACGCGGTCAGTTCTGTTCGGCTGCCATTACATCTCGCGCGTGTACCGGCGAAATTCATCGGCCCGCGTATTACATCTGAGCTCGGCAGAAATCATGCCTCCTTGGCTTGTATCTCACGCGAAGTCCTGTGACTGCCGAGCTCGACGCGAACGACGAGGCTACGCGCGTTCGGTAGAACATCCGCCGAAAATCATCGCCTACGCGCTGGCAAATACGTTGACTGCCGCCGGTGTCCACCGGGGGCTTGTGTAACGCGACGTCGACAATAAACGTCTGATATTTGCCCTGTAAATTCTGAGTCGTCATTCTTCCTCTAAGAAACGTTCCCGTCGCGGGGAATGCTCCGTCCTTTTCCTCACGCGGAACCCTGGCCGTTCACGTGGCCATCTCCGGCCGTGTAGATCCTCGCCGATTCGGAATACAATCGAGAAGTGTACCGCGAGCTATCCAGAACTCTGGCACGACCTCGTGCCTGGCGCCCGATTTCGCGTAAACTCGAATTCTCTTATATTCCGATCCGAATCGACGAGAGATCTTTTGTCCCGGGAGGACCACGTCCCGCGCGACCGAGACGTGGCCCGGTCGTGCGGCCATAATTTCCCGAGTGCGGCTGCCCTTCGTTCCGGCGAACGGCAGGCGACGTGACAGTTCATCACTTTCATTATTATTTCAAATTTCAATAACAACGTATTGATGAAACAATTGTTCAAACAAACATATTTTTATAATTTGTTATTTTATCCATTACTTTAATTATTATTTCAATAACAATTTTTTGTCGAAATAATTGTTCAAACAAACATGTTTTTATAATTTGCTACTTTAATTATTATTTCAATAACAATTTTTTGTCGAAATAATTGTTCAAACAAACAAGTTTTTATAATTTGTTACTTTATCCATTACTTTCATTATTATTTCAATAACAATTTTTTGTCGAAATAATTGTTCAAACAAACATGTTTTTATAATTTGTTACTTTATCCATTACTTTAGTTATTATTCCAATAACAATTTTTTGTCGAAATAATTGTTCAAATAAACAAGTTTTTATAATTTGTTACTTTATCCATTACTTTCATTATTATTGCAATAACAATTTTTTGTCGAAATAATTGTTCAAACAAACAAGTTTTTATAATTTGTTACTTTATCCATTACATTAATTATTATTTCAATAACAATTTTTTGTCGAAATAATTGTTCAAACAAACAAGTTTTTATAATTTGTTACTTTATCCATTACTTTAATTAATATTTCAATAACAATTTTTTGTCGAAATAATTGTTCAAACAAACAAGTTTTTATAATTTGTTACTTTATCCATTACTTTCATTATTATTTCAATAACAATTTTTTGTCGAAATAATTGTTCAAACAAACATGTTTTTATAATTTGTTACTTTATCCATTACTTTAATTAATATTTCAATAACAATTTTTAATACATAACATACATTTATAAACATAATTATTAAAATACAATACTCGTACAATCCACACTTACAATACTATATTTACAACACACACACACACACACACACACACATACGAACATTTTGCTGAAAATAGTCTAAAATGACTGCAATGACCATGAAACGTGAAGATCTGCTAAAAAATCGATTTTCGATTTTCGGGGTAATTACAGTAACTTCCCTATAAAATCGGGAAGTTAATTATAAAAACATGTTTGTTTGAACAATTATTTTGACAAAAAATTGTTATTGAAATAATAATGAAAGTAATGGATAAAGTAACAAATTATAAAAACTTGTTTGTTTGAACAATTATTTCGACAAAAAATTGTTATTGAAATAATAATGAAAGTAATGGATAAAGTAACAAATTATAAAAACTTGTTTGTTTGAACAATTATTTCGACAAAAAATTGTTATTGAAATATTAATTAAAGTGTTACGAGCCAGGGCCGCGAGCAGCACGAGTGGCCGGCGAAGTGTTGTTGTACTAGGAATATGGTATCAGTTTGTTAGTTAAAGGTACGCGGACGAACCCAATGCGAAATTGGGGAGCCGCTAGGATTATAGACAGCGAGGACGAACCTGACGCGAAGTCAGGGAGCCTCTAGGAATGGAGTCAAACGCAGACGAACCCGATGCGAAACCGGGGAGCTGCTAGGAAGTTGTAGAACGACGCGGACGAACCCAATGCGAAACTGGGGAGCCGCTAGGAGTTTGGATAAAAGCACAGACGAACCTGATGCGAAATCAGGGAGCTGTTAGGATAGTTAGTAAGCCTCGTAACTAGTATAATTTAGTGATACAATCCGAGCGGTAAGATTGTATCATGTGGGGACGTTCAATTACTCGATTAGGATATTGGACGATAATTATGGGTTTAATGAATTTGCGTTAATTATCAAAGAACACAGATATATTCTGATTATAAGAATTAGTGTTACAATTGTGTAATTGTCGCGAATGAATTGAGTTTGGAATAGAAAGAATTGAAAGTAGAAGTGTATTACCTAAACTAGATGCACGGTGTTGACGCACTGGCAATGCGGGGGTCTCGGAGCAACCTTATCACTGCCTAATAGATTTTACACCGAACTCGCGGAATCTATACGGTTAACTTTTGATTCGAAGGGGAACTTTAGCCCGATCTCACTGGTAGTTGACTTCCGAGATGCAGCACGACGCGACACGATTCGTGATTACGACAGTACTAGCCCACGAGAGTAGAAATGCAAGGGCTTATATACTCCTGCAATGACAGGTGGTACTTGTCAGTACCCTTTCAGTGAACATTCGTATTTTGTCAACGACCAGTTGGTCGTGCGTATGTTTGGGCCCTAAACTAAACTAAACAGCTATGTAGATTTATCTAGGGTGGCTCTGTTCGTTTATCTAGGACGGTTCCTGCCAGAGATGATATTGAACACCTGTTCGTCATCCGTAACATCTCCCCACCAAGAAGAAACATCGCGGTTCGCGTGATGCTTTCTCATCAGGAAGGAAACGTCCTAGATACAATAGACTTTGAGAAAAAGAAAAAGAGAAGAGAAAAAATGAAATGAAAAAAAAATAATAAAATGAAAGAGAAGAAAAGAGAAAAAAAAATGACGAGTGTAGTGTAGTGTAGTGTACTTATTGCTAGGTGAAGTTCAGGTCGGGACTGCTGCCGGTGGGAGTAGTCCTGCTCCTTGGAAGATCGTTATGCAGGGCATCCATCTGTTGCTATATTACGGATTCGGACTATATTTGTTATTAGTTCTGATAAATAATCTCCATTTGTCTTCAAATTTGTGCCAGTTGGAAATGAGGTTGGCTCTCGTGCCTGTTTGCCAAAAATTAGTTCGTGCGGTGTAAAGTTGGTAGTTTCGTGAACAGACGTATTATAAGAAAACATTGCAAACGGAATTAATAAATCCCAATCCTCGTAATTCTCCATATAATGTTTGAGGTATTCTGTAAGAACAATATGGCTTCGCTCCAATGATCCATTAGTCTGTGGTCGGTATCCGGAGGTGGTAATTTGTTTAATCTTGAATATTTCTGACAGATTTGTCATAAGAGTTCCAATAAAGCTGGTTCCCTTATCCGTGAGTATTGCTCGAGGTGTCCCATAGATTGCAATAAAATGCCGTGCAAAGGCATCTGCGATGGTGATGGCTCGGATATTAGGTATCGCTACTGCGATACAATATTTGGTTAGATTATCCTGCATGGTGAGAATGTATCGGTTCCCTCCAGGTGTAATTGGTAATGGTCCAACGGTATCTAAGGAAATTTTATCAAATGCGTCCAACGGCGTGTCAGTGATCAACATGGGTTGATGTGTTTTTGTTCTGACTAATTTCTGCTCTTGACAACTTTTGCATTTTCGGATGTAATCCTGAATTTCGTTGCGCATGTGCGGCCAATGGAATCTCGATCGAATGCGATTGTAGGTTTTCGTAACTCCCTTATGCCCTCCTATTAAGCTATCGTGTGCTTCATGGATAATTTCTTGCCTGTCTTCTACGGAAGGTGTAGTAATAACACAATTACATATTGTGATTTGATAAGGTGAATCTGTGAAGACTTCTTTTAATGCTTTGAAAAGTTCATCGGGCGATGATTTATGATGATCTCCGGTGGCGGATATTCGAAAAGATTTGCTTCTATTTTGTTCTAAAGCAGATTGAAGAGTTTTCAAACCATTAATTATATCCATTCTTTTTGGTTTATCGTGGAAGTTATCGGAAATTACTATGCTGAAGGTTTTAAATAACCCGTTGTTTGAAATTATGACCTGTCCCTTTTTCGGTCGTGCAGCTAAAAGTTCCTGCTTATTTATTAATCCTGTGTCCAGCAACAGTTTTCCTATGGGGGTTATTAAGTTGCGATCGGCTGATATGAAGTGTACATAATGATCTTCCCTTGCGGTAAGGGTGTTTGAAGAAATGCTAATCCCTTGTTTCGGTTCTGGCGGCGCTTCCAGGTCAGTTTCGGTGGAAGAACCATCGGTATCGGCGTTTGAGAATGGGTAAGGGTCGGTTGTGCGATCAGGAAGATGCCGCACCCTTGCTTTGTGTATTAAATTGTTTGGAACTCGAATTACGGTGGGTTGCAAAATTCCACTTGCTTCAGGAAATGGTACTTGCGATATATTGGGTATATCCTTCTGTAAATTGTTCCTATTTTCTATGACAGTGTTTTCCATTGAATCGTCAAACGAAATTAAATCACCAGGTAGACTAGTGTTTCTATCCGTAGAAAAAATTTCTGTGGAGTTTGCCGCGGACAAAAAATGGTGTGTGTTGTCCTGGTCTTCATCTGACATCGTTATCTCTCTAGATAAACTCGGAAGGGTTCTGTTTATGTTAATTATTGGCGAGTGTTGAACTTTCCCCAGGGCGGGTTCTTCCATCTCATCTGAACTGCTGCTTGTTTGTTGATATTTCGGCCGTTTTTCTCGGTCCCGATGTAGTTGTCTGATGCGTTGTCCTATTGAACCAGCGTCGACAGGTGTTTTCGGTATGTGGATTTTAAAATCGGGGTCTTTCGGTTCCCTCGGGATGAGTGGTAAACAGATGGAAGTAGGATTACGTGATAATGCATCCGCATTCTTATTTGTTTTTCCAGATTTATGGACCACCTGATAATCATATTCTAGGAGTCTGAGCTTCCATTTCATGAGTCTTGATGTCGGATCTTTTACCGAATGTAGCCAAACTAATGGTCGATGATCTGTAACCAATGTGAATTTTGTTCCGTACACATACGGTCGGAAATATATAACGGCGTATACCATAGCTAAACATTCTTTTTCCGTGGCTGAATAATTTCTTTCTGCTTTGTTGAGGCTGCGCGATGCATAAGCAATCGGCAGATCGTTTCCTATTTCACCTTGACTAAGCACGGCTCCAACGGCATATTCGGAGGCGTCTGTTGTAATGACGAATGGTTTGCTGAAATCTGGATACTGTAAAATAGGCTCTCGACAGAGTTCTTCACGTAACTGCTTAAAACTGCTTTCTTGTTCTTCGGTCCATTTGAATTTTTTGCCCTTTCCTAAGAGGTCAATTAAGGACTTTGCTTTTGTAGTGAAATCTGATATGAATCTTCGGTAATATCCTACAAGACCCAAAAATTGTTGGATATTTTTCTGTGAGGTAGGTGTTGGGAAATTCTTGACAGCTTTTAATTTTCGGGGATCGGGTTTTACTCCCTGTCTTGAAATAATATGTCCGAGGTATGCAACTTCTTTCCGTAAGAATTCGCATTTATTTGTCTGAAGAGTTAAACCATGTTCTCGCAAACGGTTTAACAATTTCCTGACTTTAACGTTGTGCTCGTGTAACGACGAAGCGTAAACCACGATATCGTCCAGGTAAACGAAAACGTCCGTTCCCTGAAGTCCAGTCAATACCTGATCCATGAGGCGTTGGAAAGTGGGTGGTGCATTTTTTAAGCCAAACGGCATTCGTGAAAATTCATAATGTCCGTTAGGGGTGGTGAAAGCTGTCTTCTGTCTGTCTTTCGGATCCATTTCTATTTGGTGAAACCCGCTGGCGAGATCGAAAACCGAGAAGTATTTCGCTCCACCGAGACGATCCAGTATTTCCGTGATTTGAGGCAATGGATATTTATCGGAGATGGTCTTCTCGTTAAGCGCACGAAAATCTATTACCATGCGCCAACGTTTGTTTCCTTGCGCATCTGGTTTTTTGGGTACAATCCACAAGGGTGAATTGTACGGAGATTTCGACGGAGTAATAATACCTTCGGATAATAAGCCATTAATTTGCTTTTTGATTTCCTCTTGGTGAACAGGAGGGTAGCGATACTGTCTCGTGTTAATCGGAATCTCATCCGTTGTATGTAAGGAGTGCTTAAAATCGGAGGCCTTTCCTAATTTATCTCCAGGGAGATAAAATCGATCGGGAAATTCCTTTATCAATGCGGTGATGCTGCGGCGTTCTTCTTCGTTCAGATGGCTCAAATTTAGCGTTTCGGAGATTCCCTGTATCCTATCTTCTCTAGTTTTGAAATTACAGTGATGTCGTACCTGTGTATAAATATCTTCATCTGATGTGCTCAAAATGTCGTAAGGTTCTAAAATTTGTGGCTGTTTGCGCGTGGGCGTTGAGGAAGGCGGATAGCTAGTACTATCCTGACAAGGATATGCAGCGGGATTAGTGAATAAATTGCCGGATCACTGGTCACGTTAATTGTCTTTATTGAATGCCGAGTCACGGTACTTACGTCGGAAATTATTGTTCAGCGGTAATTAAACGCACGATATTTGTTGCCGAATTCGGGAATTTAGCCTCCTAACGATTCGCAGTACGCGATAGGCGCGATTCTTTGTACTGTTGTACGTTAGAAGTATAGTGCGTAAATTGATGCCGCGTGTTACAATACGTGTTGCTAGGTCGGTATATCGAGTAAGAATGCTCCTTCGTGGCGATACGAAGGAGCTGTTGTTGTCGAGTTTGGCGGTCGACTCGGAATTTTCGTTGTTGTATCGTATAGCGCTCCCGCGACGCCGAAACGTAAACGACGGTCGCGAAATCACAAATCGCGGGACTTTGAATCCTGAACATACCGCCCGCCTCGGATGTATGCATCCGATTACAATAAGTGGGGGTACAACGAAAGAGTATGAGCCGAGCCGCACGCATGACCATCGGTCATCGAAGATCGTCGCGAGATTCTCAAGATTTGCGGAAGTTATCGGAACTTACAATCTAGATCGCTTTTTAGAAGTACATATATACACGTGGGACCGCCCGCCGTGACACATGGTTGGTTTAAACCAGTAATGCAGTTGCGCGCTGCATTTTCGGTTTCGATGTAGCGGTGGAGGCGCACTCCATCGGCCAAGCGCGGCCGAGCGAACTTAAGCGATATAGGGCCAGCGCTGTACAAGTCCCGAGCGCATGTCCCCATGAGCGCGAGATGAACCGCCCGCCGTGGAAAAGAGTAACTAGAAATTGTGGTGATGGAAGCTGTACGTTAGAAATAACGATTTACAGAATGCGATAGGCGCGAAGAAACTGTTGTACGTTAGACGTAACGATTCACAGGAATGCGATAGGCGCGAGTAGTATCCTGCTGTACGTTAGACGTAACGATTCACAGGAGTGCGATAGGCGCGAGTAGTATCCTGCTGTACGTTAGACGTAACGATTCACAGGATGCGATAGGCTCGAGTAGACTGTTGTACGTTAGACGTAACGATTCACAGGAATGCGATAGGCGCGAGTAGTATCCTGCTGTACGTTAGACGTAACGATTCACAAAATGCGATAGGCGCGAGTAGACTGTTGTACGTTAGACGTAACGATTCACAGGAATGCGATAGGCGCGAGTAGTATCCTGCTGTACGTTAGACGTAACGATTCACAGAACTCGAATGTTGTGCATGCGCGGCAGGCACGTTGAGATGAGTTGCAGTAACTCATGAGAATGAGCCAGGGCTCGAATTTCGTGCATGCGCGGCAGGCACGGTGAGGTGAGTTGCTAGAACTCAAAGAGAGTGAGCAAGGGCTCGAAAGTCGTGCATGCGCGTCGGCATGCACAATGACATGAGTGGTAAGAACTCAGGAGAGTGAGCGAGAGCTCGAAAGCCGTGCATGCGCGTCGGCATGCACGTTGAGATGAGTGGTAAGAACTCAGGAGAGTGAGCGAGAGCTCGAAAGCCGTGCATGCGCGTCGGCATGCACGTTGAGATGAGTGGTAAGAACTCAGGAGAGTGAGCGAGAGCTCGAAAGCCGTGCATGCGCGTCGGCATGCACGTTGAAATGAGTTGTAAGAACTCAAGAGAATGAGCAAGGGCTCGAAAGTCGTGCATGCGCGTCGGCATGCACGTTGAGATGAGTTGTAAGAACTCAGGAGAGTGAGCGAGAGCTCGAAAGCCGTGCATGCGCGGCGGCATGCACGTTGAAATGAGTTGTAAGAACTCAAGAGAATGAGCGAGAGCTCGAAAGCCGTGCATGCGCGTCGGCATGCACGTTGAAATGAGTTGTAAGAACTCAAGAAAATGAGCAAGGGCTCGAAAGTTGTGCATGCGCGTCGGCATGCACGTTGAGATGAGATGTCCGGAGGAGCGCTGTGGTCATGACCGGAGGACCTCGTGCTCGCGTAAGAATTTTGAGCATTTTCCCAACTGCGGCGCGTTTCGTTGTAACCGCTGTTCTTGTCGTAAGAACATGGTCTTCGCCGCGGAAAGTGAAGGTCCAATATCGATTGGAGGTCCTTCAATAAAAGGCAAACGAACGATATATTGTTCATTCGGAGCCCGAGTGCGCGTGCGTTGAAAGTGTTCCTCGCACTTTTGTTCCGCGGGAGAGAGTCGCGTGACGAACGGGAATTCTTCGACTTCCCAAAGTTGTCGAAGTTCAACATCAAGGTTTGATGAAGCGTTGCAGTGGAAGCTCGCGACGGAATTAGGGAGACTGGACGTGGATGACGAAACGGGACCGGAAAGGATCCAGCCTAACGTGGTGTTTTGAGCTGTAGGCTCATTCACCTTGCCCTTTCGCAACCAATCCAAAAGAATCAATCCGTACTGATCAGCACCGATAATGAGTTCTATCGGAGCCGAGTCGAAGGGATTATCGTCCGCCAATTCAAGATCGCGAATATGAGAGAGCTTCCCAGCGGTATTTATGCGAGGCGGTACATAGTTTGACAACGAGCCTAAGACGTACGCTGTCATGGAGTATACGGACTCCGTTTTGCACGACGCGACTGTAAACGTTGTCGATGAGCGACAAGCGACCGCATTATTCCCGATTCCCGTTATGCTAACAGAAACGCGAGAGCGCGGGAGTCGGAGGCGTTGTGTTAAATTTTCGGAAATTATGGAAATCACCGAGCCCTGATCGATTAACGCGCGAATTTTTGCCGCCCGCCCTGACGGTGAACGCAATTCGACCCAGGCAGTTGCGAGCAACACTTGTTGTGTAGCAGTGGTTCGCGGAACCGAGTAAGACGCGAGCTGTGACGTAGACTGGCTGTCGTCATCATCGGTCGGTGACGCAGCGTTGTGCGAGGACGCGGTACCGGTTGACGACGCCGTTGAATCGTTCAAATGTAGCAACGTATGATGCCGTCTCTTGCAAATAGCACAATTATACACACTTGTACAATTTTTCGTTGTATGGCGCGGACTTAAACAATTGAGGCATCGGTTTGTACTTTTCGCAAATTCGAAACGTTGTACGGCGGATTTACTTTTGAACGACGCGCAACGTCCAAGCGTATGGTTATCGCTACATAGAGCACACGGGCTCTTCGCGGCGGCGGAAGTGGCACCGTGCAACGATGTCGCGCGGGAACGATTAGACTTTATCGAAATTGCCGAATTTGTTTTCCGAGATGCCGATCCTGACGTGGACGGCTTGAGCGTGTGTAACGCGCGTATTCGCGATTGTAGAAATTCATCGAGCTCGCTAAATGTCGGACATTCTGTACGATTGCCGAGTTCAAGCTCCCAAGCCTTGCGGGACTCATCATCGAGTTTTTTAGTAACGAGGAAGACTAGTACGTCATCCCACGTGTCCACGGGACGTTCGAGATTAATCAAAGCCTTCCTCGCCTTATTGGCTTTGTCGCGAAGACTTCGCAACTGATCGGCCGACTCAGACCGAACTTGTGGCAGATCGTACAGAATCTCTAAATGAGTTGACACTAACAGTCGTTTGTTGTCGTAATTCGCGACCAGAATATTCCACGCGACGGTATAACCCGCGTCGGTTATCGCGATGTTTTCGACTAGATCGCTAGCCTCGCCCTTCAAGCACGCTAACAAATATTGAAAACGCGAAACGTCTGACAGACCTTTGCGATCGATGACCATGGCGCGGAACCGATCACGGAAAGTTTCCCATTCATCGTAGGCTCCAGAGAACTCCGGAAGATTGAGGGTCGGTAGTCGATTGGTGACGTCATGAGGTTGCGAGACAGTTCCTTCTGAGGGAGACGTTGATTCGGAAGAGCTGTCTGTTGCCAGCCGGGAAAGAGTTTCCGCTAGGTAGTCCGATGTCTCCAGGAATATCTCGTGCACCTCCATGAAGCGATCCTTCGTGAAGTAGCCGCAACTGGAACGCTCTGCATCCGTTGCTGCAGCGGTGATCTGCTTATGCAGATCTTGGCATTCGGCGAAAGACTCGTTCAACCGGGTGATCCGATTTTGAACGGTGGCGACCGTTAATTTCGCTTTGCCGAGCTTCTTAAAGTTCTCAAGGGTACGCTCGACAATACGAGTTGCGTCGATTTGTTGAAGTATCAGCGTCTTGAGGTCACCCATTGTTATGAACTCGCGACCGACGTGTGTTGTGTCCTTCAACGTTTGAATACTCTAACGGATCGCTCAACCGTTTTCACAAACCGAAATTGTTAATTTTCACTTCACTCACTGCAATCCGGCTCGAAGGACCAAATGTTTGCGCGTGGGCGTTGAGGAAGGCGGATAGCTAGTACTATCCTGACAAGGATATGCAGCGGGATTAGTGAATAAATTGCCGGATCACTGGTCACGTTAATTGTCTTTATTGAATGCCGAGTCACGGTACTTACGTCGGAAATTATTGTTCAGCGGTAATTAAACGCACGATATTTGTTGCCGAATTCGGGAATTTAGCCTCCTAACGATTCGCAGTACGCGATAGGCGCGATTCTTTGTACTGTTGTACGTTAGAAGTATAGTGCGTAAATTGATGCCGCGTGTTACAATACGTGTTGCTAGGTCGGTATATCGAGTAAGAATGCTCCTTCGTGGCGATACGAAGGAGCTGTTGTTGTCGAGTTTGGCGGTCGACTCGGAATTTTCGTTGTTGTATCGTATAGCGCTCCCGCGACGCCGAAACGTAAACGACGGTCGCGAAATCACAAATCGCGGGACTTTGAATCCTGAACAGTGGCTCTATTTCCACGTCCAGAGCTTCTTCGCTGGTGTTTGTTGCCATAACATGACATTTTCCTCTGTCATTCAGGACGGCGGCTTCTCCTATGTAAAGATGCTCGTGTGTTTGTATGCGTGGTAAATAGCCTTCTTTAATCCTTGGGTTAGCTATTCTTATGGCAATCTGTTGAGATGATCGGGCATCGATGCGATGTTTGGTCGGTACGTCTGAGTCCTGCTGGTAATTTGAAAATCGAATAGGCCTGATGGGCTTATTTTTTAATACCACTGTTCCATGGTAATAAGAAATTTCTGCTTGTTCCTGTTTTAAAAATGGGCTTCCTATAAGTCCATCTGCTTCTATTGCAAGGCGCTTCACTACGTAGAAAAACGCAGGAGCTTCATGTATGTGAAGTATCGTAGTTCCCAGAGTGCGAATTGGGGTTGTAGTAAGACCAGTTATTTCAATTTCTTCGCGTGAAACAATTTCTGCTCCTTCCCCTAAAACGTCAAGAACTACTAAATTTACGGATGCTCCACCGTCAATTAGAAATTCTCCCGTGCCTGATTCCAGTTCTGGGATTTTGATTTTGATTCGTGGTGCTGGAGCTTCCTTGATGAGGGTTTTTCCTCGAAGCGGACAGTTCTTGGGCGAACTTCTTTGTTTTCGCTCATCGTGTCGCCTGTACGGTGAGCGCGATCGAAGTTTAAAGATTTGGTTGATTCTACGGACGAATCTCGCGAATCTCGTCGGAATCGCGGACTACGCGGTCGATTCTTGCAGAATTTTCCATCGTGTCCGGTTGTTCCGCAATGCCAACAATACGGTTTTGACATGCGATCCTTATCGGAATTTTTCAAAATTGTGTACCGTCTCTCTCCGTCTCTCACTGGTGACGAATCTGAACGGTTGGAGGGGGAATTGGAGGGGCTCCTGTGACGCAAGGTCCAGGCTGCAGCTCGTCCTTCTCTTTCCTCCTCGAAACCAGATGGTCTCGTGCGTCGATCCCTGTGTCGGTCATATCTGCTTGGAGATAAAGGATATGACACTTCACGATCACGGTAGCGAGAATCCTGGTCGTATGAATCTCGGCGGGACCACCTTGATGGTGATTCACTCCGAGGCGACTGTCGTCGATTCCTTAATCTCTTGTCTATCTGTAGCACGACGTCGTAAGCATCCTCTAGATTTTTAATATCTTTCAGGAAAGCCGACACCTTCAGGGAAATCCGATCCGGTAATCCATCGATGAAATTTTCAATGACGTCTTTTTCCATCATTTTGATAAATTCTTCGGCGTTGGCCACGTATTTTTCCCTTATGGCTCCGCGCGTACAGTAGACCAAGTGGCTTGTCCTATCGATGTATTGTCGTAGGCTCTCTCCTTCGCGAATATGTAGTTTCGCGATTTCCACTTGATAAAATGATAGGCTCTTGCCGGGAGCGAACCGTTTCTTTAGATGTTGAATTAACGCTTTTACGGTGGTAAACTTGTGCTCTAATGTGCATCTACGTGCTGGCCCGACGAGCTTAGTAAGAACAATTGCCAGATACTCGGTTTCCGTACCCTCCGGAATCAAAGTTAACCCGTCCTCTAAAGTTTGTACGAAACGAATCAAAGAGGGGTCTTCCCCGTCAAAGGTCGGAATAGTCGAAGTAATATTCTGTAAGCATGTCTTTTGCGTCAACAGCGACATAGAATTAGCAAGTGAAACCGTCAAGTTCATTATGTCAACAGAAGAGGTATTTGCAGTCATATTCTGCATTTTTTAAGAAGAGTAACTAGAGAAAACTAGTATATTATTTATAGAAGCGTAACTAGCGAAAACTAGTATATAGCTAATAATTTTTTAAGAAGTATAACTAGAGGAAACTAGTATATTGAAATCTTTTAACTAGGAAAACTAGTATATTAATGATATAAAGCGTGACTAGGAAAACTAGTATATTGCTAGTAATATCCAGACGTGACTAGGAAAACTAGTATATTGTCGATACTCAGCTACGAGTAATTTAACGTAGTAAACCCAAAATTAAAGTGATCCTAAAATAATTGAACATATCCCACCGCTGTCACCAGTTCTGTTACGAGCCAGGGCCGCGAGCAGCACGAGTGGCCGGCGAAGTGTTGTTGTACTAGGAATATGGTATCAGTTTGTTAGTTAAAGGTACGCGGACGAACCCAATGCGAAATTGGGGAGCCGCTAGGATTATAGACAGCGAGGACGAACCTGACGCGAAGTCAGGGAGCCTCTAGGAATGGAGTCAAACGCAGACGAACCCGATGCGAAACCGGGGAGCTGCTAGGAAGTTGTAGAACGACGCGGACGAACCCAATGCGAAACTGGGGAGCCGCTAGGAGTTTGGATAAAAGCACAGACGAACCTGATGCGAAATCAGGGAGCTGTTAGGATAGTTAGTAAGCCTCGTAACTAGTATAATTTAGTGATACAATCCGAGCGGTAAGATTGTATCATGTGGGGACGTTCAATTACTCGATTAGGATATTGGACGATAATTATGGGTTTAATGAATTTGCGTTAATTATCAAAGAACACAGATATATTCTGATTATAAGAATTAGTGTTACAATTGTGTAATTGTCGCGAATGAATTGAGTTTGGAATAGAAAGAATTGAAAGTAGAAGTGTATTACCTAAACTAGATGCACGGTGTTGACGCACTGGCAATGCGGGGGTCTCGGAGCAACCTTATCACTGCCTAATAGATTTTACACCGAACTCGCGGAATCTATACGGTTAACTTTTGATTCGAAGGGGAACTTTAGCCCGATCTCACTGGTAGTTGACTTCCGAGATGCAGCACGACGCGACACGATTCGTGATTACGACAGTACTAGCCCACGAGAGTAGAAATGCAAGGGCTTATATACTCCTGCAATGACAGGTGGTACTTGTCAGTACCCTTTCAGTGAACATTCGTATTTTGTCAACGACCAGTTGGTCGTGCATATGTTTGGGCCCTAAACTAAACTAAACAGCTATGTAGATTTATCTAGGGTGGCTCTGTTCGTTTATCTAGGACGGTTCCTGCCAGAGATGATATTGAACACCTGTTCGTCATCCGTAACAAAAGTAATGGATAAAGTAACAAATTATAAAAACTTGTTTGTTTGAACAATTATTTCGACAAAAAATTGTTATTGAAATAATAATTAAAGTAACAAATTATAAAAACATGTTTGTTTGAACAATTATTTCGACAAAAAATTGTTATTGAAATAATAACTAAAGTAATGGACAAAGTAACAAATTATAAAAACATGTTTGTTGGAACAATTATTTCGACAAAAAATTGTTATTGAAATAATAATGAAAGTAATGGATAAAGTAACAAATTATAAAAACTTGTTTGTTTGAACAATTATTTCGACAAAAAATTGTTATTGCAATAATAATGAAAGTAATGGATAAAGTAACAAATTATAAAAACTTGTTTGTTTGAACAATTATTTCGACAAAAAATTGTTATTGCAATAATAATGAAAGTAATGGATAAAGTAACAAATTATAAAAACTTGTTTGTTTGAACAATTATTTCGACAAAAAATTGTTATTGAAATAATAATTAAAGTAATGGATAAAGTAACAAATTATAAAAACATGTTTGTTTGAACAATTATTTCGACAATAAATTGTTATTGAAATATTAATTAAAGTAATGGACAAAGTAACAAATTATAAAAACATGTTTGTTTGAACAATTATTTCGACAAAAAATTGTTATTGAAATAATAATGAAAGTAATGGATAAAGTAACAAATTATAAAAACTTGTTTGTTTGAACAATTATTTCGACAAAAAATTGTTATTGAAATAATAATGAAAGTAATGGATAAAGTAACAAATTATAAAAACTTGTTTGTTTGAACAATTATTTCGACAAAAAATTGTTATTGAAATATTAATTAAAGTAATGGATAAAGTAACAAATTATAAAAACTTGTTTGTTTGAACAATTATTTCGACAAAAAATTGTTATTGAAATAATAATTAAAGTAATGGATAAAATAACAAATTATAAAAATATGTTTGTTTGAACAATTGTTTCATCAATACGTTGTTATTGAAATTTGAAATAATAATGAAAGTGATGAACATAGAAAAAAGTTTGTGTACATTATGAAACGCAAGTAACCCGGTTACTAACCGGGTTACTCCGGTTACGAGAACCGAACCGGGTTCGGGTTAGCATTCGCGTCGCTGTCTGTAACCCGGTTAGACGGGTTACTCCGGTTACGAGAACCGAACCGGGTTCGGGTTAGCATTCGCATCGCTGTCTGTAACCCGGTTAGTCGGGTTACTCGGGTTACAGAAACCTTCCTCGGTTAACCGGGTTCGGGTTAGGGTTAGTTCCGCGGTTCGCATCCCTGAAACAATGCGCCGTACGCAATAAATAATGCGCAGTACGCAATACGCAATAAGCAATGCGCAATACGCAATAAACAATGCGCAGTACGCAATAAACAATGTGCAATGCTCAATAAACAATGGGCAATACGCAATAAACAATGCGCAGTACGCAATAAACAATGCGCAATACGCAATAAACAATGCGCAATACGCAATAACCAATGCGCAATACGCAATAAGCAATGCGAAATACGACATAAACAATGCGCAGGACGCAACAACCACTGCGCAAAATGCAATAAACAATGCGCATTACGCAATATACAATGAGCAATACGCTATTAGCAATGTGCAATACGCAATACACAATGCGCAACATGCAATAAACAATGCGCACTACGCAATAAGCAATGCTCAATACGCTATTAGCAATAGGCAATACGCAATAAACAATGAGCATTGCGCAATAAGCAATGCGCAATACGCAATAATCAATGCGCAATGCGCAATAAACAATGCGCTGTACGCAATAAACAATGCGCTGTACGCAATAAACAATGCCCAAAACGCAATAAACAATGCGCAATACGCAACAAACAATGCGCAATGCGCAATAAGCAATGCGCAATATGCAATACACAATGCGCAATACGCAATATACAATGAGCAATACGCTATTAGCAATGCGCAATACGCAATACACAATGCGCAATACGCAATAACCAATGCGCAATACGCAATAACCAATGCGCAATACGCAATAAGCAATGCGCAATACGCAATAATCAATGCGCAATACGCAATAAACAATGCGCAATACGCAATAGCCAATGCGCAATACGCAATAAGCAATGCGCAGTACGCAATAAACAATGCCCAATACGCAATAAACAATGCGCAATGCGCAATAAGCAATGCGCAATACGCAATAATCAATGCGCAATGCGCAATAATCAATGCGTATGGCGCAATAAACAATGCGCAAAACGCAATAAACAATGCGCCGTAGGCAATAAATAATGCGCAGTACGCAATACGCAATAAGCAATGCGCAATACGCAATAAACAATGCGCAGTACGCAATAAACAATGTGCAATGCTCAATAAACAATGGGCAATACGCAATAAACAATGCGCAGTACGCAATAAACAATGCGCAATACGCAATAAACAATGCGCAATACGCAATAACCAATGCGCAATACGCAATAAGCAATGCGCAATACGACATAAACAATGCGCAGGACGCAACAACCACTGCGCAAAATGCAATAAACAATGCGCATTACGCAATATACAATGAGCAATACGCTATTAGCAATGTGCAATACGCAATACACAATGCGCAACATGCAATAAACAATGCGCACTACGCAATAAGCAATGCTCAATACGCTATTAGCAATAGGCAATACGCAATAAACAATGAGCATTGCGCAATAAGCAATGCGCAATACGCAATAATCAATGCGCAATGCGCAATAAACAATGCGCTGTACGCAATAAACAATGCCCAAAACGCAATAAACAATGCGCAATACGCAACAAACAATGCGCAATGCGCAATAAGCAATGCGCAATGCGCAATAAACAATGCGTATTACGCAGTAAACAATGCGCAATACGCAATACGCAATAATCAATGCGCAATACACAATAAACAATGCGCAATACGCAATAAACAATGCGCAATACGCAATAAACAATGCGCAGTACGCAATAACCAATGCGCAATACGCAATAAGCAATGCGCAATACGAAATAAACAATGCGCCGGACGCAACAACCACTGCGCAATATGCAATAAACAATGCGCAATACGCCATATACAATGAGCAGTACGCAATAAATAATGCGCCATACAAAATAACCAATGCGCAATACGCAATAAACAATGCGCAGTACGCAATAAACAATGCGCCATACAAAATAACCAATGCGCAATACGCAATAACCAATGCGCAGTACGCAATAAACAATGTCCAATGCTCAATAAACAATGCGCAATGCGCAATATGCAATGCGCAATACGCAATAATCAATGCGCAGTACGCAATATCCAGTGCGCAATACGCAATAAGCAATGCGCAATACGCAATAAACAATGCGCCCGTACGCAATAAACAATGTGCAATGCTCAATAAACAATGCGCAATACGCAATAAACAATGCGCAATACGCAATTACCAATGCGCAATACGCAATAAGCAATGCGCAATATGCAATACACAATGCGCAATACGCAATATACAATGAGCAATACGCTATTAGCAATGCGCAATACGCAATACACAATGCGCAATACGCAATAACCAATGCGCAATACGCAATAAGCAATGCGCAATACGCAATAATCAATGCGCAATACGCAATAAACAATGCGCAATACGCAATAACCAATGCGCAATACGCAATAAGCAATGCGCAGTACGCAATAAACAATGCGTATGGCGCAATAAACAATGCGCAATGCGCAATACGCAATAATCAATGCGCAATGCGCAATACGCAATAATCAATGCGCAATGCGCAATAAACAATGCGTATGGCGCAATAAACAATGCGCAATGCGCAATACGCAATAATCAATGCGCAATGCGCAATACGCAATAATCGATGCGCAATGCGCAATACGCAATAATCAATGCGCAATGCGCAATACGCAATAATCAATGCGCAATACGCAATAGCCAATGCGCAATACGCAATAAGCAATGCGCAGTACGCAATAAACAATGCCCAATACGCAATAAACAATGCGCAATGCGCAATAAGCAATGCGCAATACGCAATAATCAATGCGCAATGCGCAATAATCAATGCGTATGGCGCAATAAACAATGCGCAAAACGCAATAAACAATGCGCCGTAGGCAATAAATAATGCGCAGTACGCAATACGCAATAAGCAATGCGCAATACGCAATAAACAATGCGCAGTACGCAATAAACAATGTGCAATGCTCAATAAACAATGGGCAATACGCAATAAACAATGCGCAGTACGCAATAAACAATGCGCAATACGCAATAAACAATGCGCAATACTCAATAACCAATGCGCAATACGCAATAAGCAATGCGCAATACGACATAAACAATGCGCAGGACGCAACAACCACTGCGCAAAATGCAATAAACAATGCGCATTACGCAATATACAATGAGCAATACGCTATTAGCAATGTGCAATACGCAATACACAATGCGCAACATGCAATAAACAATGCGCACTACGCAATAAGCAATGCTCAATACGCTATTAGCAATAGGCAATACGCAATAAACAATGAGCATTGCGCAATAAGCAATGCGCAATACGCAATAATCAATGCGCAATGCGCAATAAACAATGCGCTGTACGCAATAAACAATGCCCAAAACGCAATAAACAATGCGCAATACGCAACAAACAATGCGCAATGCGCAATAAGCAATGCGCAATGCGCAATAAACAATGCGTATTACGCAGTAAACAATGCGCAATACGCAATACGCAATAATCAATGCGCAATACACAATAAACAATGCGCAATACGCAATAAACAATGCGCAATACGCAATAAACAATGCGCAGTACGCAATAACCAATGCGCAATACGCAATAAGCAATGCGCAATACGAAATAAACAATGCGCCGGACGCAACAACCACTGCGCAATATGCAATAAACAATGCGCAATACGCCATATACAATGAGCAGTACGCAATAAATAATGCGCCATACAAAATAACCAATGCGCAATACGCAATAAACAATGCGCAGTACGCAATAAACAATGCGCCATACAAAATAACCAATGCGCAATACGCAATAACCAATGCGCAGTACGCAATAAACAATGTCCAATGCTCAATAAACAATGCGCAATGCGCAATATGCAATGCGCAATACGCAATAATCAATGCGCAGTACGCAATATCCAGTGCGCAATACGCAATAAGCAATGCGCAATACGCAATAAACAATGCGCCCGTACGCAATAAACAATGTGCAATGCTCAATAAACAATGCGCAATACGCAATAAACAATGCGCAATACGCAATTACCAATGCGCAATACGCAATAAGCAATGCGCAATATGCAATACACAATGCGCAATACGCAATATACAATGAGCAATACGCTATTAGCAATGCGCAATACGCAATACACAATGCGCAATACGCAATAACCAATGCGCAATACGCAATAAGCAATGCGCAATACGCAATAATCAATGCGCAATACGCAATAAACAATGCGCAATACGCAATAACCAATGCGCAATACGCAATAAGCAATGCGCAGTACGCAATAAACAATGCGTATGGCGCAATAAACAATGCGCAATGCGCAATACGCAATAATCAATGCGCAATGCGCAATACGCAATAATCAATGCGCAATGCGCAATAAACAATGCGTATGGCGCAATAAACAATGCGCAATGCGCAATACGCAATAATCAATGCGCAATGCGCAATACGCAATAATCGATGCGCAATGCGCAATACGCAATAATCAATGCGCAATGCGCAATACGCAATAATCAATGCGCAATACGCAATAAACAATGCGCAATACGCAATAACCAATGCGCAATACGCAATATACAATGAGCAATACGCTATTAGCAATGCGCAATACGCAATATACAATGAGCAATACACTATTAGCAATGCGCAATACGCAATACACAATGCAGAACATGCAATAAACAATGCGCACTACGCAATACGCAATGCGTAATGCGCAATAAACAATGCGCAATGCTCAATAAACAATGCGCAATGCTCAATAAACAATGCGCAATGCGCAGTAAACAATGCGCAATACGCAATCAACAATGCGTATTACGCAATAACCAATGCGCAATGCGCAATACGCAATAATCAATGCGCAATACGCAATAAACAATGCGCAATACGCAATTAACAATGCGCAATACGCAATAACCAATGCGCAACACGCAATAAGCAATGCGCAATACGCAATAAACAATGCGCAGTAAGCAATAAACAATGCTCAATGCGCAATAAACAATGACCAATACGCTATTAGCAATTCGCAGTACGCAATAAACAATGCGCACTACGCTATAAATAATGCGCAATACGCAATAAACAATGCGCAATGCGCAATAAGCAATGACTACGTAATAATCAATGCGCAATACGCAATAAACAATGCGCAACACGCAATAAACAATGCGCACTACGCAATACGCAATAAACAACGCGCAATACGCTATTAGCAATGCGCAATACGCAATAAACAATGAACAATACGCTATTAGCAATGCGCAACACGCAATAAACTATGCGCAATACGGAATAAACAATGCGCAATACGCAATAAACAATGCGCAATACGCAATAACCAATGCGCAATACGCAATAAGCAATGCGCAATACGAAATAAACAATGCGCAGGACGCAACAACCACTGCGCAATATGCAATAAACAATGCGCAATACGCTATTAGCAATGCGCAAAACGCAATACACAATGCGCAACATGCAATATCCAATGCGCACTACGCAATAAGCAATGCTCAATACGCTATTAGCAATGCGCAATACGCAATAAACAATGCGCAATGCGCAATACACAATAATCAATGCGCAATGCGCAATAAACGATGCGCAGTACGCAATAAACAATGCCCAAAACGCAATAAACAATGCGCAGTACGCAATAAATAATGCGCCATACAAAATAACCAATGGGCAATACGCAATAAACAATGCGCAGTACGCAACAAACAATGCGCAATACGCAATCAACAATGCGTATTACGCAATAACCAATGCGCAATGCGCAATACGCAATAATCAATGCGCAATACGCAATAAACAATGCGCAATACGCAATAACCAATGCGCAATACGCAATACGCAATAAGCAATGCGCAATACGAAATAAACAATGCGCAGGACGCAACAACCACTGCGCAATATCCAATTCGCACTACGCAAGCAACAATGCGCAATGCGCAATACGCAATAAACAATGCGCAATGCGCAATACGCAATAATCAATGCGCTGTACGCAATAAACAATGCCCAAAACGCAATAAACAATGCGCAGTACGCAATAAATAATGCGCCATACAAAATAACCAATGCGCAATACGCAATAACCAATGCGCAGTACGCAATAAACAATGTGCAATGCTCAATAAACAATGCGCAATGCTCAATAAACAATGCGCAATGCTCAATAAACAATGCGCAATACGCAGTAAACAATGCGTAATGCGCAATAAACAATGCGCAATGCTCAATAAACAATGCGCAATGCTCAATAAACAATGCGCAATACGCAGTAAACAATGCGCAATACGCAATCAACAATGCGTATTACGCAATAACCAATGCGCAATGCGCAATACGCAATAATCAGTGCGCAATACGCAATAAACAATGCGCAATACGCAATGCGCAGGACGCAACAACCACTGCGCAAAATGCAATAAACAATGCGCATTACGCAATATACAATGAGCAATACGCAATAAACAATGAGCATTGCGCAATAAGCAATGCTCAATACGCTATTAGCAATAGGCAATACGCAATAAACAATGAGCATTGCGCAATAAGCAATGCGCAATACGCAATAATCAATGCGCAATGCGCAATAAACAATGCGCTGTACGCAATAAACAATGCCCTGTACGCAATAAACAATGCCCAAAACGCAATAAACAATGCGCAATACGCAACAAACAATGCGCAATGCGCAATAAGCAATGCGCAATGCGCAATAAACAATGCGTATTACGCAGTAAACAATGCGCAATACGCAATACGCAATAATCAATGCGCAATACACAATAAACAATGCGCAATACGCAATAAACAATGCTCAATACGCAATAAACAATGCGCAATACGCAATAACCAATGCGCAATCCGCAATAAGCAATGCGCAATACGAAATAAACAATGCGCAGGACACAACAACCACTGCGCAATATGCAATAAACAATGCGCAATACGCCATATACAATGAGCAGTACGCAATAAATAATGCGCCATACAAAATAACCAATGCGCAATACGCAATAAACAATGCGCAGTACGCAATAAACAATGCGCCATACAAAATAACCAATGCGCAATACGCAATAACCAATGCGCAGTACGCAATAAACAATGTCCAATGCTCAATAAACAATGCGCAATGCGCAATATGCAATGCGCAATACGCAATAATCAATGCGCAGTACGCAATATCCAGTGCGCAATACGCAATAAGCAATGCGCAATACGCAATAAACAATGCGCCCGTACGCAATAAACAATGTGCAATGCTCAATAAACAATGCGCAATACGCAATAAACAATGCGCAATACGCAATTACCAATGCGCAATACGCAATAAGCAATGCGCAATATGCAATACACAATGCGCAATACGCAATATACAATGAGCAATACGCTATTAGCAATGCGCAATACGAAATACACAATGCGCAATACGCAATAACCAATGCGCAATACGCAATAAGCAATGCGCAATACGCAATAATCAATGCGCAATACGCAATAAACAATGCGCAATACGCAATAACCAATGCGCAATACGCAATAAGCAATGCGCAGTACGCAATAAACAATGCCCAATACGCAATAAACAATGCGCAATGCGCAATAAGCAATGCGCAATACGTAATAATCAATGCGCAATGCGCAATAAACAATGCGTAAGGCGCAATAAACAATGCGCAATGCGCAATACGCAATAATCAATGCGCAATGCGCAATAAACAATGCGTATGGCGCAATAAACAATGCGCAATGCTCAATAAACAATGCGCAATACGCAGTAAACAATGCGCAATACGCAATCAACAATGCGTATTACGCAATAACCAATGCGCAATGCGCAATACGCAATAATCAATGCGCAATACGCAATAAACAATGCGCAATACGCAATTAACAATGCGCAATACGCAATAACCAATGCGCAACACGCAATAAGCAATGCGCAATACGCAATAAACAATGCGCAGTAAGCAATAAACAATGCTCAATGCGCAATAAACAATGACCAATACGCTATTAGCAATTCGCAGTACGCAATAAACAATGCGCACTACGCTATAAACAATGCGCACTACGCAATACGCAATAAACAACGCGCAATACGCTATTAGCAATGCGCAATACGCAATAAACAATGAACAATACGCTATTAGCAATGCGCAATACGGAATAAAGAATGCGCAATACGCAATAAACAATGCGCAATACGCAATAACCAATGCGCAATACGCAATAAGCAATGCGCAATACGAAATAAACAATGCGCAGGACGCAACAACCACTGCGCAATATGCAATAAACAATGCGCAATACGCTATTAGCAATGCGCAAAACGCAATACACAATGCGCAACATGCAATATCCAATGCGCACTACGCAATAAGCAATGCTCAATACTCTATTAGCAATGCGCAATACGCAATAAACAATGCGCAATACGCAATAACCAATGCGCAATACGCAATACGCAATAAGCAATGCGCAATACGAAATAAACAATGCGCAGGACGCAACAACCACTGCGCAATATCCAATGCGCACTACGCAAGCAACAATGCGCAATGCGCAATACGTAATAATCAATGCGCTGTACGCAATAAACAATGCCCAAAACGCAATAAACAATGCGCAGTACGCAATAAATAATGCGCCATACAAAATAACCAATGGGCAATACGCAATAAACAATGCGCAGTACGCAACAAACAATGCACCATACAAAATAACCAATGCGCAATACGCAATAACCAATGCGCAGTACGCAATAAACAATGTGCAATGCTCAATAAACAATGCGCAATGCTCAATAAACAATGCGCAATGCTCAATAAACAATGCGCAATACGCAGTAAACAATGCGTAATGCGCAATAAACAATGCGCAATGCTCAATAAACAATACGCAATGCTCAATAAACAATGCGCAATACGCAGTAAACAATGCGCAATACGCAATAAACAATGCGCACTACGCAATACGCAATAAACAATGCGCACTACGCAATACGCAATAAACAACGCGCAGTACGCTATTAGCAATGCGCAATACGCAATAAACAATGAACAATACGCTATTAGCAATGCGCAATACGGAATAAACAATGCGCAATACGCAATAAACAATGCGCAATACGCAATAACCAATGCGCAATACGCAATAAGCAATGCGCAATACGAAATAAACAATGCGCAGGACGCATCAACCACTGCGCAATATGCAATAAACAATGCGCAATACGCAATATACAATGAGCAATACGCTATTAGCAATGCGCAAAACGCAATACACAATGCGCAACATGCAATATCCAATGCGCACTACGCAATAAGCAATGCTCAATACGCTATTAGCAATGCGCAATACGCAATACGCAATAACCAATGCGCAATACGCAATAAGCAATGCGCAATACGAAATAAACAATGCGCAGGACGCAACAACCACTGCGCAATATCCAATGCGCACTACGCAATCAACAATGCGCAATGCGCAATACGCAATAAACAATGCGCAACGCGCAATACGCAATAATCAATGCGCTGTACGCAATAAACAATGCCCAAAACGCAATAAACAATGCGCAGTACGCAATAAATAATGCGCCATACAAAATAACCAATGCGCAATACGCAATAACCAATGCGCAGTACGCAATAAACAATGTGCAATGCTCAATAAACAATGCGCAATGCTCAATAAACAATGCGCAATGCTCAATAAACAATGCGCAATACGCAGTAAACAATGCGTAATGCGCAATAAACAATGCGCAATGCTCAATAAACAATGCGCAATGCTCAATAAACAATGCGCAATACGCAGTAAACAATGCGCAATACGCAATCAACAATGCGTATTACGCAATAACCAATGCGCAATGCGCAATACGCAATAATCAGTGCGCAATACGCAATAAACAATGCGCAATACGCAATGCGCAGGACGCAACAACCACTGCGCAAAATGCAATAAACAATGCGCATTACGCAATATACAATGAGCAATACGCAATAAACAATGAGCATTGCGCAATAAGCAATGCTCAATACGCTATTAGCAATAGGCAATACGCAATAAACAATGAGCATTGCGCAATAAGCAATGCGCAATACGCAATAATCAATGCGCAATGCGCAATAAACAATGCGCTGTACGCAATAAACAATGCCCTGTACGCAATAAACAATGCCCAAAACGCAATAAACAATGCGCAATACGCAACAAACAATGCGCAATGCGCAATAAGCAATGCGCAATGCGCAATAAACAATGCGTATTACGCAGTAAACAATGCGCAATACGCAATACGCAATAATCAATGCGCAATACACAATAAACAATGCGCAATACGCAATAAACAATGCTCAATACGCAATAAACAATGCGCAATACGCAATAACCAATGCGCAATCCGCAATAAGCAATGCGCAATACGAAATAAACAATGCGCAGGACACAACAACCACTGCGCAATATGCAATAAACAATGCGCAATACGCCATATACAATGAGCAGTACGCAATAAATAATGCGCCATACAAAATAACCAATGCGCAATACGCAATAAACAATGCGCAGTACGCAATAAACAATGCGCCATACAAAATAACCAATGCGCAATACGCAATAACCAATGCGCAGTACGCAATAAACAATGTCCAATGCTCAATAAACAATGCGCAATGCGCAATATGCAATGCGCAATACGCAATAATCAATGCGCAGTACGCAATATCCAGTGCGCAATACGCAATAAGCAATGCGCAATACGCAATAAACAATGCGCCCGTACGCAATAAACAATGTGCAATGCTCAATAAACAATGCGCAATACGCAATAAACAATGCGCAATACGCAATTACCAATGCGCAATACGCAATAAGCAATGCGCAATATGCAATACACAATGCGCAATACGCAATATACAATGAGCAATACGCTATTAGCAATGCGCAATACGAAATACACAATGCGCAATACGCAATAACCAATGCGCAATACGCAATAAGCAATGCGCAATACGCAATAATCAATGCGCAATACGCAATAAACAATGCGCAATACGCAATAACCAATGCGCAATACGCAATAAGCAATGCGCAGTACGCAATAAACAATGCCCAATACGCAATAAACAATGCGCAATGCGCAATAAGCAATGCGCAATACGTAATAATCAATGCGCAATGCGCAATAAACAATGCGTAAGGCGCAATAAACAATGCGCAATGCGCAATACGCAATAATCAATGCGCAATGCGCAATAAACAATGCGTATGGCGCAATAAACAATGCGCAATGCTCAATAAACAATGCGCAATACGCAGTAAACAATGCGCAATACGCAATCAACAATGCGTATTACGCAATAACCAATGCGCAATGCGCAATACGCAATAATCAATGCGCAATACGCAATAAACAATGCGCAATACGCAATTAACAATGCGCAATACGCAATAACCAATGCGCAACACGCAATAAGCAATGCGCAATACGCAATAAACAATGCGCAGTAAGCAATAAACAATGCTCAATGCGCAATAAACAATGACCAATACGCTATTAGCAATTCGCAGTACGCAATAAACAATGCGCACTACGCTATAAACAATGCGCACTACGCAATACGCAATAAACAACGCGCAATACGCTATTAGCAATGCGCAATACGCAATAAACAATGAACAATACGCTATTAGCAATGCGCAATACGGAATAAAGAATGCGCAATACGCAATAAACAATGCGCAATACGCAATAACCAATGCGCAATACGCAATAAGCAATGCGCAATACGAAATAAACAATGCGCAGGACGCAACAACCACTGCGCAATATGCAATAAACAATGCGCAATACGCTATTAGCAATGCGCAAAACGCAATACACAATGCGCAACATGCAATATCCAATGCGCACTACGCAATAAGCAATGCTCAATACTCTATTAGCAATGCGCAATACGCAATAAACAATGCGCAATACGCAATAACCAATGCGCAATACGCAATACGCAATAAGCAATGCGCAATACGAAATAAACAATGCGCAGGACGCAACAACCACTGCGCAATATCCAATGCGCACTACGCAAGCAACAATGCGCAATGCGCAATACGTAATAATCAATGCGCTGTACGCAATAAACAATGCCCAAAACGCAATAAACAATGCGCAGTACGCAATAAATAATGCGCCATACAAAATAACCAATGGGCAATACGCAATAAACAATGCGCAGTACGCAACAAACAATGCACCATACAAAATAACCAATGCGCAATACGCAATAACCAATGCGCAGTACGCAATAAACAATGTGCAATGCTCAATAAACAATGCGCAATGCTCAATAAACAATGCGCAATGCTCAATAAACAATGCGCAATACGCAGTAAACAATGCGTAATGCGCAATAAACAATGCGCAATGCTCAATAAACAATACGCAATGCTCAATAAACAATGCGCAATACGCAGTAAACAATGCGCAATACGCAATAAACAATGCGCACTACGCAATACGCAATAAACAATGCGCACTACGCAATACGCAATAAACAACGCGCAGTACGCTATTAGCAATGCGCAATACGCAATAAACAATGAACAATACGCTATTAGCAATGCGCAATACGGAATAAACAATGCGCAATACGCAATAAACAATGCGCAATACGCAATAACCAATGCGCAATACGCAATAAGCAATGCGCAATACGAAATAAACAATGCGCAGGACGCATCAACCACTGCGCAATATGCAATAAACAATGCGCAATACGCAATATACAATGAGCAATACGCTATTAGCAATGCGCAAAACGCAATACACAATGCGCAACATGCAATATCCAATGCGCACTACGCAATAAGCAATGCTCAATACGCTATTAGCAATGCGCAATACGCAATACGCAATAACCAATGCGCAATACGCAATAAGCAATGCGCAATACGAAATAAACAATGCGCAGGACGCAACAACCACTGCGCAATATCCAATGCGCACTACGCAATCAACAATGCGCAATGCGCAATACGCAATAAACAATGCGCAACGCGCAATACGCAATAATCAATGCGCAATGCGCAATAAACGATGCGCTGTACGCAATAAACAATGCCCAAAACGCAATAAACAATGCGCAGTACGCAATAAATAATGCGCCATACAAAATAACCAATGGGCAATACGCAATAAACAATGCGCAGTAAGCAATAAACAATGCTCAATGCGCAATATACAATGACCAATACGCTATTAGCAATTCGCAGTACGCAATACACAATGCGCAACATGCAATATCCAATGCGCACTACGCAATAAGCAATGCTCAATACGCTATTAGCAATGCGCAATACGCAATAAACAATGCGCAATGCGCAATACACAATAATCAATGCGCAATGCGCAATAAACGATGCGCAGTACGCAATAAACAATGCCCAAAACGCAATAAACAATGCGCAGTACGCAATAAATAATGCGGCATACAAAATAACCAATGGGCAATACGCAATAAGCAATGCGCAGTACGCAATAAACAATGCGTATGGCGCAATAAACAATGCGCAATGCGCAATACGCAATAATCAATGCGCAATGCGCAATACGCAATAATCAATGCGCAATGCGCAATAAACAATGCGTATGGCGCAATAAACAATGCGCAATGCGCAATACGCAATAATCAATGCGCAATGCGCAATACGCAATAATCGATGCGCAATGCGCAATACGCAATAATCAATGCGCAATGCGCAATACGCAATAATCAATGCGCAATACGCAATAAACAATGCGCAATACGCAATAACCAATGCGCAATACGCAATATACAATGAGCAATACGCTATTAGCAATGCGCAATACGCAATATACAATGAGCAATACACTATTAGCAATGCGCAATACGCAATACACAATGCAGAACATGCAATAAACAATGCGCACTACGCAATACGCAATGCGTAATGCGCAATAAACAATGCGCAATGCTCAATAAACAATGCGCAATGCTCAATAAACAATGCGCAATGCGCAGTAAACAATGCGCAATACGCAATCAACAATGCGTATTACGCAATAACCAATGCGCAATGCGCAATACGCAATAATCAATGCGCAATACGCAATAAACAATGCGCAATACGCAATTAACAATGCGCAATACGCAATAACCAATGCGCAACACGCAATAAGCAATGCGCAATACGCAATAAACAATGCGCAGTAAGCAATAAACAATGCTCAATGCGCAATAAACAATGACCAATACGCTATTAGCAATTCGCAGTACGCAATAAACAATGCGCACTACGCTATAAATAATGCGCAATACGCAATAAACAATGCGCAATGCGCAATAAGCAATGACTACGTAATAATCAATGCGCAATACGCAATAAACAATGCGCAACACGCAATAAACAATGCGCACTACGCAATACGCAATAAACAACGCGCAATACGCTATTAGCAATGCGCAATACGCAATAAACAATGAACAATACGCTATTAGCAATGCGCAACACGCAATAAACTATGCGCAATACGGAATAAACAATGCGCAATACGCAATAAACAATGCGCAATACGCAATAACCAATGCGCAATACGCAATAAGCAATGCGCAATACGAAATAAACAATGCGCAGGACGCAACAACCACTGCGCAATATGCAATAAACAATGCGCAATACGCTATTAGCAATGCGCAAAACGCAATACACAATGCGCAACATGCAATATCCAATGCGCACTACGCAATAAGCAATGCTCAATACGCTATTAGCAATGCGCAATACGCAATAAACAATGCGCAATGCGCAATACACAATAATCAATGCGCAATGCGCAATAAACGATGCGCAGTACGCAATAAACAATGCCCAAAACGCAATAAACAATGCGCAGTACGCAATAAATAATGCGCCATACAAAATAACCAATGGGCAATACGCAATAAACAATGCGCAGTACGCAACAAACAATGCGCAATACGCAATCAACAATGCGTATTACGCAATAACCAATGCGCAATGCGCAATACGCAATAATCAATGCGCAATACGCAATAAACAATGCGCAATACGCAATAACCAATGCGCAATACGCAATACGCAATAAGCAATGCGCAATACGAAATAAACAATGCGCAGGACGCAACAACCACTGCGCAATATCCAATTCGCACTACGCAAGCAACAATGCGCAATGCGCAATACGCAATAAACAATGCGCAATGCGCAATACGCAATAATCAATGCGCTGTACGCAATAAACAATGCCCAAAACGCAATAAACAATGCGCAGTACGCAATAAATAATGCGCCATACAAAATAACCAATGCGCAATACGCAATAACCAATGCGCAGTACGCAATAAACAATGTGCAATGCTCAATAAACAATGCGCAATGCTCAATAAACAATGCGCAATGCTCAATAAACAATGCGCAATACGCAGTAAACAATGCGTAATGCGCAATAAACAATGCGCAATGCTCAATAAACAATGCGCAATGCTCAATAAACAATGCGCAATACGCAGTAAACAATGCGCAATACGCAATCAACAATGCGTATTACGCAATAACCAATGCGCAATGCGCAATACGCAATAATCAGTGCGCAATACGCAATAAACAATGCGCAATACGCAATGCGCAGGACGCAACAACCACTGCGCAAAATGCAATAAACAATGCGCATTACGCAATATACAATGAGCAATACGCAATAAACAATGAGCATTGCGCAATAAGCAATGCTCAATACGCTATTAGCAATAGGCAATACGCAATAAACAATGAGCATTGCGCAATAAGCAATGCGCAATACGCAATAATCAATGCGCAATGCGCAATAAACAATGCGCTGTACGCAATAAACAATGCCCTGTACGCAATAAACAATGCCCAAAACGCAATAAACAATGCGCAATACGCAACAAACAATGCGCAATGCGCAATAAGCAATGCGCAATGCGCAATAAACAATGCGTATTACGCAGTAAACAATGCGCAATACGCAATACGCAATAATCAATGCGCAATACACAATAAACAATGCGCAATACGCAATAAACAATGCTCAATACGCAATAAACAATGCGCAATACGCAATAACCAATGCGCAATCCGCAATAAGCAATGCGCAATACGAAATAAACAATGCGCAGGACACAACAACCACTGCGCAATATGCAATAAACAATGCGCAATACGCCATATACAATGAGCAGTACGCAATAAATAATGCGCCATACAAAATAACCAATGCGCAATACGCAATAAACAATGCGCAGTACGCAATAAACAATGCGCCATACAAAATAACCAATGCGCAATACGCAATAACCAATGCGCAGTACGCAATAAACAATGTCCAATGCTCAATAAACAATGCGCAATGCGCAATATGCAATGCGCAATACGCAATAATCAATGCGCAGTACGCAATATCCAGTGCGCAATACGCAATAAGCAATGCGCAATACGCAATAAACAATGCGCCCGTACGCAATAAACAATGTGCAATGCTCAATAAACAATGCGCAATACGCAATAAACAATGCGCAATACGCAATTACCAATGCGCAATACGCAATAAGCAATGCGCAATATGCAATACACAATGCGCAATACGCAATATACAATGAGCAATACGCTATTAGCAATGCGCAATACGAAATACACAATGCGCAATACGCAATAACCAATGCGCAATACGCAATAAGCAATGCGCAATACGCAATAATCAATGCGCAATACGCAATAAACAATGCGCAATACGCAATAACCAATGCGCAATACGCAATAAGCAATGCGCAGTACGCAATAAACAATGCCCAATACGCAATAAACAATGCGCAATGCGCAATAAGCAATGCGCAATACGTAATAATCAATGCGCAATGCGCAATAAACAATGCGTAAGGCGCAATAAACAATGCGCAATGCGCAATACGCAATAATCAATGCGCAATGCGCAATAAACAATGCGTATGGCGCAATAAACAATGCGCAATGCTCAATAAACAATGCGCAATACGCAGTAAACAATGCGCAATACGCAATCAACAATGCGTATTACGCAATAACCAATGCGCAATGCGCAATACGCAATAATCAATGCGCAATACGCAATAAACAATGCGCAATACGCAATTAACAATGCGCAATACGCAATAACCAATGCGCAACACGCAATAAGCAATGCGCAATACGCAATAAACAATGCGCAGTAAGCAATAAACAATGCTCAATGCGCAATAAACAATGACCAATACGCTATTAGCAATTCGCAGTACGCAATAAACAATGCGCACTACGCTATAAACAATGCGCACTACGCAATACGCAATAAACAACGCGCAATACGCTATTAGCAATGCGCAATACGCAATAAACAATGAACAATACGCTATTAGCAATGCGCAATACGGAATAAAGAATGCGCAATACGCAATAAACAATGCGCAATACGCAATAACCAATGCGCAATACGCAATAAGCAATGCGCAATACGAAATAAACAATGCGCAGGACGCAACAACCACTGCGCAATATGCAATAAACAATGCGCAATACGCTATTAGCAATGCGCAAAACGCAATACACAATGCGCAACATGCAATATCCAATGCGCACTACGCAATAAGCAATGCTCAATACTCTATTAGCAATGCGCAATACGCAATAAACAATGCGCAATACGCAATAACCAATGCGCAATACGCAATACGCAATAAGCAATGCGCAATACGAAATAAACAATGCGCAGGACGCAACAACCACTGCGCAATATCCAATGCGCACTACGCAAGCAACAATGCGCAATGCGCAATACGTAATAATCAATGCGCTGTACGCAATAAACAATGCCCAAAACGCAATAAACAATGCGCAGTACGCAATAAATAATGCGCCATACAAAATAACCAATGGGCAATACGCAATAAACAATGCGCAGTACGCAACAAACAATGCACCATACAAAATAACCAATGCGCAATACGCAATAACCAATGCGCAGTACGCAATAAACAATGTGCAATGCTCAATAAACAATGCGCAATGCTCAATAAACAATGCGCAATGCTCAATAAACAATGCGCAATACGCAGTAAACAATGCGTAATGCGCAATAAACAATGCGCAATGCTCAATAAACAATACGCAATGCTCAATAAACAATGCGCAATACGCAGTAAACAATGCGCAATACGCAATAAACAATGCGCACTACGCAATACGCAATAAACAATGCGCACTACGCAATACGCAATAAACAACGCGCAGTACGCTATTAGCAATGCGCAATACGCAATAAACAATGAACAATACGCTATTAGCAATGCGCAATACGGAATAAACAATGCGCAATACGCAATAAACAATGCGCAATACGCAATAACCAATGCGCAATACGCAATAAGCAATGCGCAATACGAAATAAACAATGCGCAGGACGCATCAACCACTGCGCAATATGCAATAAACAATGCGCAATACGCAATATACAATGAGCAATACGCTATTAGCAATGCGCAAAACGCAATACACAATGCGCAACATGCAATATCCAATGCGCACTACGCAATAAGCAATGCTCAATACGCTATTAGCAATGCGCAATACGCAATACGCAATAACCAATGCGCAATACGCAATAAGCAATGCGCAATACGAAATAAACAATGCGCAGGACGCAACAACCACTGCGCAATATCCAATGCGCACTACGCAATCAACAATGCGCAATGCGCAATACGCAATAAACAATGCGCAACGCGCAATACGCAATAATCAATGCGCTGTACGCAATAAACAATGCCCAAAACGCAATAAACAATGCGCAGTACGCAATAAATAATGCGCCATACAAAATAACCAATGCGCAATACGCAATAACCAATGCGCAGTACGCAATAAACAATGTGCAATGCTCAATAAACAATGCGCAATGCTCAATAAACAATGCGCAATGCTCAATAAACAATGCGCAATACGCAGTAAACAATGCGTAATGCGCAATAAACAATGCGCAATGCTCAATAAACAATGCGCAATGCTCAATAAACAATGCGCAATACGCAGTAAACAATGCGCAATACGCAATCAACAATGCGTATTACGCAATAACCAATGCGCAATGCGCAATACGCAATAATCAGTGCGCAATACGCAATAAACAATGCGCAATACGCAATGCGCAGGACGCAACAACCACTGCGCAAAATGCAATAAACAATGCGCATTACGCAATATACAATGAGCAATACGCAATAAACAATGAGCATTGCGCAATAAGCAATGCTCAATACGCTATTAGCAATAGGCAATACGCAATAAACAATGAGCATTGCGCAATAAGCAATGCGCAATACGCAATAATCAATGCGCAATGCGCAATAAACAATGCGCTGTACGCAATAAACAATGCCCTGTACGCAATAAACAATGCCCAAAACGCAATAAACAATGCGCAATACGCAACAAACAATGCGCAATGCGCAATAAGCAATGCGCAATGCGCAATAAACAATGCGTATTACGCAGTAAACAATGCGCAATACGCAATACGCAATAATCAATGCGCAATACACAATAAACAATGCGCAATACGCAATAAACAATGCTCAATACGCAATAAACAATGCGCAATACGCAATAACCAATGCGCAATCCGCAATAAGCAATGCGCAATACGAAATAAACAATGCGCAGGACACAACAACCACTGCGCAATATGCAATAAACAATGCGCAATACGCCATATACAATGAGCAGTACGCAATAAATAATGCGCCATACAAAATAACCAATGCGCAATACGCAATAAACAATGCGCAGTACGCAATAAACAATGCGCCATACAAAATAACCAATGCGCAATACGCAATAACCAATGCGCAGTACGCAATAAACAATGTCCAATGCTCAATAAACAATGCGCAATGCGCAATATGCAATGCGCAATACGCAATAATCAATGCGCAGTACGCAATATCCAGTGCGCAATACGCAATAAGCAATGCGCAATACGCAATAAACAATGCGCCCGTACGCAATAAACAATGTGCAATGCTCAATAAACAATGCGCAATACGCAATAAACAATGCGCAATACGCAATTACCAATGCGCAATACGCAATAAGCAATGCGCAATATGCAATACACAATGCGCAATACGCAATATACAATGAGCAATACGCTATTAGCAATGCGCAATACGAAATACACAATGCGCAATACGCAATAACCAATGCGCAATACGCAATAAGCAATGCGCAATACGCAATAATCAATGCGCAATACGCAATAAACAATGCGCAATACGCAATAACCAATGCGCAATACGCAATAAGCAATGCGCAGTACGCAATAAACAATGCCCAATACGCAATAAACAATGCGCAATGCGCAATAAGCAATGCGCAATACGTAATAATCAATGCGCAATGCGCAATAAACAATGCGTAAGGCGCAATAAACAATGCGCAATGCGCAATACGCAATAATCAATGCGCAATGCGCAATAAACAATGCGTATGGCGCAATAAACAATGCGCAATGCTCAATAAACAATGCGCAATACGCAGTAAACAATGCGCAATACGCAATCAACAATGCGTATTACGCAATAACCAATGCGCAATGCGCAATACGCAATAATCAATGCGCAATACGCAATAAACAATGCGCAATACGCAATTAACAATGCGCAATACGCAATAACCAATGCGCAACACGCAATAAGCAATGCGCAATACGCAATAAACAATGCGCAGTAAGCAATAAACAATGCTCAATGCGCAATAAACAATGACCAATACGCTATTAGCAATTCGCAGTACGCAATAAACAATGCGCACTACGCTATAAACAATGCGCACTACGCAATACGCAATAAACAACGCGCAATACGCTATTAGCAATGCGCAATACGCAATAAACAATGAACAATACGCTATTAGCAATGCGCAATACGGAATAAAGAATGCGCAATACGCAATAAACAATGCGCAATACGCAATAACCAATGCGCAATACGCAATAAGCAATGCGCAATACGAAATAAACAATGCGCAGGACGCAACAACCACTGCGCAATATGCAATAAACAATGCGCAATACGCTATTAGCAATGCGCAAAACGCAATACACAATGCGCAACATGCAATATCCAATGCGCACTACGCAATAAGCAATGCTCAATACTCTATTAGCAATGCGCAATACGCAATAAACAATGCGCAATACGCAATAACCAATGCGCAATACGCAATACGCAATAAGCAATGCGCAATACGAAATAAACAATGCGCAGGACGCAACAACCACTGCGCAATATCCAATGCGCACTACGCAAGCAACAATGCGCAATGCGCAATACGTAATAATCAATGCGCTGTACGCAATAAACAATGCCCAAAACGCAATAAACAATGCGCAGTACGCAATAAATAATGCGCCATACAAAATAACCAATGGGCAATACGCAATAAACAATGCGCAGTACGCAACAAACAATGCACCATACAAAATAACCAATGCGCAATACGCAATAACCAATGCGCAGTACGCAATAAACAATGTGCAATGCTCAATAAACAATGCGCAATGCTCAATAAACAATGCGCAATGCTCAATAAACAATGCGCAATACGCAGTAAACAATGCGTAATGCGCAATAAACAATGCGCAATGCTCAATAAACAATACGCAATGCTCAATAAACAATGCGCAATACGCAGTAAACAATGCGCAATACGCAATAAACAATGCGCACTACGCAATACGCAATAAACAATGCGCACTACGCAATACGCAATAAACAACGCGCAGTACGCTATTAGCAATGCGCAATACGCAATAAACAATGAACAATACGCTATTAGCAATGCGCAATACGGAATAAACAATGCGCAATACGCAATAAACAATGCGCAATACGCAATAACCAATGCGCAATACGCAATAAGCAATGCGCAATACGAAATAAACAATGCGCAGGACGCATCAACCACTGCGCAATATGCAATAAACAATGCGCAATACGCAATATACAATGAGCAATACGCTATTAGCAATGCGCAAAACGCAATACACAATGCGCAACATGCAATATCCAATGCGCACTACGCAATAAGCAATGCTCAATACGCTATTAGCAATGCGCAATACGCAATACGCAATAACCAATGCGCAATACGCAATAAGCAATGCGCAATACGAAATAAACAATGCGCAGGACGCAACAACCACTGCGCAATATCCAATGCGCACTACGCAATCAACAATGCGCAATGCGCAATACGCAATAAACAATGCGCAACGCGCAATACGCAATAATCAATGCGCAATGCGCAATAAACGATGCGCTGTACGCAATAAACAATGCCCAAAACGCAATAAACAATGCGCAGTACGCAATAAATAATGCGCCATACAAAATAACCAATGGGCAATACGCAATAAACAATGCGCAGTAAGCAATAAACAATGCTCAATGCGCAATATACAATGACCAATACGCTATTAGCAATTCGCAGTACGCAATAAACAATGCGCACTACGCTATAAACAATGCGCAATACGCAATAAACAATGCGCAATGCGCAATAAGCAATGCGCAATGCGCAATAAGCAATGACTACGTAATAATCAATGCGCAATACGCAATAAACAATGCGCAACACGCAATAAACAATGCGCACTACGCAATACGCAATAAACAATGCGCACTACGCAATACGCAATAAACAACGCGCAATACGCTATTAGCAATGCGTAATACGCAATAAACAATGAACAATACGCTATTAGCAATGCGCAACACGCAATAAACTATGCGCAATACGGAATAAAATATGCGCAATACGCAATAAACAATGCGCAATACGCAATAACCAATGCGCAATACGCAATAAGCAATGCGCAATACGAAATAAACAATGCGCAGGACGCAACAACCACTGCGCAATATGCAATAAACAATGCGCGATACGCAATATACAATGAGCAATACGCTATTAGCAATGCGCAAAACGCAATACACAATGCGCAACATGCAATATCCAATGCGCACTACGCAATAAGCAATGCTCAATACGCTATTAGCAATGCGCAATACGCAATAAACAATGCGCAATGCGCAATACACAATAATCAATGCGCAATGCGCAATAAACGATGCGCAGTACGCAATAAACAATGCCCAAAACGCAATAAACAATGCGCAGTACGCAATAAATAATGCGCCATACAAAATAACCAATGGGCAATACGCAATAAACAATGCGCAGTACGCAACAAACAATGCGCAATACGCAATCAACAATGCGTTTTACGCAATAACCAATGCGCAATACGCAATGCGTAATGCGCAATAAACAATGCGCAAAACGCAATACGCAATTAACAATGCGCAATACGCAATAACCAATACGCAATACGCAATAACCAATGCGCAATACGCAATACGCAATAACCAATGCGCAATACGCAATAAGCAATGCGCAATACGACATAAACAATGCGCAGGACGCAACAACCACTGCGCAATATCCAATGCGCACTACGCAATCAACAATGCGCAATGCGCAATACGCAATAAACAATGCGCAATGCGCAATACGCAATAATCAATGCGCAATGCGCAATAAACGATGCGCTGTACGCAATAAACAATGCCCAAAACGCAATGAACAATGCGCAGTACGCAATAAATAATGCGCCATACAAAATAACCAATGGGCAATACGCAATAAACAATGCGCAGTACGCAACAAACAATGCGCAATATCCAATGCGCACTACGCAATCAACAATGCGCAATGCGCAATGCGCAATACGCAATAAACAATGCGCAATGCGCAATACGCAATAATCAATGCGCAATGCGCAATAAACGATGCGCTGTACGCAATAAACAATGCCCAAAACGCAATAAACAATGCGCAGTACGCAATAAATAATGCGGCATACAAAATAACCAATGGGCAATACGCAATAAACAATGCGCAGTACGCAACAAACAATGCGCCATACAAAATAACCAATGCGCAATACGCAATAACCAATGCGCAGTACGCAATAAACAATGTGCAATGCTCAATAAACAATGCGCAATACGCAGTAAACAATGCGCAATACGCAGTAAACAATGCGCAATGCGCAATAAGCAATGCGCAATACGTAATAACCAATGCGCAACACGCAATAAGCAATGCGCAATACGCAATAAACAATGCGCAGTAAGCAATAAACAATGCTCAATGCGCAATATACAATGACCAATACGCTATTAGCAATTCGCAGTACGCAATAAACAATGCGCACTACGCTATAAACAATGCGCAATACGCAATAAACAATGCGCAATGCGCAATAAGCAATGACTACGTAATAATCAATGCGCAATACGCAATAAACAATGCGCACTACGCAATACGCAATAAACAATGCGCACTACGCAATACGCAATAAACAATGCGCACTACGCAATACGCAATAAACAACGCGCAATACGCTATTAGCAATGCGCAATACGCAATAAACAATGAACAATACGCTATTAGCAATGCGCAACATGCAATATCCAATGCGCACTACGCAATAAGCAATGCTCAATACGCTATTAGCAATGCGCAATACGCAATACGCAATAACCAATGCGCAATACGCAATAAGCAATGCGCAATACGAAATAAACAATGCGCAGGACGCAACAACCACTGCGCAATATCCAATGCGCACTACGCAATCAACAATGCGCAATGCGCAATACGCAATAAACAATGCGCAATGCGCAATACGCAATAATCAATGCGCAATGCGCAATAAACGATGCGCTGTACGCAATAAACAATGCGCAGTACGCAATAAATAATGCGCCATACAAAATAACCAATGGGCAATACGCAATAAACAATGCGCAGTAAGCAATAAACAATGCTCAATGCGCAATATACAATGACCAATACGCTATTAGCAATTCGCAGTACGCAATAAACAATGCGCACTACGCTATAAACAATGCGCAATACGCAATAAACAATGCGCAATGCGCAATAAGCAATGCGCAATGCGCAATAAGCAATGACTACGTAATAATCAATGCGCAATACGCAATAAACAATGCGCACTACGCAATACGCAATAAACAATGCGCACTACGCAATACGCAATAAACAACGCGCAATACGCTATTAGCAATGCGTAATACGCAATAAACAATGAACAATACGCTATTAGCAATGCGCAACACGCAATAAACTATGCGCAATACGGAATAAACAATGCGCAATACGCAATAAACAATGCGCAATACGCAATAACCAATGCGCAATACGCAATAAGCAATGCGCAATACGAAATAAACAATGCGCAGGACGCAACAACCACTGCGCAATATGCAATAAACAATGCGCAATACGCAATATACAACGAGCAATACGCTATTAGCAATGCGCAAAACGCAATACACAATGCGCAACATGCAATATCCAATGCGCACTACGCAATAAGCAATGCTCAATACGCTATTAGCAATGCGCAATACGCAATAAACAATGCGCAATGCGCAATACACAATAATCAATGCGCAATGCGTAATAAACTATGCGCAGTACGCAATAAACAATGCCCAAAACGCAATAAACAATGCGCAGTACGCAATAAATAATGCGCCATACAAAATAACCAATGGGCAATACGCAATAAACAATGCGCAGTACGCAACAAACAATGCGCAATACGCAATCAACAATGCGTATTACGCAATAACCAATGCGCAATGCGCAATACGCAATAAACAATGCGCAATACGCAATGCGTAATGCGCAATAAACAATGCGCAAAACGCAATACGCAATTAACAATGCGCAATACGCAATAAACAATACGCAATACGCAATAACCAATGCGCAATACGCAATACGCAATAACCAATGCGCAATACGACATAAACAATGCGCAGGACGCAACAACCACTGCGCAATATCCAATGCGCACTACGCAATCAACAATGCGCAATGCGCAATACGCAATAAACAATGCGCAATGCGCAATACGCAATAATCAATGCGCAATGCGCAATAAACGATGCGAAGTACGCAAAAAACAATGCCCAAAACGCAATAAACAATGCGCAGTACGCAATAAATAATGCGCCATACAAAATAACCAATGGGCAATACGCAATAAACAATGCGCAGTACGCAACAAACAATGCGCAATATCCAATGCGCACTACGCAATCAACAATGCGCAATGCGCAATGCGCAATACGCAATAAACAATGCGCAATGCGCAATACGCAATAATCAATGCGCAATGCGCAATAAACGATGCGCTGTACGCAATAAACAATGCCCAAAACGCAATAAACAATGCGCAGTACGCAATAAATAATGCGCCATACAAAATAACCAATGGGCAATACGCAATAAACAATGCGCAGTACGCAACAAACAATGCGCCATACAAAATAACCAATGCGCAATACGCAATAACCAATGCGCAGTACGCAATAAACAATGTGCAATACTCAATAAACAATGCGCAATACGCAGTAAACAATGCTCAATACGCAATCAACAATGCGTATTACGCAATAACCAATGCGCAATACGCAATAATCAATGCGCAATACGCAATAATCAATGCGCAATACGCAATAATCAATGCGCAATACGCAATAAACAATGCGCAATACGCAATACGCAATTAACAATGCGCAATACGCAATAACCAATGCGCACCACGCAATAAGCAATGCGCAATACGCAATAAACAATGCGCAGTAAGCAATAAACAATGCTCAATGCGCAATATACAATGACCTATACGCTATTAGCAATTCGCAGTACGCAATCAACAATGCGCACTACGCTATAAACAATGCCCAAAACGCAATAAACAATGCCCAAAACGCAATAAACAATGCGCAGTACGCAATAAATAATGCGCCATACAAAATAACCAATGGGCAATACGCAATAAACAATGCGCAGTACGCAACAAACAATGCGCCATACAAAATAACCAATGCGCAATACGCAATAACCAATGCGCAGTACGCAATAAACAATGTGCAATGCTCAATAAACAATGCGCAATGCTCAATAAACAATGCGCAATACGCAGTAAACAATGCGCAATGCGCAATCAACAATGCGTATTACGCAATAACCAATGCGCAATGCGCAATACGCAATAATCAATGCGCAATACGCAATAAACAATGCGCAATACGCAATAACCAATGCGCAATACGCAATAAGCAATGCGCAATACGAAATAAACAATGCGCAGGACGCATCAACCACTGCGCAATATGCAATAAACAATGCGCAATACGCAATATACAATGAGCAATACGCTATTAGCAATGCGCAAAACGCAATACACAATGCGCAACATGCAATATCCAATGCGCACTACGCAATAAGCAATGCTCAATACGCTATTAGCAATGCGCAATACGCAATACGCAATAACCAATGCGCAATACGCAATAAGCAATGCGCAATACGAAATAAACAATGCGCAGGACGCAACAACCACTGCGCAATATCCAATGCGCACTACGCTATCAACAATGCGCAATGCGCAATACGCAATAAACAATGCGCAACGCGCAATACGCAATAATCAATGCGCAATGCGCAATAAACGATGCGCTGTACGCAATAAACAATGCCCAAAACGCAATAAACAATGCGCAGTACGCAATAAATAATGCGCCATACAAAATAACCAATGGGCAATACGCAATAAACAATGCGCAGTAAGCAATAAACAATGCTCAATGCGCAATATACAATGACCAATACGCTATTAGCAATTCGCAGTACGCAATAAACAATGCGCACTACGCTATAAACAATGCGCAATAAGCAATGCGCAATGCGCAATAAGCAATGACTACGTAATAATCAATGCGCAATACGCAATAAACAATGCGCAACACGCAATAAACAATGCGCACTACGCAATACGCAATAAACAATGCGCACTACGCAATACGCAATAAACAACGCGCAATACGCTATTAGCAATGCGTAATACGCAATAAACAATGAACAATACGCTATTAGCAATGCGCAACACGCAATAAACTATGCGCAATACGGAATAAACAATGCGCAATACGCAATAAACAATGCGCAATACGCAATAACCAATGCGCAATACGCAATAAGCAATGCGCAATACGAAATAAACAATGCGCAGGACGCAACAACCACTGCGCAATATGCAATAAACAATGCGCGATACGCAATATACAATGAGCAATACGCTATTAGCAATGCGCAAAACGCAATACACAATGCGCAACATGCAATATCCAATGCGCACTACGCAATAAGCAATGCTCAATACGCTATTAGCAATGCGCAATACGCAATAAACAATGCGCAATGCGCAATACACAATAATCAATGCGCAATGCGCAATAAACGATGCGCAGTACGCAATAAACAATGCCCAAAACGCAATAAACAATGCGCAGTACGCAATAAATAATGCGCCATACAAAATAACCAATGGGCAATACGCAATAAACAATGCGCAGTACGCAACAAACAATGCGCAATACGCAATCAACAATGCGTATTACGCAATAACCAATGCGCAATGCGCAATACGCAATAAACAATGCGCAATACGCAATGCGTAATGCGCAATAAACAATGCGCAAAACGCAATACGCAATTAACAATGCGCAATACGCAATAACCAATACGCAATACGCAATAACCAATGCGCAATACGCAATACGCAATAACCAATGCGCAATACGCAATAAGCAATGCGCAATACGACATAAACAATGCGCAGGACGCAACAACCACTGCGCAATATCCAATGCGCACTACGCAATCAACAATGCGCAATGCGCAATACGCAATAAACAATGCGCAATGCGCAATACGCAATAATCAATGCGCAATGCGCAATAAACGATGCGCTGTACGCAATAAACAATGCCCAAAACGCAATGAACAATGCGCAGTACGCAATAAATAATGCGCCATACAAAATAACCAATGGGCAATACGCAATAAACAATGCGCAGTACGCAACAAACAATGCGCAATATCCAATGCGCACTACGCAATCAACAATGCGCAATGCGCAATGCGCAATACGCAATAAACAATGCGCAATGCGCAATACGCAATAATCAATGCGCAATGCGCAATAAACGATGCGCTGTACGCAATAAACAATGCCCAAAACGCAATAAACAATGCGCAGTACGCAATAAATAATGCGGCATACAAAATAACCAATGGGCAATACGCAATAAACAATGCGCAGTACGCAACAAACAATGCGCCATACAAAATAACCAATGCGCAATACGCAATAACCAATGCGCAGTACGCAATAAACAATGTGCAATGCTCAATAAACAATGCGCAATACGCAGTAAACAATGCGCAATACGCAGTAAACAATGCGCAATGCGCAATAAGCAATGCGCAATACGTAATAACCAATGCGCAACACGCAATAAGCAATGCGCAATACGCAATAAACAATGCGCAGTAAGCAATAAACAATGCTCAATGCGCAATATACAATGACCAATACGCTATTAGCAATTCGCAGTACGCAACAAACAATGCGCACTACGCTATAAACAATGCGCAATACGCAATAAACAATGCGCAATGCGCAATAAGCAATGACTACGTAATAATCAATGCGCAATACGCAATAAACAATGCGCACTACGCAATACGCAATAAACAATGCGCACTACGCAATACGCAATAAACAACGCGCAATACGCTATTAGCAATGCGCAATACGCAATAAACAATGAACAATACGCTATTAGCAATGCGCAACATGCAATATCCAATGCGCACTACGCAATAAGCAATGCTCAATACGCTATTAGCAATGCGCAATACGCAATACGCAATAACCAATGCGCAATACGCAATAAGCAATGCGCAATACGAAATAAACAATGCGCAGGACGCAACAACCACTGCGCAATATCCAATGCGCACTACGCAATCAACAATGCGCAATGCGCAATACGCAATAAACAATGCGCAATGCGCAATACGCAATAATCAATGCGCAATGCGCAATAAACGATGCGCTGTACGCAATAAACAATGCGCAGTACGCAATAAATAATGCGCCATACAAAATAACCAATGGGCAATACGCAATAAACAATGCGCAGTAAGCAATAAACAATGCTCAATGCGCAATATACAATGACCAATACGCTATTAGCAATTCGCAGTACGCAATAAACAATGCGCACTACGCTATAAACAATGCGCAATACGCAATAAACAATGCGCAATGCGCAATAAGCAATGCGCAATGCGCAATAAGCAATGACTACGTAATAATCAATGCGCAATACGCAATAAACAATGCGCAACACGCAATAAACAATGCGCACTACGCAATACGCAATAAACAATGCGCACTACGCAATACGCAATAAACAACGCGCAATACGCTATTAGCAATGCGTAATACGCAATAAACAATGAACAATACGCTATTAGCAATGCGCAACACGCAATAAACTATGCGCAATACGGAATAAACAATGCGCAATACGCAATAAACAATGCGCAATACGCAATAACCAATGCGCAATACGCAATAAGCAATGCGCAATACGAAATAAACAATGCGCAGGACGCAACAACCACTGCGCAATATGCAATATACAATGCGCAATACGCAATATACAACGAGCAATACGCTATTAGCAATGCGCAAAACGCAATACACAATGCGCAACATGCAATATCCAATGCGCACTACGCAATAAGCAATGCTCAATACGCTATTAGCAATGCGCAATACGCAATAAACAATGCGCAATGCGCAATACACAATAATCAATGCGCAATGCGTAATAAACTATGCGCAGTACGCAATAAACAATGCCCAAAACGCAATAAACAATGCGCAGTACGCAATAAATAATGCGCCATACAAAATAACCAATGGGCAATACGCAATAAACAATGCGCAGTACGCAACAAACAATGCGCAATACGCAATCAACAATGCGTATTACGCAATAACCAATGCGCAATGCGCAATACGCAATAAACAATGCGCAATACGCAATGCGTAATGCGCAATAAACAATGCGCAAAACGCAATACGCAATTAACAATGCGCAATACGCAATAAACAATACGCAATACGCAATAACCAATGCGCAATACGCAATACGCAATAACCAATGCGCAATACGACATAAACAATGCGCAGGACGCAACAACCACTGCGCAATATCCAATGCGCACTACGCAATCAACAATGCGCAATGCGCAATACGCAATAAACAATGCGCAATGCGCAATACGCAATAATCAATGCGCAATGCGCAATAAACGATGCGAAGTACGCAAAAAACAATGCCCAAAACGCAATAAACAATGCGCAGTACGCAATAAATAATGCGCCATACAAAATAACCAATGGGCAATACGCAATAAACAATGCGCAGTACGCAACAAACAATGCGCAATATCCAATGCGCACTACGCAATCAACAATGCGCAATGCGCAATAAACGATGCGCTGTACGCAATAAACAATGCGCAATGCGCAATACGCAATAATCAATGCGCAATGCGCAATAAACGGTGCGCTGTACGCAATAAACAATGCCCAAAACGCAATAAACAATGCGCAGTACGCAATAAATAATGCGCCATACAAAATAACCAATGGGCAATACGCAATAAACAATGCGCAGTACGCAACAAACAATGCGCCATACAAAATAACCAATGCGCAATACGCAATAACCAATGCGCAGTACGCAATAAACAATGTGCAATACTCAATAAACAATGCGCAATACGCAGTAAACAATGCTCAATACGCAATCAACAATGCGTATTACGCAATAACCAATGCGCAATACGCAATAATCAATGCGCAATACGCAATAATCAATGCGCAATACGCAATAAACAATGCGCAATACGCAATACGCAATTAACAATGCGCAATACGCAATAACCAATGCGCACCACGCAATAAGCAATGCGCAATACGCAATAAACAATGCGCAGTAAGCAATAAACAATGCTCAATGCGCAATATACAATGACCTATACGCTATTAGCAATTCGCAGTACGCAATCAACAATGCGCACTACGCTATAAACAATGCCCAAAACGCAATAAACAATGCCCAAAACGCAATAAACAATGCGCAGTACGCAATAAATAATGCGCCATACAAAATAACCAATGGGCAATACGCAATAAACAATGCGCAGTACGCAACAAACAATGCGCCATACAAAATAACCAATGCGCAATACGCAATAACCAATGCGCAGTACGCAATAAACAATGTGCAATGCTCAATAAACAATGCGCAATGCTCAATAAACAATGCGCAATACGCAGTAAACAATGCGCAATGCGCAATCAACAATGCGTATTACGCAATAACCAATGCGCAATGCGCAATACGCAATAATCAATGCGCAATACGCAATAAACAATGCGCAATACGCAATGCGTAATGCGCAATAAACAATGCGCAATACGCAATAAACAATGCGCAATACGCAATACGCAATTAACAATGCGCAATACGCAATAACCAATGCGCAACACGCAATAAGCAATGCGCAATACGCAATAAACAATGCGCAGTAAGCAATAAACAATGCTCAATGCGCAATATACAATGACCAATACGCTATTAGCAATTCGCAGTACGCAATAAACAATGCGCACTACGCTATAAACAATGCGCAATACGCAATAAACAATGCGCAATGCGCAATAAGCAATGAGTACGTAATAATCAATGCGCAATACGCAATAAACAATGCGCAACACGCAATACGCAATAAAGAATGCGCACTACGCAATACGCAATAACCAATGCGCAATACGCAATAAGCAATGCGCAATACGAAATAAACAATGCGCAGGACGCAACAACCACTGCGCAATATGCAATAAACAATGCGCAATACGCAATATACAATGAGCAATACGCTATTAGCAATGCGCAAAACGCAATACACAATGCGCAACATGCAATATCCAATGAGCACAACGCAATAAGCAATGCTCAATACGCTATTAGCAATGCGCAATACGCAATAAACAATGCGCAATGCGCAATACACAATAATCAATGCGCGATGCGCAATAAACGATGCGCAGTACGCAATAAACAATGCCCAAAACGCAATAAACAATGCCCAAAACGCAATAAACAATGCCCAAAACGCAATAAACAATGCGCAGTACGCAATAAATAATGCGCCATACAAAATAACCAATGGGCAATACGCAATAAACAATGCGCAGTACGCAACAAACAATGCGCCATACAAAATAACCAATGCGCAATACGCAATAACCAATGCGCAGTACGCAATAAACAATGTGCAATGCTCAATAAACAATGCGCAATGCTCAATAAACAATGCGCAATACGCAGTAAACAATGCGCAATACGCAATCAACAATGCGTATTACGCAATAACCAATGCGCAATGCGCAATACGCAATAATCAATGCGCAATACGCAATAAACAATGCGCAATACGCAATGCGTAATGCGCAATAAACAATACGCAATACGCAATAAACAATGCGCAATACGCAATACGCAATTAACAATGCGCAATACGCAATAACCAATGCGCAACACGCAATAAGCAATGCGCAATACGCAATAAACAATGCGCAGTAAGCAATAAACAATGCTCAATGCGCAATATACAATGACCAATACGCTATTAGCAATTCGCAGTACGCAATAAACAATGCGCACTACGCTATAAACAATGCGCAATACGCAATAAACAATGCGCAATGCGCAATAAGCAATGAGTACGTAATAATCAATGCGCAATACGCAATAAACAATGCGCAACACGCAATACGCAATAAAGAATGCGCACTACGCAATACGCAATAAAGAATGCGCACTACGCAATACGCAATAACCAATGCGCAATACGCAATAAGCAATGCGCAATACGAAATAAACAATGCGCAGGACGCAACAACCACTGCGCAATATGCAATAAACAATGCGCAATACGCAATAAACAATGCGCAATGCGCAATAAGCAATGAGTACGTAATAATCAATGCGCAATACGCAATAAACAATGCGCAACACGCAATACGCAATAAAGAATGCGCACTACGCAATACGCAATAACCAATGCGCAATACGCAATAAGCAATGCGCAATACGAAATAAACAATGCGCAGGACGCAACAACCACTGCGCAATATGCAATAAACAATGCGCAATACGCAATATACAATGAGCAATACGCTATTAGCAATGCGCAAAACGCAATACACAATGCGCAACATGCAATATCCAATGAGCACAACGCAATAAGCAATGCTCAATACGCTATTAGCAATGCGCAGTAAGTAGTGTATATAGGCGGGTTCTAAACCACTTTTTTGGGGCTAAAAAAGCGGAATTAGGTAAACGCTGTAAGGCGTATAGCGCGAGCCCGTTCGTAGGCGAGGGGAAGGGGGAGGGGAGGGGGCAGCACGGCGATTCAGTTTGTGGGCGAGGGGGTGGGGGGTGGGGGGGGTTGGGGGGAGGGGGTTGGCAATACATCGATCCCCCTTATCAAGGACAGTTCCTGGAATTTCTTTCGGGGCCAGCTTCCTGGTATTGCGTAAGCCCAGTTTGTGGGCGAGGGGGAGGGGGGAGGGGGGTTGACAATACGGCGGTCCCTCTGATCAAGGACAGTTCCTGGAATTTCTTTCGGGCCAGCTTCCTGGTATTGCGTAAGCCCAGTTCGATGGTGAGGGGGGGGGGAGGATAGCGATCCCTCGTCATCACCAACGGCGAAAAATTGTTATCGTTTGGCATCGAGTTGCATAAACAAAGATATCTGGACCCATGATACAGCATCCCCTCTTATCAAGGACAGTTCCTGGAATTTCTTTCGGGCCAGCTTCCTGGTATTGCGTTCAAGGCAAGCCGACCGGCGTAAACACTCATGCCCAAACGTGCGAAACGTAACGCCAAGCCGACCAGCGTAAACGAACGTGTTTCGATATATCCATCTTTATCTTTTCGATTCGCATGTCTTCTTATCTACAGCAAGATGTAAGAGGAGCGCAGCCAGCCAACGCTCTTTCTTTTATCTTTGTTATTGTAGTTGGTTGGTTGGGTATAGGGTAAGGATGAATGAACAGGACGCGATGGAACGAGAATTGTCGTCATACGGAACGTTCCATCGTTGCAAGCGTTTGTCGTGTTAAAGTTATTCGAATTCGGTATTCGCAAGTATACCGTGGCGCATCAACGGATCGAAGTTGTAAGAAATATTTTGTTGACAACCGTGCGGTAGCAAGATGATCGTAACGTTGAAAAAAATGTTGGCGTGTTTGATTCGCATGTCAATGCTGCTGAAAACTATGGACGAGTATCGCGAGTGGCATCGATCGTACATCGAGTCTTTGCAGTGTTGTGTCAATTATCTAGCCTGTGCAAAGAATGAATTGTTGGTAGGCGAGAAATTCAGTTTAATATCGACTATATGCCGTATGAAAACTTTGAACGTTTCGGTGAATCATCATATTTCCTCGTCACACGTCGGTAGAGGTTTATACGATCGCAGGGGCGCGAGAGCCTCGACGCTTCGTTGGGAAAATGTCGAGTCGGCCTTTAAAAATCGCATATCGACCGGGATCGTTATCAACGTCGAACATATCGATCCGAAACAATTTTTACAGCACGCGAAACGAATAATCACGGGGCGCGTTACGGAATTTTTAAACGCGCATTCGTCGTTGAAAGTTAGCGTAACGTTGGAGGCGGAATTCATGCAGCGCGCCAACGAGGTTTCCGTGAAAAGTTTCGGCACGCGAAACGTCGCGTTGTTTCGGACGAGCAATATACGACAGTGGTATCAGAGAGACGTTGTACCAACGATTTTGGCATCGTTGGAAGAGTTTCAGGAGCGAGACAGTGGGTGGGCGCTGTCAAAGATACTGCATTTGATTGTGAACTTTATCAAATATCAGCCGTTGCAAGCCGGTTGCACCGCTGCAAGCTACTTGCCTCGAGCGATACAGCTGAAAAGAGCGGTCGTGAACGTGATCAGCAATGACGAAGCGTGCTTTTTTTGGGCGGTCGTGGCGGGTCTCTATCCGGAAGAGACACATCCGTCGCGTTTGTCATCGTATCCGCACTACAATACGGTGCTTCGAACCGAAGGGTTTCAATCGCCGATGCTGTTCAAAGACATTCGGAAATTTGAACGAGTAAACGACATTTCCGTGAACGTATTCGAATGGGTGCGCAAGAAATGTGTAACGCTTCATTTGACTGGGAAGAAACGGAGGAGGCATGTAAACTTGCTGTTTCTACAGAATGCTGCAAAGACGCATGGCCATTTCGCATGCATACGAAATTTGTCGCGATTGGTTTCGTCGCAGCTTAGCAAGAAGAAAAATCTCAAGCATATTTGCGATCGGTAAGTTGCGCGTTTTTGTTTTTTAAAATTCTTTGAAGCAAAAATACATGATTTTTCCCTTCCCACAGGTGCTTGCAATATTTTCCAACGCCGGAGAGGTTAAGCATTCATACGATCGACTGCGAACAGATGAATGATTGTGCTCTGGCGCTTCCAATATCGGAAGAATGACTTGGAGTGCCTGCTGCTGCCTGGGGAACAGGAAGGACAAGACCGTGCGGCACGCGTACAGTATCAACATCACCACGCGTTTAGTATAGGCTACTACATGCATTGTCGCTATGACGAATCGTTGTGCGAGTATCAGGTTTATCGCGGTAAAGAGGGATGCGCCGCGTGGTTCGTGAACAGGTTGTACGAGCTGAGTTGTAAATTAGAGCCGATATTCGACAAAACGGTACCGATGAATCCGCTAACTGAAACGGAGAAGTTACATTTTCGTACGGCCACACATTGTCATGTCTGCGAGAAACCGTTCGACACTTCCGACGCGACGAGGGTGCATGATCATTGTCATTTCACGGGCGCGTATCGTGGACCGGCTCATAACGGATGCAATTTGAACTATCAATCTTCGTACGTGATACCGGTAGTTTTCCATAATTTATCAGGCTACGACGCGCATTTCATCATCAAAGAATTAGCAAACTCGTTCGAGGGGCGGATAAACGTGTTGCCATTGACGAAAGAGAAGTATATCTCTTTCACGAAAAACGTGAAAATCGAGAGACAGACAGGTGAAGAGCGAAAGTATGCAAAGTTGATGAAATTCCGCTTCATCGACTCGTTCAAGTTCTTGAACTCGAGTTTGGACAAGCTGTCGTCATACTTGGACAAAAGTAAATTACGCATCGTACGAGGTGAATTTGCGCATCTTTCCGACGACGATTTCAACCTGTTGACCAGAAAAGGCGTTTTTCCATACGACTATCTGACATCATACGATAAATTAAACGATACATGTTTGCCGCCGCGCGAAGCATTTTACAATCGGTTGTATGGCAGCGAGATATCCGACATCGATTACCTTCACGCGAATACGGTTTGGTCGCGTTTCGCTATACGAACGCTTGGACAGTACAGCGATTTATACCTAAAATTGGATGTGCTGTTGTTGGCGGATGTTTTCGAAAATTTTCGCGATGACTGTCTCGAGAATTACAAGCTCGATCCGGCGCATTATTACACGCTCCCCGGTTTCGCGTGGGACGTGATGCTGAAAATGACAAAGATCGAATTGGAGTTGTTCACAGACGTCGACATGCTTTTGTTCGTGGAGCGAGGAATACGCGGCGGATTGAGCCAGTGTTCGCACAGATATGCGCGCGCGAACAACAAATATTTACCTACACATGACTCGAGTAAACCATCCACCTACTTAATGTATTTCGATGTGAATAATTTGTACGGTTGGGCTATGTCGCAACCTCTACCGTACAGAGACTTTCGATGGGTGGACGTGGACAATTTCGACGTCGAATCCGTTCCGATCGATAGCCCCGTAGGATACATTTTGGAGGTGGATTTAGAGTATCCGCGCGAAATTCACGATGCTCACGCGGATCTTCCGTTTTGTCCAAGTCACGACGCGGCGACGACCGACTCGAGTCAAAGAAAGTTGCTGGCAACACTTCGCGATAAGGAGCGGTACGTTATACATTATCGATACCTCCAGCAAAGTTTAAAACACAACCTGAAATTGAAGAAAATTCATCGAATTCTAGAGTTTCGACAGTCGCGATGGTTGCACGGCTATATCGAGTTGAACACAAAATTACGCGCCAACGCGACCAACGATTTTTCCAAGAATTTGTTCAAACTGATGAACAATGCAGTGTTTGGAAAAACGATGGAGAACGTTCGAAATCATGCGGTCGTGAAATTACTTTCTCGTTGGAGCGGTCGGCACGGCGTCGAACGATTGATAGCTAGACCAAATTTTCACAGCTATACGGCGTTTTCGGAGGACTTTGTCGCGATTCAGCTGAAAAAGCTGCTCGTTAAATTCTTCAAGCCAATCTACGTGGGCATGTCTGTATTGGATATATCGAAATTTCATTTGTACAGCTTTCATTACGAGTACATGTATCCAAACTTCCAGCAAAATTGTAAGATTTTATACACGGACACGGACAGCCTGATATACGAGATCGCTTGTGATGACGCGTACGAGGCGCTGCTGAAACGTGATATCCACCGATACGACACCAGTAATTATGCCGCGAACAACGTTTACGGTGTTCCGATCGCGAACAAGAAACAGCTAGGATTGATGAAGGATGAGAACGGCGGTAAAATTATGACCGAGTTCGTAGGGCTTTGTTCGAAAATGTATGCGATTCGCGTGCAAGATGATCAGGAAACGAAAAAGATCAAAGGTATCAGAACAAACGTTACCGCTCGGGATATAAGTTTCGAAGACTATGTTGAATGTCTTCGTAATCATACGGAAAAGAGTGTTAGCAGCAATCGTATAGTGTCTGTACGACATCAGGTGTATTCGATGTCGGAAACAAAATTGGCATTGAGTCCGTACGACGATAAGCGGCATATATGCAGTAATTTGACCGATACTCTTCCTTGGGGACATTACGGCATCGATTAAGAAAAACCGAGACACCATTTTTTATCCCCGTAGAAGAAAAGGAAGTGGTAGGGAGATTAAAATATTTTATTTTAAAGTATGTGTACAACTCTGAAAATGTCGTCGTTGCTGTATCTGCGCGTATACTGTATCGAGTTTCCCATATATACTTTTCTTAAAATCTTCAAATTTCTCAGTTATATTCCCCTCCCTCATTTTTCCAGCGCTAGTATCGATAATACATGACAGCACAGGTACAGGTACAGGTGCAGGTACAGGTACAGGTACAGGTACAGGTACAGGTACAGGTACAGGTACAGGTATAGCGCATGTACAGCTATAACGCATGTGCAGTATGCAGTATGACGGTTGGTTCATGGATCATATTGTAACAAATCCTTTTTTCTGGTGTTAATGCAAACAACGATACGTCGTGTCAACCGAGTCGGGGATAGTGCATGTTTGCGAGACTAGGCGTAACAGTTGAAAGCGATCGTCGAGAGCGAATCTTTCAATCAAAGTTCGCTGATCGATTGCGAACTGGCGGCTTCGTGCGCTGATATCATCGCGGCCGAGGCGTTAGCGCAAAAACAGAGAGGTTTAAAAAATTAATGCTGTGTATGTGTGTGTGGGAAAATTATTCGAGGTCTTTTAAAAAATAAAATTATTCGAGAATATCTTTTTTGTATTTTATTTTATTGCAAATTCCTTTTGTTACAATTCCTATAGTAGAGAAAAAATGAATTATAGCGACTTCTACATATAGCCGTTTTAGAGAAAAAAGATAACTCTCATAACTCTTACATATAAAATACGAGTAGAAAATACAATTAAAGTCCCATCCCCAACCATTTTACATATACGTTACTTCCTTTCCTGCGTAATATTTTTTCAACTAAGTATATGTCAGGATATTTTGTCGCACGTATCTCATGTTCGTAAAATCCTCCGGCGATAGGTTTGCCCCGCGCGTCGGCCAAGAGGTATGTGGCAGGATTCGTTCGTTTCACCGCGATAATCTCGAATATTTCGGTTGACCAGTTCGGCGTGTATCGTCTGTCAAATAGGGTTTTGAACTTGCTAACGCGCACGCGATCATTGAGCTTAAATTTGGCAGAACCAACAATCTCCATCTTGCTGTACACGGTGGACAGAAGGTGGCTGACATTTTTACGGTTCACGTCGACGGGTCGCATATGGATGGTACGATGTTTTCGATTATTGTAGTCCTCGGTCAACGTGGGAAGCACATCGATCCAGCGATATTTTCCACTCAACGAGAAAAATTTCCACATGCTGTTCTTCAGCGTGCGATTGAAACGTTCCACAACGGACGCTTTCATAGTGCTAAACGTAGAATAATGGTGGATGTTGCGACTCCTCAGATAGTCTTGGAATATTGCATTATAGAATTCTTTCCCCATGTCGGTCTGCAAGTTGTTTGAGGCTCTATCGTTTTTCCCCTCGTCAACCGTAGTGCGTACGAATATTTTTGCGCTCACTGTATATGCAATAACTGTTATTTTTCGGTTGTGGATTTCGGTTCCGGTTTCGGTTATGATATTCAGCCCCTGTCATTTCTGTATTCTGTTCGGCCTAAGAACATGTAAGAAACTGTCCTTGAAAAAACCGTGAAACATGACACCGGATGCATCGAAAAGATAAGATAAGAAATATGACTTTGCAAAATATGCTCGCGCTATACCTGTGGATGTAACAATGAATAAATAGGACGCGATGGAATGCGAATTGTTGTCATACGACAGACCGACAGACCGACAGACAGACAGACAAAGAATTCTCATTCTCACGTACGCGCATCAACGGGGAAATCAGGTAATGGGAAACACAGAATACAAGTATAAGAAAATTATAGGACCGATGTTTTGATCGCGAGGTGGGAGGGGGATGAAAGTTCATCACCCAACTTCTATGCGCGTGACCGAATGCTACATCTGGATATCATGGAGGAACACCTTCAAACATCACCATTGCATGAACAACAACTACAACAACAACAATCTATGCTTAACGCTGCACTCCAATATTGTGGATTGAAGCCGCCTGTGATAAACGTCACACCTCGGTATCGCGGATTGAAAAGAGTACGTGCGGAAAGAACCTTTAAAACCAACAACTCATTGTACAACCGCCATACTGCATACTGTACATGCGCTATACCTGTACCTGTACATGTACCTGAACCTGTACCTGTAGCTGTACCTGTACATGCGCTATGCCTGTACGCGTACCTGTACCTGTACTGTGCTGTCACGTATTATCGAAACCGCTAAAGGAACGATAAAATCTGTAATACTGGCTACGATACAAGGCGTTATGAGATCGACCGATTCAGACCGACAGACAGACAGACAAAGAATTCTCATTCTCACGCACGTGCATCGACGGGGAATCAGGTAATTGGGAAAACAAAGATTACAAGTATAAGAAAATTATAGGACCGATGTCTTCAACGCGAGGTGGGAGGGAGGATGCTCAGAAAAGTTAATTAGAAACTCTCCCTCTTACATTGTGAACGGTCTCCCACTCTCTTACATCGAAAAAGAGGTATCATATCTTGTCGCGGTACCGTCATCGTAGTCGTTGTCATCGTCGACGTTGTGACAGGTTCGATCTCATCATCGTCGTCTGATCCGTGTTCACGGATCAGACGACGACGGCGGTGACGATGATGAGATCGAACCTGCGACAACGTCGACGATGACAACGACTACGATGACGGTACCGCGACAAGATATGATACCCCTTTTTCGATGTAAGAGAGTGGGAGACCGTTCACAATGTAAGAGGGAGAGTTTCTAATTAACTTTTCTGAGCATCCTCCCTCCCACCTCGCGTTGAAGACATCGGTCCTATAATTTTCTTATACTTGTAATCTTTGTTTTCCCAATTACCTGATTCCCCGTCGATGCACGTGCGTGAGAATGAGAATTCTTTGTCTGTCTGTCTGTCGGTCTGAATCGGTCGATCTCATAACGCCTTGTATCGTAGCCAGTATTACAGATTTTATCGTTCCTTTAGCGGTTTCGATAATACGTGACAGCACAGTACAGGTACAGGTACGCGTACAGGCATAGCGCATGTACAGGTACAGCTACAGGTACAGGTTCAGGTACATGTACAGGTACAGGTATAGCGCATGTACAGTATGCAGTATGGCGGTTGTACAATGAGTTGTTGGTTTTAAAGGTTCTTTCCGCACGTACTCTTTTCAATCCGCGATACCGAGGTGTGACGTTTATCACAGGCGGCTTCAATCCACAATATTGGAGTGCAGCGTTAAGCATAGATTGTTGTTGTTGTAGTTGTTGTTCATGCAATGGTGATGTTTGAAGGTGTTCCTCCATGATATCCAGATGTAGCATTCGGTCACGCGCATAGAAGTTGGGTGATGAACTTTCATCCCCCTCCCACCTCGCGATCAAAACATCGGTCCTATAATTTTCTTATACTTGTATTCTGTGTTTCCCATTACCTGATTTCCCCGTTGATGCGCGTACGTGAGAATGAGAATTCTTTGTCTGTCTGTCTGTCGGTCTGTCGGTCTGTCGTATGACAACAATTCGCATTCCATCGCGTCCTATTTATTCATTGTTACATCCACAGGTATAGCGCGAGCATATTTTGCAAAGTCATATTTCTTATCTTATCTTTTCGATGCATCCGGTGTCATGTTTCACGGTTTTTTCAAGGACAGTTTCTTACATGTTCTTAGGCCGAACAGAATACAGAAATGACAGGGGCTGAATATCATAACCGAAACCGGAACCGAAATCCACAACCGAAAAATAACAGTTATTGCATATACAGTGAGCGCAAAAATATTCGTACGCACTACGGTTGACGAGGGGAAAAACGATAGAGCCTCAAACAACTTGCAGACCGACATGGGGAAAGAATTCTATAATGCAATATTCCAAGACTATCTGAGGAGTCGCAACATCCACCATTATTCTACGTTTAGCACTATGAAAGCGTCCGTTGTGGAACGTTTCAATCGCACGCTGAAGAACAGCATGTGGAAATTTTTCTCGTTGAGTGGAAAATATCGCTGGATCGATGTGCTTCCCACGTTGACCGAGGACTACAATAATCGAAAACATCGTACCATCCATATGCGACCCGTCGACGTGAACCGTAAAAATGTCAGCCACCTTCTGTCCACCGTGTACAGCAAGATGGAGATTGTTGGTTCTGCCAAATTTAAGCTCAATGATCGCGTGCGCGTTAGCAAGTTCAAAACCCTATTTGACAGACGATACACGCCGAACTGGTCAACCGAAATATTCGAGATTATCGCGGTGAAACGAACGAATCCTGCCACATACCTCTTGGCCGACGCGCGGGGCAAACCTATCGCCGGAGGATTTTACGAACATGAGATACGTGCGACAAAATATCCTGACATATACTTAGTTGAAAAAATATTACGCAGGAAAGGAAGTAACGTATATGTAAAATGGTTGGGGATGGGACTTTAATTGTATTTTCTACTCGTATTTTATATGTAAGAGTTATGAGAGTTATCTTTTTTCTCTAAAACGGCTATATGTAGAAGTCGCTATAATTCATTTTTTCTCTACTATAGGAATTGTAACAAAAGGAATTTGCAATAAAATAAAATACAAAAAAGATATTCTCGAATAATTTTATTTTTTAAAAGACCTCGAATAATTTTCCCACACACACATACACAGCATTAATTTTTTAAACCTCTCTGTTTTTGCGCTAACGCCTCGGCCGCGATGATATCAGCGCACGAAGCCGCCAGTTCGCAATCGATCAGCGAACTTTGATTGAAAGATTCGCTCTCGACGATCGCTTTCAACTGTTACGCCTAGTCTCGCAAACATGCACTATCCCCGACTCGGTTGACACGACGTATCGTTGTTTGCATTAACACCAGAAAAAAGGATTTGTTACAATATGATCCATGAACCAACCGTCATACTGCATACTGCACATGCGTTATAGCTGTACATGCGCTATACCTGTACCTGTACCTGTACCTGTACCTGTACCTGTACCTGTACCTGTACCTGCACCTGTACCTGTACCTGTGCTGTCATGTATTATCGATACTAGCGCTGGAAAAATGAGGGAGGGGAATATAACTGAGAAATTTGAAGATTTTAAGAAAAGTATATATGGGAAACTCGATACAGTATACGCGCAGATACAGCAACGACGACATTTTCAGAGTTGTACACATACTTTAAAATAAAATATTTTAATCTCCCTACCACTTCCTTTTCTTCTACGGGGATAAAAAATGGTGTCTCGGTTTTTCTTAATCGATGCCGTAATGTCCCCAAGGAAGAGTATCGGTCAAATTACTGCATATATGCCGCTTATCGTCGTACGGACTCAATGCCAATTTTGTTTCCGACATCGAATACACCTGATGTCGTACAGACACTATACGATTGCTGCTAACACTCTTTTCCGTATGATTACGAAGACATTCAACATAGTCTTCGAAACTTATATCCCGAGCGGTAACGTTTGTTCTGATACCTTTGATCTTTTTAGTTTCCTGATCATCTTGCACGCGAATCGCATACATTTTCGAACGAAGCCCTACGAACTCGGTCATAATTTTACCGCCGTTCTCATCCTTCATCAATCCTAGCTGTTTCTTGTTCGCGATCGGAACACCGTAAACGTTGTTCGCGGCATAATTACTGGTGTCGTATCGGTGGATATCACGTTTCAGCAGCGCCTCGTACGCGTCATCACAAGCGATCTCGTATATCAGGCTGTCCGTGTCCGTGTATAAAATCTTACAATTTTGCTGGAAGTTTGGATACATGTACTCGTAATGAAAGCTGTACAAATGAAATTTCGATATATCCAATACAGACATGCCCACGTAGATTGGCTTGAAGAATTTAACGAGCAGCTTTTTCAGCTGAATCGCGACAAAGTCCTCCGAAAACGCCGTATAGCTGTGAAAATTTGGTCTAGCTATCAATCGTTCGACGCCGTGCCGACCGCTCCAACGAGAAAGTAATTTCACGACCGCATGATTTCGAACGTTCTCCATCGTTTTTCCAAACACTGCATTGTTCATCAGTTTGAACAAATTCTTGGAAAAATCGTTGGTCGCGTTGGCGCGTAATTTTGTGTTCAACTCGATATAGCCGTGCAACCATCGCGACTGTCGAAACTCTAGAATTCGATGAATTTTCTTCAATTTCAGGTTGTGTTTTAAACTTTGCTGGAGGTATCGATAATGTATAACGTACCGCTCCTTATCGCGAAGTGTTGCCAGCAACTTTCTTTGACTCGAGTCGGTCGTCGCCGCGTCGTGACTTGGACAAAACGGAAGATCCGCGTGAGCATCGTGAATTTCGCGCGGATACTCTAAATCCACCTCCAAAATGTATCCTACGGGGCTATCGATCGGAACGGATTCGACGTCGAAATTGTCCACGTCCACCCATCGAAAGTCTCTGTACGGTAGAGGTTGCGACATAGCCCAACCGTACAAATTATTCACATCGAAATACATTAAGTAGGTGGATGGTTTACTCGAGTCATGTGTAGGTAAATATTTGTTGTTCGCGCGCGCATATCTGTGCGAACACTGGCTCAATCCGCCGCGTATTCCTCGCTCCACGAACAAAAGCATGTCGACGTCTGTGAACAACTCCAATTCGATCTTTGTCATTTTCAGCATCACGTCCCACGCGAAACCGGGGAGCGTGTAATAATGCGCCGGATCGAGCTTGTAATTCTCGAGACAGTCATCGCGAAAATTTTCGAAAACATCCGCCAACAACAGCACATCCAATTTTAGGTATAAATCGCTGTACTGTCCAAGCGTTCGTATAGCGAAACGCGACCAAACCGTATTCGCGTGAAGGTAATCGATGTCGGATATCTCGCTGCCATACAACCGATTGTAAAATGCTTCGCGCGGCGGCAAACATGTATCGTTTAATTTATCGTATGATGTCAGATAGTCGTATGGAAAAACGCCTTTTCTGGTCAACAGGTTGAAATCGTCGTCGGAAAGATGCGCAAATTCACCTCGTACGATGCGTAATTTACTTTTGTCCAAGTATGACGACAGCTTGTCCAAACTCGAGTTCAAGAACTTGAACGAGTCGATGAAGCGGAATTTCATCAACTTTGCATACTTTCGCTCTTCACCTGTCTGTCTCTCGATTTTCACGTTTTTCGTGAAAGAGATATACTTCTCTTTCGTCAATGGCAACACGTTTATCCGCCCCTCGAACGAGTTTGCTAATTCTTTGATGATGAAATGCGCGTCGTAGCCTGATAAATTATGGAAAACTACCGGTATCACGTACGAAGATTGATAGTTCAAATTGCATCCGTTATGAGCCGGTCCACGATACGCGCCCGTGAAATGACAATGATCATGCACCCTCGTCGCGTCGGAAGTGTCGAACGGTTTCTCGCAGACATGACAATGTGTGGCCGTACGAAAATGTAACTTCTCCGTTTCAGTTAGCGGATTCATCGGTACCGTTTTGTCGAATATCGGCTCTAATTTACAACTCAGCTCGTACAACCTGTTCACGAACCACGCGGCGCATCCCTCTTTACCGCGATAAACCTGATACTCGCACAACGATTCGTCATAGCGACAATGCATGTAGTAGCCTATACTAAACGCGTGGTGATGTTGATACTGTACGCGTGCCGCACGGTCTTGTCCTTCCTGTTCCCCAGGCAGCAGCAGGCACTCCAAGTCGGCGTAGATAACGAACGGCGCCTGTTCTTTGCTCGCGTAGTTCTTAAACCGTAACCACTTATCTTCTTCCGATATTGGAAGCGCCAGAGCACAATCATTCATCTGTTCGCAGTCGATCGTATGAATGCTTAACCTCTCCGGCGTTGGAAAATATTGCAAGCACCTGTGGGAAGGGAAAAATCATGTATTTTTGCTTCAAAGAATTTTAAAAAACAAAAACGCGCAACTTACCGATCGCAAATATGCTTGAGATTTTTCTTCTTGCTAAGCTGCGACGAAACCAATCGCGACAAATTTCGTATGCATGCGAAATGGCCATGCGTCTTTGCAGCATTCTGTAGAAACAGCAAGTTTACATGCCTCCTCCGTTTCTTCCCAGTCAAATGAAGCGTTACACATTTCTTGCGCACCCATTCGAATACGTTCACGGAAATGTCGTTTACTCGTTCAAATTTCCGAATGTCTTTGAACAGCATCGGCGATTGAAACCCTTCGGTTCGAAGCACCGTATTGTAGTGCGGATACGATGACAAACGCGACGGATGTGTCTCTTCCGGATAGAGACCCGCCACGACCGCCCAAAAAAAGCACGCTTCGTCATTGCTGATCACGTTCACGACCGCTCTTTTCAGCTGTATCGCTCGAGGCAAGTAGCTTGCAGCGGTGCAACCGGCTTGCAACGGCTGATATTTGATAAAGTTCACAATCAAATGCAGTATCTTTGACAGCGCCCACCCACTGTCTCGCTCCTGAAACTCTTCCAACGATGCCAAAATCGTTGGTACAACGTCTCTCTGATACCACTGTCGTATATTGCTCGTCCGAAACAACGCGACGTTTCGCGTGCCGAAACTTTTCACGGAAACCTCGTTGGCGCGCTGCATGAATTCCGCCTCCAACGTTACGCTAACTTTCAACGACGAATGCGCGTTTAAAAATTCCGTAACGCGCCCCGTGATTATTCGTTTCGCGTGCTGTAAAAATTGTTTCGGATCGATATGTTCGACGTTGATAACGATCCCGGTCGATATGCGATTTTTAAAGGCCGACTCGACATTTTCCCAACGAAGCGTCGAGGCTCTCGCGCCCCTGCGATCGTATAAACCTCTACCGACGTGTGACGAGGAAATATGATGATTCACCGAAACGTTCAAAGTTTTCATACGGCATATAGTCGATATTAAACTGAATTTCTCGCCTACCAACAATTCATTCTTTGCACAGGCTAGATAATTGACACAACACTGCAAAGACTCGATGTACGATCGATGCCACTCGCGATACTCGTCCATAGTTTTCAGCAGCATTGACATGCGAATCAAACACGCCAACATTTTTTTCAACGTTACGATCATCTTGCTACCGCACGGTTGTCAACAAAATATTTCTTACAACTTCGATCCGTTGATGCGCCACGGTATACTTGCGAATACCGAATTCGAATAACTTTAACACGACAAACGCTTGCAACGATGGAACGTTCCGTATGACGACAATTCTCGTTCCATCGCGTCCTGTTCATTCATCCTTACCCTATACCCAACCAACCAACTACAATAACAAAGATAAAAGAAAGAGCGTTGGCTGGCTGCGCTCCTCTTACATCTTGCTGTAGATAAGAAGACATGCGAATCGAAAAGATAAAGATGGATATATCGAAACACGTTCGTTTACGCTGGTCGGCTTGGCGTTACGTTTCGCACGTTTGGGCATGAGTGTTTACACCGGTCGGCTTGCCTTGAACGCAATACCAGGAAGCTGGCCCGAAAGAAATTCCAGGAACTGTCCTTGATAAGAGGGGATGCTGTATCATGGGTCCAGATATCTTTGTTTAGACAACTCGATGCCAAACGATAACAATTTTTCGCCGTTGGTGAAAGATAAAGATGGATATATCGAAACACGTTCGTTTACGCTGGACGGCTTGGCGTTACGTTTCGCACGTTTGGGCATGAGTGTTTACGCCGGTCGGCTTGCCTTGAACGCAATACCAGGAAGCTGGCCCGAAAGAAATTCCAGGAACTGTCCTTGATAAGAGGGGATGCTGTATCATGGGTCCAGATATCTTTGTTTATGCAACTCGATGCCAAACGATAACAATTTTTCGCCGTTGGTGATGACGAGGGATCGCTATCCTCCCCCCCCCCCCCTCACCATCGAACTGGGCTTACGCAATACCAGGAAGCTGGCCCGAAAGAAATTCCAGGAACTGTCCTTGATCAGAGGGACCGCCGTATTGTCAACCCCCCTCCCCCCTCCCCCTCGCCCACAAACTGGGCTTACGCAATACCAGGAAGCTGGCCCCGAAAGAAATTCCAGGAACTGTCCTTGATAAGGGGGATCGATGTATTGCCAACCCCCTCCCCCCACCCCCCCCACCCCCTCGCCCACAAACTGAATCGCCGTGCTGCCCCCTCCCCTCCCCCTTCCCCTCGCCTACGAACGGGCTCGCGCTATACGCCTTACAGCGTTTACCTAATTCCGCTTTTTTAGCCCCAAAAAAGTGGTTTAGAACCCGCCTATATACACTACTGCAGTACGCAATAAATAATGCGCCATACAAAATAACCAATGGGCAATACGCAATAAACAATGCGCAGTACGCAACAAACAATGCGCCATACAAAATAACCAATGCGCAATGCGCAATAAACGATGCGCAGTACGCAATAAACAATGCCCAAAACGCAATAAACAATGCGCAGTACGCAATAAATAATGCGCCATACAAAATAACCAATGGGCAATACGCAATAAACAATGCGCAGTACGCAACAAACAATGCGCCATACAAAATAACCAATGCGCAATACGCAATAACCAATGCGCAGTACGCAATAAACAATGTGCAATGCTCAATAAACAATGCGCAATGCTCAATAAACAATGCGCAATACGAAATAAACAATGCGCAGGACGCAACAACCACTGCGCAATATGCAATAAACAATGCGCAATACGCAATATACAATGAGCAATACGCTATTAGCAATGCGCAAAACGCAATACACAATGCGCAACATGCAATATCCAATGCGCACTACGCAATAAGCAATGCTCAATACGCTATTAGCAATGCGCAATACGCAATAAACAATGCGCAATGCGCAATACGCAATAATCAATGCGCAATGCGCAATAAACGATGCGCAGTACGCAATAAACAATGCCCAAAACGCAATAAACAATGCTCAGTACGCAATAAATAATGCGCCATACAAAATAAACAATGCGCAATACGCAATAAACAATGCGCAATACGCAATACGCAATAACCAATGCGCAATACACAATAAACAATGCGCAATACGCAATAAACAATGCGCAATACGCAATAACCAATGCGCAATACGCAATAAGCAATGCGCAATACGAAATAAACAATGCGCAGGACGCAACAACCACTGCGCAATATGCAATAAACAATGCGCAATACGCAATATACAATGAGCAGTACGCAATAAATAATGCGCCATACAAAATAACCAATGCGCAATACGCAATAAACAATGAGCCATACAAAATAATCAATGCGCAATACGCAATAACCAATGCGCAGTACGCAATAAATTATGCGCAGTACGCAATATCCAGTGCGCAATACGCAATATCCAGTGCGCAATACGCAATAAGCAATGCGCAATACGCAATAAACAATGCGCAGTACGCAATAAACAATGTGCAATGCTCAATAAACAATGCGCAATGCGCAATAAGCAATGCGCAATAAGCAATGCGCAATACGAAATAAACAATGCGCAGGACGCAACAACCACTGCGCAATATGCAATAAACAATGCGCAGTACGCAATAAACAATGCGCAATACGCAATAAACAATGCGCAATACGAAATAAACAATGCGCAATACGCAATAAGCAATGCGCAATACGCAATAAATAATGCGCAATACGCAATATCCAGTGCGCAATACGCAATAAGCAATGCGCAATACGCAATAAACAATGCGCAGTACGCAATAAACAATGTGCAATGCTCAATAAACAATGCGCAATGCGCAATAAGCAATGCGCAATACGAAATAAACAATGCGCAGGACGCAACAACCACTGCGCAATATGCAATAAACAATGCGCAGTACGCAATAAACAATGCGCAATACGCAATAAACAATGCGCAATACGAAATAAACAATGCGCAATACGCAATAAGCAATGCGCAATACGCAATAAATAATGCGCAGTACGCAATATCCAGTGCGCAATACGCAATAAGCAATGCGCAATACGCAATAAACAATGCGCAGTACGCAATAAACAATGTGCAATGCTCAATAAACAATGCGCAATGCGCAATAAACAATGCGCAATGCGCAATAAACAATGCGCACTACGCAATAAACAATGACCAAAACGCAATAAACAATGCGCAGTACGCAATAAACTATGCGCAATACGCAATAAGCAATGCGCAATACGAAATAAACAATGCGCAGGACGCAACAACCACTGCGCAATACGCAATAAGCAATGCGCAATACGCATTAAGCAATGCGCAATACACAATAATCAATGCGTAATGCGCAACAAACAATGCGCAAAACGCAATAAACAATGCGCCGTACGCAATAAACAATGCGCAATGCTCAATAAACAATGCGCAATACGCAGTAAACAATGCGCAATACGCAATCAACAATGCGTATTACGCAATAAACAATGCGCAATATGCAATAATCAATGCGCAATAAACAATGCGTATTACGCAATAAACAATGCGCAATGCGCAATACGCAATAATCAATGTGTTCAAAACCATATCTATGGAATCGAAATATCCTTCAACGAGCGGTTAAAGGTTCGTCTGTTGGCTCGAGGCGATATTATTTCCAAGCGTTCCTGTGATTCAGTCACTCGTGACTATTGACAGTTTTTGTAACACGACCCTGCGTCTTGACTAAATGTCGTCTCCGCCTCTGATTGGCGAACTCGAATAATAACGTTCCATGCTTAATCGCTGCCGTTTCTCGCCCCGGTTTCTCGTACCGGCAGTGAGAGTCGAATCGCCGTCAAGCAAAGTCTATACTGTCAGAGAGCTCGTCAGGCCCTCGCAATAAATTCAAAGAATATCCGTAAACTCGATCAGTTATTTAAAAGTCACCAAACCACAGTCCAGTGAGCCTATCCAACTATCCTGTTGTTAACAAAAAATTTGGTCCTTCGAGCCGGATTATCGCTGCGACTGTGTCGAATTCAAGCGAACTGTGGAAGTGTTGAACGGTTATTCCAACGACTCAGTGAATCCATCGCCTTTCCCTGATAAAGGCGCACGGCTTGACCCTCGCTCGTTTATTCTGCTTAGAACCCTTCTTTGCAACTCGTTCGTTCCCACAAAATGGACGACGACTGTGAGAGCTTGCTTGTTAAGCAAGATACTGTGATTGCATCAATCAAGCGTGTAATCGTGAACTTTAAAAAAATGGCCAAAGCTCAAATTACGCTGGTCAAAGTGAAAAGTCGACTGGAACAACTGGAGAAGCTGTGGACCGAGTGCCGTCAAAATCACCCGAAGCTGCTTCTGGTCACAAGGGCGGAGGACCAGAAGATTATACCATATTTCAAGGACAACGTTTTTCTCGACGCGGAGGCCGCCTACCTCGACGCTTCCGACACCCTCACCGAGGCCATCGCCCAGCTGGATCCCGCCGTTGTAAATTCGCAGATAAGTCATAATACTTCTTCCGTTGCTGCCGCTCCGGTATCTGTACAATTGCCGCGTCTCTCGCTGCCGATGTTTTCCGGTGACTTTTGTGAATGGGGAAGTTTCCGTGGTCTATTTGAATCGAGCGTCGACAAGAACAAGTCCCTCTCAAACTCTCAAAAATTACATTATCTTAAGATTCATGTAACCGGTGCCGCGGCGCTTTTAATTAACAATATCAGCATGTCCGACGAAAACTATGAAGCTGCCTGGCAGATACTTGTCAACGAATACAATGACGAATCCGCGCTCATTAATTCACACATACATAAATTCGTTAGCCTGCCGTCTATGAAAACCGAATCTGCGTCGGAACTCAAACATCTGCGAGACACCGTGGTGTCTTCTTTAACCGCGCTGAGAAATCTTAAACGCGATGTTGATTCTTGGGACGATTTGTTAGTCTATTTGATCGCGCAAAAATTTGCGAAACGCACTCGCGATGAGTGGCTCTTAGAACGCGGTTGTACTAAAACTTATCCCTCGTATAAAGAAATTCACGAGTTCATGACTCTTCGCATCCGCGGTCTTACCGACTCGATCGCCATGACCGACGATGGCTCTGGCAAAAACAAGGTAACATCTGATGTTCCGCGAAACCGCTCGCGTGTCAACAATGTTTCGATCATCAAATGTATCGAGTGCTCCGGTAGTCATCCTCTATTTAAATGTGACCGATTCAAATCCAAATCTATTGAACAACGAATCTCGTTTGTAAAACAAAATAGAATTTGCTTCAACTGCTTGCGCTCAGGTCACGTCACTCACGACTGCAAAAATCCAGGTAGATGCTTTCAGTGCAAGCGAACGCATCATTCGCTCTTACATCGCGCCGCCGGTACCCCAAGCAAAGCGACTAACGCTATTAACGAGACATTGGTTAGAGATCACGTTGATAAAATTGGCTCTTCTGATGAGTCCAATACTACGTCGCAAGTACAAGTTCAAACGGTCCTTCCCGCGGACCTCTCCGTTCCGAATACGTTGCTCGCTACTGCTTGGGTCGTACTCCGCACAGCTGAAGGACGTGCCTTCAGACTCCGCGCTTTACTAGATCAAGGTGCTTCCTGTAGTTTTATAACCGAATCGGTGTGCCAGTTAATGCGGACGAAAAGATATCGGACGAGACTCCAAATTCAATGCTTCGGTGATCAGTATAACGGAGTTGCAAAATCTCGCGTGTCCGTGACATTAGAATCATGCTACAATTCTAAAGTATCGTTCCCGCTGTCAGCCTTCGTTTATCAACGTATCACTGCCTATGCCGGCTCTAGATCCCGTGTTGATTTACAGTCTTGGCCACACTTACGCAATCTCCAGTTTGCTGATCCAAATCCTTCCAGTGGCCATCAAATTCATGTCTTAGTCGGTGCCGATTTATACGGCTCTCTTTTACTGAATGACCTCCGTCAAGGTCCTCTCGGTACTCCTACCGCCCAGCATACGTCACTGGGATGGATCCTTTCCGGTCCCATCAAAAATCCAGATTCCCGTCAGGAATCCACCTCTGCTGTAAATATCGTACAAGCAGACGGGTTTAATGACTCTCGTCAGGAGTCTAATGATCTCATAAACTTTTTGTCGGCTGCCGAACTCAAAGATTCTCGTCAGGAATCTATTTCTATTGTCAATTGTTTATCCTCCGACAATTTAGACAATTCGTTACGTCGTTTCTGGGAAATTGAAGAAGTTCCCTCCAAGCTTCCTCTTTCAGAAGAGGACGAGCGGTGTGATCGCTTTTTTCGTGAAACCTACTCCCGCTCCTCTCAAGGACGATACATTGTACGACTCCCATTCAAGAGTCAACCTCCATTCGATCTCGACGGATCACACTCAATCGCATCTCGTTTTTACTCGAAACTAGAGCAGCGACTACTCAAGCAACCGATCCTCGAATCTGAGTATCACAAATTCTTATCAGAGTATCTCTCCATGGGTCACATGGAGCGAGTAGCGGAAGAGCAAGTCTCGAACTCTTCTGCTATATACATTCCTCATCATCCCGTCGTGCGACCTTCTAGCAGTACGACCAAGCTCAGAGTCGTATTTAATGCTTCCGCCAAAACCAAGTCGGGAAAATCTCTAAACGACTGCCTCATGGTCGGTCCAAAGTTACAGCGCGATTTAGCTGCTATCATACTGCGCTGGCGGCTATTTCGTTACGTATACACTGCTGACATCGCCAAGATGTTCATACAAATTCTAATTCACCCCCTTGATTCTGACTATCAAAGAATTTTATGGCGACCGAGCAGCCAGCTGCCGGTTTCTTCATTTCGATTGCTTACCGTAACCTACGGTCTCGCATCTGCGCCGTACCTCGCCATTAAGGTACTCGATCAGTTATTTAAAAGTCACCAAACCACAGTCCAGTGAGCCTATCCAACTATCCTGTTGTTAACAAAAATTTGGTCCTTCGAGCCGCAAATTTTTTGTTAACAACAGGATAGTTGGATAGGCTCACTGGACTGTTGTTTGGTGACTTTTAAATAACTGATCGAGTTTACGGATATTCTTTGAATTTATTGCGAGGGCCTGACGAGCTCTCTGACAGTATAGACTTTGCTTGACGGCGATTCGACTCTCACTGCCGGTACGAGAAACCGGGGCGAGAAACGGCAGCGATTAAGCATGGAACGTTATTATTCGAGTTCGCCAATCAGAGGCGGAGACGACATTTAGACAAGACGCAGGGTCGTGTTACAAAAACTGTCAATAGTCACGAGTGACTGAATCACAGGAACGCTTGGAAATAATATCGATATCCTTTAACCGCTCGTTGAAGGATATTTCGATTCCATAGATATGGTTTTGAACACAATGCGCAATGCGCAATACGCACTAAACAATGCGCCATACGCAATAACCAATGCGCAATACGCAATAAGCAATGCGCAATACGCAATAAATAATGCGCAGTACGCAATATCCAGTGCGCAATACGCAATAAGCAATGCGCAATACGCAATAAACAATGCGCAGTACGCAATAAACAATGTGCAATGCCCAATAAACAATGCGCAATACGCAATAAACAATAATCAATGCGTAATGCGCAACAAACAATGCGCAAAACGCAATAAACAATGCGCCGTACGCAATAAACAATGCGCAATGCTCAATAAACAATGCGCAATACGCAGTAAACAATGCGCAATACGCAATCAACAATGCGTATTACGCAATAAACAATGCGCAATACGCAATAATCAATGCGCAATAAACAATGCGTATTACGAAATAAACAATGCGCAATGCGCAATACGCAATAATCAATGCGCAATACGCAATAAACAATGCGCAGTACGCAATAAACAATGTGCAATGCTCAATAAACAATGGGCAATACGCAGTAAACAATGCGCAATACGCAATCAACAATGCGTATTACGCAATAAACAATGCGCAATGCGCAATGCGCAATACGCAATAATCAACGCTCAATGCGCAATACGCAATAATCAATGCGCAATGAGCAATAAACAATGCGCAGTACGCAATAAACAATGCGCAATACGCAATAAACAATGCGCAGTACGCAATAAACAATGCGCCATACAAAATAACCAATGCGCAATACGCAATAACCAATGCGCAGTACGCAATAAACAATGTGCAATGCTCAATAAACAATGCGCAATGCGCAATACGCAATAATCAATGCGTAATGCTCAATAAACAATGCGCAATACGCAATAAACAACGCGCAATACGCAATACGCAATAAGCAATGCGCAATACGCAATAAACAATGCGCATTACGCAACAACAAATGCGCAATATGCAATAAACAATGCGCAATACGCAATATACAATGAGCAATACGCTATTAGCAATGCGCAATACGCAATACACAATGCGCAATACGCAATCAACAATGCGTATTACGCAATAAACAATGCACAATACGCAATAAACAATGCGCAATACGCAATAAGCAATGCGCAATACACAATAAGCAATGCGCAATACGCAGTAAATAATGCGCAGTACGCAATATCCAATGCGCAATACGCAATAAGCAATGCGCAATACACAATAAACAATGCGCAGTACGCAATAAACAATGTGCAGTGCTCAATAAACAATGCGCAATACGCAATAATCAATGCGCGATACGCAGTAAACAATGCGCAATACGCTATTAGCAATGCGCAATGCGCAATAATCAATGATCACTACGCAATAAACAATGCGCAAAACGCAATACGCACTAAACAATGCGCCATACGCCATAAGCAATGCGCAATACGCATTAAGCAATGCGCAATACGCATTAAGCAATGCGCAATACGCATTAAGCAATGCGCAATACGCAATGAATAATGCGCAGTACGCAATATCCAGTGCGCAATACGCAATAAGCAATGCGCAATACGCAATAAACTATGCGCAATGCTCAATAAACAATGCTCAATGCGCAATACGCAATAAGCAATGCGCAATACGCAGTAAATAATGCGCAGTACGCAATATCCAATGCGCAATACGCAATAAGCAATGCGCAACACACAATAAACAATGCGCAGTACGCAATAAACAATGTGCAGTGCTCAATAAACAATGCGCAATACGCAATAATCAATGCGCGATACGCAGTAAACAATGCGCAATACGCTATTAGCAATGCGCAATGCGCAATAATCAATGATCACTACGCAATTAACAATGCGCAAAACGCAATACGCACTAAACAATGCGCCATACGCCATAAGCAATGCGCAATACGCATTTAGCAATGCGCAATACGCATTAAGCAATGCGCAATACGCATTAAGCAATGCGCAATACGCAATAAACAATGCGCAGGACGCAACAACCACTGCGCAATATGCAATAAACAATGCGGAATACGCAATATACAATGAGCAATACGCTATTAGCAATGCGCAATACGCAATACACAATGCGCAATACGCAATCAACAATGCGTATTATGCAATAAACAATGCGCAATACGCAATAAACAATGCGCAATACGCAATAAGCAATGCGCAATACACAATAAGCAATGCGCAATACGCAATGAATAATGCGCAGTACGCAATATCCAGTGCGCAATACGCAATAAGCAATGCGCAATACGCAATAAACTATGCGCAATGCTCAATAAACAATGCTCAATGCGCAATACGCAATAAGCAATGCGCAATACGCACTAAACAATGCGCCATACGCCATAACCAATGCGCAATACGCAATAAGCAATGCGCATTACGCAATAAACAATGCGCAGGACGCAACAACCACTGCGCAATATGCAATAAACAATGCGGAATACGCAATATACAATGAGCAATACGCTATTAGCAATGCGCAATACGCAATAAACAATGCGCAATGCGCAATACGCAATAATCAATGCGCAATGCGCAATAAACAATGCGCAGTACGCAATAAACAATGCGCAATACGCAATAATCAATGCGCGATACGCAGTAAACAATGCGCAATACGCTATTAGCAATGCGCAATGCGCAATAATCAATGATCACTACGCAATAAACAATGCGCAAAACGCAATACGCACTAAACAATGCGCCATACGCCATAAGCAATGCGCAATACGCATTAAGCAATGCGCAATACGCATTAAGCAATGCGCAATACGCATTAAGCAATGCGCAATACGCAATGAATAATGCGCAGTACGCAATATCCAGTGCGCAATACGCAATAAGCAATGCGCAATACGCAATAAACTATGCGCAATGCTCAATAAACAATGCTCAATGCGCAATACGCAATAAGCAATGCGCAATACGCACTAAACAATGCGCCATACGCCATAACCAATGCGCAATACGCAATAAGCAATGCGCATTACGCAATAAACAATGCGCAGGACGCAACAACCACTGCGCAATATGCAATAAACAATGCGGAATACGCAATATACAATGAGCAATACGCTATTAGCAATGCGCAATACGCAATAAACAATGCGCAATGCGCAATACGCAATAATCAATGCGCAATGCGCAATAAACAATGCGCAGTACGCAATAAACAATGCCCAAAACGCAATAAACAATGCGCAGTACGCAATAAACAATGCCCAAAACGCAATAAACAATGCGCACTACGCAATGAACAATGCGCAATACGCAATACGCAAAAGACAATGAGCAATACGCAACAACCAATGCGCAGTACGCAACAACAAATGCGCAATATGCAATAAACAATGCGCAATACGCAATATACAATGAGCAATACGCAATTAGCAATGCGCAATACGCAATACACAATGCGCAACATGCAATAAACAATGCGCACTACGCAATAAGCAATGCTCAATACGCTATTAGCAATGCGCAATACGCAATAAACAATGCGCACTACACGAGACTATTTCTGTGCCGAATCGTTGTTTCGCGTGGTAGACCGGACCATTTGAATGCAAATACACGAAGTAGACGCAGAAACACCGAAGCGGCAATCCGAAAAGCGATGCAACCGGGTTTATTTCAGATTCGATGAATCCTCGTTCCACGACCCTATTTCTTGCCGAATCGCTGTTTCGCGTGCTGGATCGGTGCATGTGAATGCAAATACACTTAATAGACGCTGACACCGGATCGGCAAGCCGAAACGTGATGCAATCGAATTTATTTCAGTTTCGATGATTCCTCCTTTCACGAGACTATTTCAGTGCCGAATCGTTAATTTGAGTGCTAGACCGGACCATTTGAATGCAAATACAAGAAGTAGACGCTGAAACACCGAATCGGCAAGCCGAAACGCGATGGAATCGAGTTTATTTCAGATTCGATGATTTCTCGTTCCGGGAGACTATTTCTGTGCCGATTCGTTGTTTCGCGTCCTAGATCGGTGCATTTGAATGCAAATACACGAAACAGACCCAGAAACACCGAATCGGCATGCCGAAACGCGGTGCAGTCGTTTATTTCAGATTCGATGACTCCTCGGTTCAGGATTCTATTTCTGTGCCGAATCGTTGTTTCGCGTGCTAGACCGGACCATTTGAATGCAAATACACGAAGTAGACGCAGAAACACCGAAGCGGCAAGCCGAAAAGCGATGCAATCGGGATTATATCAGATTCGATGATTTCACGTTTCACGAGTCTATTTCTGTGCCGACCCGTTGTTTCGCATGCTAGATAGGCGCATTTGAAAGCAAATACACGAAATGGACGCAGAAACACCGAATCGGCAAGCCGAAAAGCGATGCAATCGAATTTATTTCAGATTCGATGATTCCTCGTTTCACGAGACTATTTCTTTGCCGAATCGTTGTATCGTGTGCTAGACCGGACCATTTGAATGCAAATACACGAAGTAGACGCAGAAACACCGAAGCGGCAAGCCGAAAAGCGATGCAATCGGGTTTATTCCAGATTCGATGATTCTTCGTTTCACGAGTCTATTTCTTGCCGAATCGCTGTTTCGCGTGCTGGATCGGTGCATGTGAATGCAAATGCACTTAATAGACACAGAGACACCGGATCGGCAAGCCGAAACGTGATGCAATCGAATTTATTTCAGATTCGATGATTCCTCCTTTCACGAGACTATTTCAGTGCCGAATCCTTAATTTGCGTTCTAGACCGGACCATTTGAATGCAAATACAAGAAGTAGACGCTGAAACATCGAATCGGCAAGCCGAAACGCGATGGAATCGAGTTTATTTCAGATTCGATGATTTCTCGTTTCGGGAGACTATTTCTGTGCCGATTCGATGTTTCGCGTGCTAGATCGGTGCATTTGAATGCAAATACACGAAACAGACCCAGAAACACCGATTCGGCATGCCGAAACGCGGTGCAGTCGAGTTTATTTCAGTTTCGTTGACTCCTCGGTTCAGGATTCTATTTCTGTGCCGAATCGTTGTTTCGCATGCTAGACCGGACCATTTGAATGCATATACAAGAAGTAGGCGCAGAAACACCGAATCGGCAAGCCGAAACGCGATGGTATCGAGTTTATTTCAGATTCGATGATTTCTCGTTTCGGGAGACTATTTCTGTGCCGATTCGATGTTTCGCGTGCTAGGTCGGTGCATATGGATGCAAATACACGAAACAGACCCAGAAACACCGAATCGCCATGCCGAAACGCGGTGCAGTCGAGTTTATTTCAGATTCGATGACTCCTCGGTTCAGGATTCTATTTCTGTGCCGAATCGTTGTTTCGCGTGCTGGATCGGCGCATTTGAATGCAAATACACGAAATGGACGCAGAAACACCGAATCGGCAAGCCGAAAAGCTATGCAATCGAGTTTATTTCAGATTCGATGATTCCTCGTTACGGGAGACTTTTTCTGTGCCAATTCGATGTTTCGCGTGCTAGATCGGTGCATTTGAATGCAAATACACGAAACAGACCCAGAAATACCGAATCGGCATGCCGAAACGCGGTGCAGTCGAGTTTATTTCAGATTCGATGACTCCTCGGTTCAGGATTCTATTTCTGTGCCGAATCGTTGTTTCGCGTGCTAGACCGGACCATTTGAATGCAAATACACGAAGTAGACGCAGAAACACCGGATCGGCAAGCCGAAACGCGGTGCAGTCGAGTTTATTTTAGATTCGATGATTCCCCGTTTCAGGAGTCTATTTCATTGCCGACCCGTTGTTTCGCGTGCTAGATCGGCGCATTGGAATGCAAATACACGAAATGGACGCAGAAACACCGAATCGGCAAGCCGAAAAGCGATGCAATCGGGATTATATCAGATTCGATGATTTCACGTTTCACGAGTCTATTTCTGTGCCGACCCGTTGTTTCGCATGCTAGATAGGCGCATTTGAAAGCAAATACACGAAATGGACGCAGAAACACCGAAGCGGCAAGCCGAAAAGCGATGCAATCGGGATTATATCAGATTCGATGATTTCACGTTTCACGAGTCTATTTCTGTGCCGACCCGTTGTTTCGCATGCTAGATAGGCGCATTTGAAAGCAAATACACGAAATGGACGCAGAAACACCGAAGCGGCAAGCCGAAAAGCGATGCAATCGGGTTTATTCCAGATTCGATGATTCTTCGTTTCACGAGTCTATTTCTTGCCGAATCGCTGTTTCGCGTGCTGGATCGGTGCATGTGAATGCAAATGCACTTAATAGACACAGAGACACCGGATCGGCAAGCCGAAACGTGATGCAATCGAATTTATTTCAGATTCGATGATTCCTCCTTTCACGAGACTATTTCAGTGCCGAATCCTTAATTTGCGTGCTAGACCGGACCATTTGAATGCAAATACAAGAAGTAGACGCTGAAACATCGAATCGGCAAGCCCAAACGCGATGGAATCGAGTTTATTTCAGATTCGATGATTTCTCGTTTCGGGAGACTATTTCTGTGCCGATTCGATGTTTCGCGTGCTAGATCGGTGCATTTGAATGCAAATACACGAAACAGACCCAGAAACACCGATTCGGCATGCCGAAACGCGGTGCAGTCGAGTTTATATCAGTTTCGTTGACTCCTCGGTTCAGGATTCTATTTCTGTGCCGAATCGTTGTTTCGCATGCTAGACCGGACCATTTGAATGCATATACAAGAAGTAGGCGCAGAAACACCGAATCGGCAAGCCGAAACGCGATGGAATCGAGTTTATTTCAGATTCGATGATTCCTCGTTTCGGGAGACTATTTCTGTGCCGATTCGATGTTTCGCGTGCTAGGTCGGTGCATATGAATGCAAATACACGAAACAGACCCAGAAAAACCGAATCGCCATGCCGAAACGCGGTGCAGTCGTGTTTATTTCAGATTCGTTGACTCCTCGGTTCAGGATTCTATTTCTGTGCCGAATCGTTGTTTCGCGTGCTAGACCGGACCATTTGAATGCATATACAAGAAGTAGGCGCAGAAACACCGAATCGGCAAGCCGAAACGCGATGGAATCGAGTTTATTTCAGATTCGATGATTCCTCGTTTCGGGATACTATTTCTGTGCCGATTCGATGTTTCGCGTGCTAGGTCGGTGCATTTGAATGCAAAAACACTTAATAGACGCAGAAACACCGAATCGGCAAGCCGGAACGCGATATAATCGAATTTATTTCAGATCCGATGATTCCTCGTTCCACTGGACTATTTCAGTGCCGAATCGTTGTTTCGCGTGCTAGACCGGACCATTTGATGCAAATACACGAAGTAGACGCAGAAACACCGGATCGGCAAGCCGAAACGCGGTGCAATCGAGTTTATTTTAGATTCGATGATTCCCCGTTTCAGGAGTCTATTTCATTGCCGACCCGTTGTTTCGCGTGCTAGATCGGCGCATTTGAAAGCAAATACACGAAATGGACGCAGAAACACCAAATCGGCAAGCCGAAAAAGATGCAATTTAGTTTTTCTCAGATTCGATGATTCCTCGTTTCAGGAGTCTATTTCTCTGCCGAATCGTTGTTTCGCGTGTGTCACGTCCGTCACTGTGTTTTTGTTACAGGTAGCGAGAGGAACGAGATGATGGCACGAGAGAACAGTGACAGACGGACGGAGGAGATTTGAAGAGAGATAGTGAACGGTCTTTCGTGCCGAGACAGCCGCGGGCAGTCATATGCACTAGGACAACCGATATCGCTTGGAATGCAGTCAAGAAGAGAACGTCCGACGCGGATACAAGATATGGCCCGACAAGGATCACGCGCGAGAGGATGCAACGAAAACGGTGAGTTTACAAGATTCAGCAATTATACAAGACATTATATGACTCACCGCAACGTTGTATTATCGCCTAATAATAATGTTGCAGCAGGAACTGACGATAGTTGGCGTAGGCCTCGTACATAGGATCTTCTATGCAGATGTCCTCGAGGTGAGGGAGGCTCGGCAGTGGATCCACAGGCTGGTGCTGTTTGACGCTGGTGGTCCTTGGTGCAGAGCGTAGAATGACACGACGATGTGTCGGCAGGATGGCGTCACTGATGATACGGCAACGGGACCTGGGGATGATTACTGTGTCCCGGCTGTCGTCGTCGGAGATGTTGATTACTTCTGGATGAAGCACAGGGTGCAGAATAGGCGTTGACGCTCGCGAGAGATCCGCGTGGTTGATCTCTTTGGGTTGGCTGCAAGGGCAACCGTATACCGATACGTAGTCGGACGCGTCACACGATATGTATTCTGTAGTACCGAGAAGTTCTGTCCACTCTGTAGTGGCAATAATATGATCGAGCACCGCTTTGTTTCTCAACGCGCGTCTCGATTTTGCAAGTTGGTACTTGCGTCCCGCTCGACGTGTACGTCGCATAGGTAAGGGATAGTAATTGCAAGATATTAGTAAGATAATGAAAACGAACTTCAATTTGTTATTTAGTTCTAGTCTATTAACTTTAACTGTCAACTCGCTTCACGTCTACAATGGCGGCTCAGCGTTTCCACTGCGCTCTTGATACCAAGTATAGACGTAGCACGAGAGCTCGTAGTGACTCGCTTCACTTTCTAGGTTGGCGGCTCAGCGTTCCCACTGCGCTCTTGATACCAAGTCTAGATGTGGCACGAGGTGAATATTCGAACGAAAGAACTACACTGGAGGATGATATAGAACTGGCACGAGAATAACACAATTGAAGCACTGGTAAAATGATAATATATTGTATAAGATGTAGTAGATACACTGGATTACAATATGTGAATAATATTATAATAGGAATAGTAATTGGAATAATATGATTATATGAATTAATGTTGGATAATGAATAAGTGGATATTGTAATATGTTATAGGAATAATGAATAAGAATTAAGAGTTTGAATTGAATTGGAATTGGAATTGGAATTGGAATTGGAATTGGAATGGATCGACACACGTCACTACGCGGAGGCAAGACAAGACACGTCTGCCTTGGTCGCTGGTCGGAGCCAGACTGGCACGTCTGTGCGAGTCGCTCGCTTGGAACGAACTGAACTGGAACGCCGTTGAGATCATCCTCCTTGGTTCGAGAGTGGGGATGGTCCGTGGAGTGGGGGAACTGCTGCACGTGCATTTCTGCTGACGCTGCAGTCTCGTGGCTGTCCTTTTGCTCTCTACGAGCGTGGGACTGCTGATGTAGCAGTCCTTGGACTTCTCGACGTTACTAGAAGATTCTAGAGGCTTCTTAAGTGATGCAATGCTTTATTGCATTATGTGTCGTGGTGATGGGTTGAAGTTGAGGTAAGGTGTTGATCGGAGCAGAGGTAAGGACTTGAACGATAGAATATATGAGATCTTAATACTACGCTTATTTCTAGGGGATGGTGTATGGATCGCGCGGATCAGACCTTGCATACATGAAATGTGTGCGAGGCCAACGTCGTACATCGGACGACGTAACACGTGCTAGACCGGACCATTTGAATGCAAATACACGGAGTGGACGCAGAAACACCGGATCGGCAAGCCGAAACGCGATGCAATCGGGTTTATTTGAGATTCGATGATTCCTCGTTTCGGGAGACTATTTCTGTGCCGATTCGATGTTTCGCGTGCTAGGTCGGTGCATTTGAATGCAAATACACGAAACAGACCCAGAAACACCGAATCGCCATGCCGAAACGCGGTGCAGTCGAGTTTATTTCAGATTCGATGACTCCTCGGTTCAGGATTCTATTTCTGTGCCGAATCGTTGTTTCGCGTGCTGGATCGGTGCATTGGAATGAAAATACACGAAATGGACGCAGAAACACCGAATCGGCAAGCCGAAACGCGGTGCTGTCGAGTTTATTTCAGATTCGATGATTCCTCGTTTCACGAGACTATTTCTGTACCGAATCGTTGTTTCGCGTGCTAGACCGGACCATTTGATGCAAATACACGAAGTAGACGCAGAAACACCGGATCGGCAAGCCGAAACGCGGTGCAATCGAGTTTATTTTAGATTCGATGATTCCCCGTTTCAGGAGTCTATTTCATTGCCGACCCGTTGTTTCGCGTGCTAGATCGGCGCATTTGAAAGCAAATACACGAAATGGACGCAGAAACACCAAATCGGCAAGCCGAAAAAGATGCAATTTAGTTTTTCTCAGATTCGATGATTCCTCGTTTCAGGAGTCTATTTCTCTGCCGAATCGTTGTTTCGCGTGCTAGACCGGACCATTTGAATGCAAATACACGGAGTGGACGCAGAAACACCGGATCGGCAAGCCGAAAAGCTATGCAATCGGGTTTATTTGAGATTCGATGATTCCTCGTTTCGGGAGACTATTTCTGTGCCGATTCGATGTTTCGCGTGCTAGGTCGGTGCATTTGAATGCAAATACACGAAACAGACCCAGAAACACCGAATCGCCATGCCGAAACGCGGTGCAGTCGAGTTTATTTCAGATTCGATGTCTCCTCGGTTCAGGATTCTATTTCTGTGCCGAATCGTTGTTTCGCGTAGTGGATCGGTGCATTGGAATGAAAATACACGAAATGGACGCAGAAACACCGAATCGGCAAGCCGAAACGCGGTGCAGTCGAGTTTATTTCATATTCGATGATTCCTCGTTTCACGAGACTATTTCTGTGCCGAATCGTTGTTTCGCGTGCTAGACCGGACCATTTGAATGCATATACAAGAAGTAGGCGCAGAAACACCGAATCGGCAAGCCGAAACGCGGTGCAGTCGAGTTTATTTCAGATTCGATGACTCCTCGGTTCAGGATTCTATTTCTGTGCCGAATCGTTGTTTCGCGTGCTGGATCGGTGCATTAGAATGAAAATACACGAAATGGACGCAGAAACACCGAATCGGCAAGCCGAAACGCGGTGCAGTCGAGTTTATTTCAGATTCGATGATTCCTCGTTTCACGAGACTATTTCTGTGCCGAATCGTTGTTTCGCGTGCTAGAGCGGACCATTTGAATGCATATACAAGAAGTAGGCGCAGAAACACCGAATCGGCAAGCCGAAACGCGGTGGAATCGAGTTTATTTCAGATTCGATGATTCCTCGTTTCGGGAGACTATTTCTGTGCCGATTCGATGTTTCGCGTGCTAGGTCGGTGCATTTGAATGCAAATACACGAAACAGACCCAGAAACACCGAATCGCCATGCCGAAACGCGGTGCAGTCGAGTTTATTTCAGATTCGATGACTCCTCGGTTCAGGATTCTATTTCTGTGCCGAATCGTTGTTTCGCGTGCTGGATCGGTGCATTAGAATGTGTTAAACGCGAGCGATATATTTTCGTACGATTCAGCGCCGCGAACACCCCCCTCGTTGTCCCTACAACACCGCGGCGAGTTGTCACCTCGAAGCGAGCTCCCGTAGGTGTACGGTGGGGGAATCCACCGATTCCGATAAATAGGACCCCCAGCCAGCTTAACGTTCGTTCGGCTATATACTCCTCTGCGAGTCATCACGAAAACAGTATTCTTACATAATCGCTACGAGCACGGTTTGTAAACCGCTTCGATACTCTCCTCTGCGAGAATCGAGTCGAATAATTTCCTCTGCGAGCTCTGTTCTTCTGGTCAACGCGCCTCCGTAGCTTCAGTTTGCAATAAAGTGTTTCTGTGAACCATACCACGCGAGTAAACTAATTAACAATACCCTCTCACGAAAAACCAACTTCCGACTCACTACTCCTTTCCTTTCGTCACACAATCTAGTGCATTTTTAGTTCGCGGACTCTTAGTCTTTTTTTGAACGGGTCGGTGTAACAATTTTATGGTCCTTCGAGCCGGATTTGTGAAGAAACCTGGATCGGTCGGAAGACGTTAGAGGCGAAACCAACCGTCTAATTCAAACGAGTGTCGTGTCTCGTGACTTTCAAGTCAAAAACAGACGGTGAAAATGAACACAAGTGTCACGGAGACCTTCGAAGCGGTTCTTGAGCGGCAAACCCAAGCGTTTGCTCAGCTCACCAAAATATTGACCAATACGAAGAAAAAAGGGGTCGTCAACTATACGGTGGAGTATCTGGACACCAGGCTGACCATGTACCAGGAGACCTGGACCCAGATTACTTCTTTCAACGGGTACCTCCAAGCGTACCGGAAAGCGGACCGGACGAAAGAAGACCTCCCCTACTTCAAGGCCGGAACGATGGATCGGATGGAGGACGCGTACCTTGAAGGCTGGTCCTACCTAAGGGAGCAGCTGGCCCATCTACGCCCCCCCCATCACACCCCCTGCGGCGAATTCATCTATGGCGTTCCCAGCCACCACGGTAACTCGTCCCGCGCACGTCAAATTACCTCGAATCGAACTCCCGAAATTCGACGGCGACTATACGCGTTGGAAATCGTTCGAATCGCGATTCAACTCCGCGGTAATTGTGAATGAAACGTTAACGGGCGCGGAACGATTACAGTACCTGCTTAGCGCATTGTCGGGCGAAGCACTCGACGCAGTACAACACCTAGATGTGACAGACGCGAACTTCCAGATCGGCTGGTCACGTCTCAAGGAGATTTACGATAATGAAAGAGTCATAGTCCATACTGTCACGTCGCCTGCCGTTTGCCGAAACGAAGGGCAGCCGCACTCGGGAAATTATGGCCACACGACCGGGCCACGTCTCGGTCGCGCGGGACGTGGTCCTCCCGGGACAAAAGATCTCTCGTCGATTCGGATCGGAATGTAAGATATTTCGAGTTTACGCGAAATCGGGCGCCAGGCACGAGGTCGTGCCAGTGTTCTGAATAGCTCGCGGTACACTTCTCGGTTGTATTCCGAATCGGCGAGGATCTACACGGCCGGAGATGGCCACGTGAACGGCCAGGGTTCCGCGTGAGGAAAAGGACGGGGCATTCCCCGCGACGGGAACGTTTCTTAGAGGAAGAATGACGACTCAGAATTTACAGGGCAAATATCAGACGTTTATTGTCGACGTCGCGTTACACAAGCCCCCGGTGGACACCGGCGGCAGTCAACGTATTTGCCAGCGCGTAGGCGATGATTTTCGGCGGGTGTTCTACCGAACGCGCATAGCCTCGTCGTTCGCGTCGAGCTCGGCAGTCACAGGACTTCGCGTGAGATACAAGCCAAGGAGGCACGATTTCTGCCGAACAGAACTGACCGCGTGACACTGTTCCCCGTGGAACATCTCGAGGGAAGCCAATTTTCGTAATTTCTCCGTTCGTCCCGGATCCCTTGTTTGGGCTACCGTCGCCCGAACGGCCCACGGCCGGGCGGACCTCTCGAGAGAGTTACTCTCGGTCAACGGAATCGCCGGCGGCACGTGTCCTCGCAAAGTCGCAAAGCCGGAGATTCTACTCCCGATAATTCGCCCCCGAACCAACACGAACTGGTCACAATTTTATAATCGACTTCCGAAAGCCTGACTGGTACTCACCACGATAGTTAAAGGCTGGTAGCCGATGCAAAACTCGGTACTAGAAACGCGGTTAAAGTCGCACGTGTTGCCTCGATAACTCAAAATGGCCTAGTGACCCAGTTCGAGCCGGCTCGTGAACGCGGAAGCGAGGCGTCCCCCTCTCCCGCGACTATCTCGGCTGAGGCGACGCTCGGACCTATCGCGTGGCTCCTGGCCGCAGGGACGGAGCGATGACATTCGGACCCGGGCCCTCGGTAATTCTTGAATTTACCGGGGCTGGGCCGATACCGTGACGTCGGCGGGCAGGAGTGGGCTTGAGCCGTCCGGAGTTGGTCTCATGACATTCTCCGGGCGATACGTCGACGAGGGTAAGCAGATGGTCTTGCTTTCGTTCCTTTAGCCTCGTCGGCTTCTCCATGTTGCTGGACTTGGGCCCTGACCAATCCTGGCCGTCTTCCTCACTGGCGGCTAGCGGCGATAGGTGCTCCGGGCGTCTTCGCCTCGGGATCTTGGCCAATCAGTGGCCGGAGACAGACTCTGGTTCCTTGTCGATATCGTGGTAGCTGAAACTCCATGTCGCGCCCAGTGGCGCGACATTTGAACTCGGTAATTTCGTTCTTTTAAGGCTTCGGACGTCCCAGGGAGAGCGATTGCCTTGGCCGTGCTCGCTACGGCTTTGCCAAAATGTGGCCCGGTCTTCCGTTAGGGTACGGATTGACGTTGGCAGAATATGCCACGTCACAACTCCTCCCCCCCCAAGGGAGACCGGGGCACCGGTGCAAGCACCCGTCAGGCTGTTCGCTAGTTCGGGGGCGCACGCTCTTCCTCGGACGTACCTCGGTACAACAATACGAATAATTCTTTAACTTGACACGTACTTCCCATCACCAACCTCAGACAAATACTTTCCCTCTCTGAGTCCTTCCTTCCTCGTGGTCAGGATCTCTTTAAGTCAGCAGCACCTATTGGAGAAACCTTATGTTGCTACTTTTAGGCTACGCTTAGCCTTGTTTAACGCAGGGGTCAGGGTTCAATAACTTGACTACCATTGAGGGCGAAAAACAAAATTTTTATTCGCGCCCCTCTGGCGCTTTCTACGTCCCGGCGCCCCCCTCCGCTCACCCCTCGACAACTCAGTCTTATCCTTTGGTTAACCTAATACTAGCGAGGGGTGGCGGGGTGGGCGAGAGTATTGTTTCTCCGGTCTCATAATACATTTTTTTTTTTTAAATAAAAAAAATATCGCTTTCGATTCGTTCAGTCTTCTTTTTCGTCCCTCCGGCGGCCCTCGAGATTGCTATGTTTCGCGGTACCGCCGGTCGGGATTACTCTCGTTTGTCGTAAATAAAAAAAAACTCTAGTAGGGGTAATTACGTGGACAAGGAAAAAAAATAAAAATAAATATATATAACTGGCGTCGGGTGGACGGTATCTCCTGGATGGAGCCGGTACTGCCTGGGCCCCTACGGTCTTTCCCTTTCGGCCCGGTTTATCGCCTTTGCCTCGCCGTCTTCTGGCGCCGTTGCTCCGCATCTCGCCTGCAGTCCGGGCACGTGTCGACCGTATAAAATGGCCGACCGCACCGGTAACAGTACCTCCATTTTTTAGGGGCCCGGCATTCTGAATGGCAGTGCCCTATTTGGCGGCAGCGCCAGCATCCCTCCTCGAGCTCCGACCCCTTACGTTGCTTTCCCAGTCCCCGTTGTTTCGGGGTGCCCTGGAACGTTGGGGGCGGCATTGGTTTGGCCATCAGGGGCTGGATGGTGGCTTTTGGCGGTCCGCTTCCTGTGGTCTGGCGGTGCTCTTCCCTTACTCTCCTCATTCTTTCCTCCACCGACTCCTTCGGTCGCGGGGGTTCTGGTCGTTTTTCCCGCTCGTCTTTCCCCCGTAATTGCTCCGGTTCTCTGGCTGGTCCTGGTTTTCTTTCCTGTTTCGGTATACTTCCCTCCAGCGTTCCTCGGCCTACCTTCCGGCCGTAGGCCCTTTCCGCGGCCTTCCATCCTTCCACCTCTTCTAGGGGCGATTTTGCGGTGGGTAGTGGTGTTATTCTCTTTTGGCGCACTTCTAACGTGGCCGTGGCTACGTATGTCTTAGCGGGGGGTTGGGTTACCGGTTCCCCCCCCGGTAATTCTTCCTCCTCGCCCGCGACTACGTCCGTTTTGATGAGGGGTTGGTCCACTAGGTCCTCCCACGGTAAGTCACTGTCGTCTCCTTTTATCAGGTCCTGTGGCGTCCCTGGGGGTCCTTGCGGCCGGCAAAAGATTGTTGCCGTTGCCGCTCGTACTCCCCTCGGGAACGGGTGGAGGTCCCGGAGGCGGTCCTCCAGCTCTCTGATTTCTTTTTCTTGGCTCATCTTTATGGTAATCTGTGGAAATTAAACCTTTCTCTCTCAGTTTTTGTTGAGTTCTCCTTGGCTGGGGAAGTATGGTTTGAGGTCCGATATATGGGCTTTCCCAAGATTCTTGCCGTCTTCCGCTACCAGATTATACACCCCCGGTGAAAACTTTCTATTTATCGTTACTGGCCCGATAAATTTCGGCGCCAGCTTCGCCGCGACGTAATTTGCCGCCGAAGAGAGAACGCGCTGTCTCTTCATAACCCTGTCACCTACGTTAAACTCTCGGTTTCTCCTACGCAAATTGTAATGGTGCGACTGTTTTCGATACGCATCCTCGAGGTTTTCCAATATCCAATGTCGTAACGTCGGTTATTGCGTTATCCGCTTTTTCCAATTGTCATTGGATGTAACCTCGAGGTCGATAGGAGGCTCTGCCTCAGCCCTTGCACACTTTGCTGGTCGCGGTTCCCGCCCGAAATTGAGAAAAGCTGGGGAGGTTTGTAGGACTGAATGATGTGCGGTATTATATGCGAAACGAAACTGCGGTAAATTCAGATCCCAATCTCGGTGGTCCCTCTCGATATATGCTACCATCATTGTTTTGAGGATTCGATTCACGCGTTCAACCGGGTTAGCCTGCGGGTGGTATGGGGGGGTTGTACTAAGTCGGATTCCGTATTCGTCTGCGAGTTCCCTCAGACACTTGTTTGCGAACTCGGTACCGTTGTCCGTCAACAAGACGTCTGGGGTTCCCCAGCGTGAAAAAACTAAATTCTCGAGAGCCTCCGCTATTTTCGGGCCGGTAGCTCTCCGGAGTGGGGCACATTCTATCCATTTCGTAAAGAGATCTTGGATTACTAACAGATAGCAGTGGAAGGACCTGCTCGGAGGGAACGGACCCATAATGTCGGCTGCTACTACTGTCCAGGGCATGTCGACTCGGCGCCGACCCATCAACCCCGGCGGGAGTGCTTGCTCCACCTTTGTGAGTTGACAGGTATTACAGCGTCGTACGTATTCGACTGCCGTTCTATACATTCCTGGCCAGTAGTAGCGGGCGGCTATACGGTGGTAAGTCTTTTCGACTCCTAAATGCCCTGCCTGTGGGTTATCGTGCGCCTCCTGCAGGATCTCGGTCCTCCGTTCTTCCGGAATTACGAGTTTCCACTCGTTTCCATCGGACCCTAGCGTTTCCGCAATTAAGGGGTCCGTACGTCGGCAATATAATTCCCCGCTCCGGGTTGCCCAGTCTGGAAACTTTTCCGGGTTTTTCTCGACTTCCGTGAATTTTTCCTCATACCACTTCGCACGCACCGCGGCTACGATATGCGCTTCGGTCTCTCCCTCATTTTCGTGAATTCGCGACAGTGCATCTGGTACTTTATTCAGGGCTCCCTGCCGATATACTACTTGGAAGTCGTACGCTAGTAGTTGCAGGGCCCAACGTGCTAATCTTCCCGATGGGTTTTTCAACGTCCTCAGCCATCGCAAACTGTTGTGGTCTGTTATTACCGTAAACTCGTACCCCTCCAAATATGGTCGGAATTTCTCTACTGCCCATACTATTGCAAGGCATTCTAGTTCCGTAGCTGAATATTTTCGTTCTGGTAACGTGAGCGATCTACTTGCAAATGCGATAACCCTTTCGACTTCCTCGACCTCTTGCGTCAATACCGCGCCTAAACCGACCGTGCTCGCATCCGTTTGTAACGTAAATGGGGTTTCGAAATCTGGGCACGAGAGGGTAGGTGCTGTAGCGATCGCGTCCCGTAGGGCCTCGAAAGCGCCTTGTTGAGCGTCCTTCCATTCCCATTCGCGATCTTTTCGTAATAGGCCATTTAATGGCTCAGCAAGTGTGGCGAATCCCGGAATAAATCTTCTATACCAAGAAGCCATCCCCAGGAATCGACGCACCTGCTTTACCGTTTTCGGCGGAGGGTATGCTAGAATGGGTTGTATTTTCTCCGCGTCTACCTTTAATCCCTCTCGGCTCACCACGAAACCCAAGTACTTGACTTCTTGACGGCAGAACTCGCACTTTTCCGGATTTATTATCAGACCGGCTTGCTTGATTTTATTTAACACGCGTTCGAGCCACTCTAGGTGTTCTGAGAATGTTTTTGTGACGATAATTATGTCGTCCAAATATGCGAACGCGTGTGGTTCCATTTCTGCCATTACGCAGTGTGAGATATAATTCTTTCTTCACATCTTCGATTAATACATCGAATATCTTCTCGTACGCCCAGAAGCCCAACAGCGGCTCTGTACACTCGAACATATTCGATCTTACGCTTGGTTCATTGCTCTCGCACGTGTTGCATTCTCAAGATATCTCATGCCTCGTCGCGCCGGTAGAAAGTACCAGTTAAAGAAATTAGCTCGCGAATACGCTCGGGAAGAATCTCCTAAAGATCTTCACCGCCAATTGCTCGGTATACGGAAGATACCTTCAATTCTCCGCGACGCGCCTGTACGAGTCCGCATCGAGACGCAGCAGCTGCCGCTCCAGGAAGCAGCAGAGCAGCCAGGGTCGAGCACGTCGACGAGCGACGTCCTCTCCAGCGACAGAGTTACCTGTCGATTCGATACGCAAAGCAGCGTTCCAGCCGAACGAGAGAAGGAAGCTTCGCCGCAGCAGCCAGCTCCTTCAGCAACGGGCTCTTCGTCTCCGAATCTCCGTAGCTAGACGAGTCAGCAAGTACGAGGTCGGTAAGCCCGTTATCATTGTCGTTATTCCGCTGTGTAAAGTCTATCGTGGTTCCCGGATTAGATTCGGTTGTACTCGCCGATTGGATCCTTAAAGCTTAATTATTAATTTAACACGTTTCAAATCCGCGACTCTCGCGCGCGATATATATTTTTATCGCGTCGACGTCCCGGGACGTAACACCATTACGTACCGCACAAAGCTTTCTATTACGAACGAAAGTCCAAATAGCTGCTACAATAAGGGCACAGATTCTGTGACGTTTAACGCACGAGAACTGGTCTACCTCCCCAAGGAGCCCAGGAAGGACGTATACGAAACAGATATACAGGTCCACACGAAGTCCTACAGGCCCTATCAGAGGTCCCACACCATGTGCAGAAAAGGACGACCCCCGACACCCGCCGTAACCAAACAAAGGGAATATCTGTTGAGGTACGATCCATATTTCTGCTACAATGGGCTGATCTACGCGACAAGCGAAGGAGAAGACCTTTGCTGGTGGTGCAGGCTCCTCTACCCAGGCAGGGTAGAAACATTCCACGTATTCCATGCAGTCCACCAAGGAAAGGACTATTCTTGCGACCATTGCAACAATCAAATCTGCACGGAAGTACGCATTCTCGAATGTGCATACTGTTCGGAGAAATTCTCAGAAGCTGGCGTGCAGCACGCATTCCCGCAGCAGACGGCAACGACGTCGTCACCCTCGACCCCCTACCACCGCGTCAGTTCCACACCGTGACACAGCCAACCTGGAAAAGAAAAAGAGGAGTACACGGCCAACAGATACAACGAACCGAGCCTACCAAACTGTGGAAACTGCAAGAAGAGGCGACCCACCTACAAGGCCGACTTCGTGGAAGACACGCCCCAGCCCACCCATTTACCCAGCCCCGTACGTTTTTTTTTTCTCGCCTCGCCGTCTATCGCGTCCCCCGTGCGTCTAAAGAAATTCCGTTGCACGTAATTTCTTCCCTGGCGGCGGAGGTGTGACGTTGGCTCAAATTCACCAACGTTTGATTTAACCTGAAAGGTTAAAATTAACATTAATTCTTGAAACGCTCAATATAGATATGAAAATAAGTTTATGTATTACCTTTGTTTCATCCTGTAGAGTTCTGCCCGCGTCGCACCTCACCTGAAAATAGAATAATCAATCATTACTTTTGAAACGCGCTATAGTGTGACGTCGGCTCGCGTGAGCCAGCTCGTACAACAGCCGCCTACTCGAGAGTCCACGAACTTATAATGCGAAACCCGCACGAAAAGTCTCTGGACAATTCTGCACTTTACGAGATACCTAACCGCTCTCTTAGCCCCGCCCCCTAAAAATAACAATGTACTTAGAATTATTAACGATTACACATTTAACGATAATACTTACCAAGATCTTCGTAATGCACGAGCGACCGCAAGAAGTCACCTTCGAAACAACCTGTATACATGGCAATAACCCTTGGAACTACCTGTACAATTCATACATTACCTTTGAGTCACTCAGTATAACCGTCGAAACCTGAAAGAATATTTATTATTAATTATACTATGCAAATCAACAATAACTACATAAAATTCACTTACCTGTTATCTACGCCAATGGTTTTGCCCCTCCAATTTCTTCGAAATGGTTAATTCTTGTTACTTCTTTCTCGCTCTTGCCATCTGAAATTATTTATAGATCATTACAAAAATAGTCGCCGAACAAAATAATTTCAGATAAAATAATTATAAGCACACAGACTCTGTAACACAAACACGTTTATCATAAGCAAAACCCAATCCAACGAAACTACCACTGAACGCATTCATTTAAATAACGAAAAACCGTTAAATTAATTATAGTCGCTTAACTATAATTAATTTACCTTCTGGAATTCAAACTAATTTCGAATAACTATTAATTACGAATAATTAATAGTTACGCCTATGCATTCTCCACTGAACGAAGGAAAAGGTAAAGCTACGTACACACCGTACCTTCGCATTTTTCAACTCTAGTCAAAAGCCACCGCATCTGTAAATAATTATCAATTATATATATTAATTCAACTTATAACAGAGAATAATTACATAAATACATATATATGCAATAGTGAGATACCTACACATAAGGAATACTTAATCAATAATAACTGAAATTTCATAATATCTTATAATACAGTTAAAGGTACAAAAATTCGTATCAATTAATATCAAAATCGTTAACCATAACCATTTCTGATATTCATTGATATATTATATAATTCTAAAACAGATAATTGATAATTATACATTCGAATACGAAAAACACGTGCCTCTTACGTAATCGTTCCGCGAGCGATTATGTAACCACGTTACGTAACAGCCACGTGTTTTCGCCTAGCAACAGGCATTGCGAATCCTATAACCGACCTATGTTATATAACGACCACGTGTTTTCGCCTAGCAACAAGCAAATTTCAGAGGTCCGCGCTCTGGCTATAAATAACAGCCGCGCGATGCTCCACTCTCTCAGTTCGGGTTCGCCTACAGTACAGTTCGTTATTAATTACTCTCAGTTCGGGCTCGCCTAGCGTATAGTAAAAATCAGTATTATAATTACTCTCAGTTCGGGTTCGCCTACAGTACAGTTCGTTAATAATTATTCTCAGTTCGGATTCGCATAGCGTTCAGTTAACATCGTTCAGTGAAAATTATTCTAAATCTCCGTGAAAGTGCTAGTTTCGTTCCCCACAATTTTCCCTTCTAATTCCAAATTCCAATTCTAATTCTAATTCTAAATTCTAAATCCTAATACTAATTCTATATTCTACGACTTTGATTTCTTAATTCTAATCTAAGTCTAACCTCATCTGTTAAATAATTACACGCTATATTATTCGTATATACTTTATTTCATTTCGCCACGTGCTACAATTACATTTTTCTTTCGTTACAGTATTATTATTCTTAGTTCATAGTTAGCGTATAATTATTCGTCAATATATATTATTATTATTATTATTATTTCACAGAATATTGTATTATTTCTTTATTTTCGTTATTACATTACAAAGTTATTTCGTTTTGTTTTCTTTAATTGATTATTCTTTTCCTCCTCTAATTCGTCGATCTCTTTCCTTTTTATTCACTCGATTCCTCCGGCGTTAACATTATTTAGTGACAGTGCTCTCGGTCTCACATTCTCTCACTCCGGGAGAGGACGGTATTTTCGAATGCTGATCTGCTCCAGTGAACGAAAGAATTGTGTCTCAAAAAGACCATCTTAGTTTTGTGTTATTGTTGCAACGTTCCAGACGGTCGTTCTCAGGGCGAGGACGGTATTCTCGAATACTGACCCGCGCCAACGAACGAAGGAACCTAAAACAAGAAGACAATTAATTAGCGTTCTTAACTATTTTTCCGCGTGTCGCGCATATCGAATTCACCTTCTTTCCCCCTCCATTTCCTTCCACCGCGTTCCATGCGTCGTACCAGACGTGCCGGAAGGAAATACCAGCGCGCGAAACGGGCACGCCTCGCGCATATTCACCCCGCGCCTCCACCGGAACCTGCCATCCAGGAAGCGGAACGTATCGGCGCCTCCAAGGACGACACCTGCGACTCCACTGAAATTCCAGTGATCGATCTCACTGGTCCAGATTCTCCAACGAGCCGTCTAAGGATCGTCTCGGACAGGCTACTTTCCCCCACGTCGCTCCACGTGGCCTTCTACTCGAAGAGGCGCTTCCTCCTCCGCGGTCTCTTCAAGGTCAAGGTGGTCCTCCCTCCGCTGCCGGTACCAGACGACATCTGCATCGAAGACCCCCTGTACGACCGTTACGTACGGATTCGGAGAAGGATGCTCCTGAAATATTATTAAAAAATACTAGGTAAGTAAAGCTCCTCCCCCTTTTCGCCGCGGTGTTGATTACCCCTTTTCTCCCTCGTACCGGTTTCGGGCCAGGATTAGACGCGGACGTACGTGTTACGTCGTCCGATGTACGACGTTGGCCTCGCACACATTTCATGTATGCAAGGTCTGATCCGCGCGATCCATACACCATCCCCTAGAAATAAGCGTAGTATTAAGATCTCATATATTCTATCGTTCAAGTCCTTACCTCTGCTCCGATCAACACCTTACCTCAACTTCAACCCATCACCACGACACATAATGCAATAAAGCATTGCATCACTTAAGAAGCCTCTAGAAGCTTCTAGAAACGTCGAGAAGTCCAAGGACTGCTACATCAGCAGTCCCACGCTCGTAGAGAGCAAAAGGACAGCCACGAGACTGCAGCGTCAGCAGAAATGCACGTGCAGCAGTCCCTGGGAGCAACGACGATAAGCGGAGACACGAGGACTGCAGCATCAGCAGAAATGCACGTGCAGCAGTTCCCCCACTCCACGGACCATCCCCACTCTCGAACCAAGGAGGATGATCTCAACGGCGTTCCAGAACAGTTCGTTCCAAGCGAGCGACTCGCACAGACGTGCCAGTCTGGCTCCGACCAGCGACCAAGGCAGACGTGTCTTGTCTTGCCTCCGCGTAGTGACGTGTGTCGATCCAATTCCAATTCCAATTCCAATTCCAATTCCAATTCAATTCAATTCAAACTCTTAATTCTTATTCATTATTCCTATAACATATTACAATATCCACTTATTCATTATCCAACATTAATTCATATAATCATATTATTCCAATTACTATTCCTATTATAATATTATTCACATATTGTAATCCAGTGTATCTACTACATCTTATACAATATATTATCATTTTACCAGTGCTTCAATTGTGTTATTCTCGTGCCAGTTCTATATCATCCTCCAGTGTAGTTCTTTCGTTCGAATATTCACCTCGTGCCACATCTAGACTTGGTATCAAGAGCGCAGTGGGAACGCTGAGCCGCCAACCTAGAAAGTGAAGCGAGTCACTACGAGCTCTCGTGCTACGTCTATACTTGGTATCAAGAGCGCAGTGGAAACGCTGAGCCGCCATTGTAGACGTGAAGCGAGTTGACAGTTAAAGTTAATAGACTAGAACCAAATAACAATTGAAGTTCGCGGCCATTATTACAATTGAATATTAGCTATCGCCACTCCTTATCCATGCGGCGTACACGTCGTGACCTAAAGAGGTCAACCACGCGGACCTCTCGCGATCGCCGACGCCTGTTCTGCATTCGGTCGGTCGTCCCGAGGTAATCGACATAGCCGACGACGACGACAGCCGAGACACGATCATCATCCCCAGGGTCCGTTGCCGCATCATCAGTGACGCCCCTCTGCCAGCTCATCAACGTGTCATCTTGCGGCCAGCATCCAGGGCCACTAACGTCGTCCCGAGCCGAGCAGCAGCAACTCTGCCAGATCTTCCCCACCTCGAGGACATCTGCATAGAAGATCCTATGTACGAGGCCTACGCCAACTAACGTCAGTTCCTGCTGCAACATTATTATTAGCCGATATTACAACGTGCGGTGAGTCGTATAATAATTTTGTACAATTTCGAATCGTGTAAACTCACCGCCTCCGTTGTACCTTCACGCGCGATCCTTGTCGGGCCATATCTTGTATCCGCGTCGGACGTTCTCTTCTCGACTGCATTCCAAGCGATATCGGTTGTCCTAGTGCATATGACTGCCCGCGGCTGTCTCGGCACGAAAGACCGTTCACTATCTCTCTTCAAATCTCCTCCGTCCGTTTGTCACTGTTCTCTCGTGCCATCATCTCGTTCCTCTCGCTACCTGTAACAAAAACACAGTGACGGACGTGACATACGGGCCGCGTGGATCACAGGTCGTCCCCGTTTTAAATTTTATTATTGCTCGCAGCCAGAGTGTACCCCACTCCGGCTCGTGACAGGACCATTTGAATGCAAATACAAGAAGTAGACGCTGAAACACCGAATCGGCAAGCCGAAACGCGATGGAATCGAGTTTATTTCAGATTCGATGATTTCTCGTTTCGGGAGACTATTTCTGTGCCGATTCAATGTTTCGCGTGCTAGATCGGTGCATTTTAATGCAAATACACGAAACAGACCGAGAAACACCGAATCGGCATGCCGAAACTCGGTGCAGTCAAGTTTATTTCAGATTCGGCGACTCTTCGGTTCAGGATTCTATATCTGTGCCGAATCGTTGTTTCGCGTGCTAGACCGAACCATTTGAATGCATATACAAGAAGTAGGCGCAGAAACACCGAATCGGCAAGCCGAAACGCGATGGAATCGAGTTTATTTCAGATTCGATGATTCCTCGTTTCGGGAGACTATTTCTGTGCCGATTCGATGTTTCGCGAGCTAGATCGGTGCATTTGAATGCAAATACACGAAACAGACCCAGAAACACCGAATCGCCATGCCGAAACGCGGTGCAGTCGAGTTTATTTCAGGTTCGATGATTCCTCGTTTCAGGAGTCTATATCATTGCCGACCCGTTGTTTCGCGTGCTAGATCGGCGCATCTGAATGCAAATACACGAAATGGACGCAGAAACACCGAATCGGCAAGCCGAAACGCGGTGCAGTCGAGTTTATTTCAGATTCGATGATTCCTCGTTTCACGAGACTATTTCTGTACCGAATCGTTGTTTCGCGTGCTAGACCGGACCATTTGAATGCAAATACACGAAGTAGACGCAGAAACACCGGATCGGCCATCCGAAAAGCGATGCAATCGAATTTATTTCAGATTCGATGATTCCTCGTTTCACGAGACTATTTCTTTGCCGAATCGTTGTTTCGCGTGCTAGACCGGACCATTTGAATGCAAATACACGAAGTAGACGCAGAAACACCGGATCGGCCAGCCGAAACGCGGTGCAATCGAGTGTCACGAGCCGGAGTGGGGTTCACTCTGGCTGCGAGCAATAATAAAATTTAAAACGGGGACGACCTGTGATCCACGCGGCCCGTACGTCCGCGTCTAATCCTGGCCCGAAACCGGTACGAGGGAGAAAAGGGGTTATCAACACCGCGACGAAAAGGGGGGGGAAACGAAACTTACCTAAATCTTCTTAATAATATTTTAGGAGCATTCTCCTCCGTTCCGCTTCCTGGACCGTTGGTTCCGGTGGAGGCGCGGGGTGAATATGCGCGAGGCGTGCTCGTTTCGCGCGCTGGTATTTCCTTCCGGCACGTCTGGTACGACGCATGGAACGTGGTGGAAGGAAATGGAGGGAGAAAGAAGGTGAATTCGATATGCGCGACACGCGGAAAAATAGTTGAGAACACTAATTAATTGTCTTCTTGTTTCTAGGTTCCTTCATTCGTTGGCGCGGGTCAGCATTCAAGAATACCGTCCTCGCCCTGAGAACGACCGTCTGGAACGTTGCAACAATAACACAAAACTAAGATGGTCTTTTTGAGACACAATTCTTTCGTTCACTGGAGCAGATCAGCATTCGAAAATACCGTCCTCTCCCGGAGTGAGAGAATGTGAGACCGAGAGCACTGTCACTAAATAATGTTAACGCCGGAGGAATCGAGTGAATAAAAAGGAAAGAGATCGACGAATTAGAGGAGGAAAAGAATAATCAATTAAAGAAAACAAAACGAAATAACTTTGTAATGTAATAACGAAAATAAAGAAATAATACAATATTCTGTGAAATAATAATAATAATAATAATATATTGACGAATAATTATACGCTAACTATGAACTAAGAATAATAATAATATTGTACAAAAAGGAAAATGTAATTATTGCACGTGGCGAAATGAAATAAAGAATGTATGAACAATGTGAGCGTGTAATTATTTAACAGATGATTTAGAGAATGAATTATATTTAGAATAGAATAGAATTTAGGAAGAATCGAAATTGTAGAATATTGAATTAATATAGGAATTCAGGATCTGGAATTAGAGGGAAATTGTGGGGAACGAAACTAGCACTTTCACGGAGATTTAGAATAATTTTCACTGAATAACTAACGATGTTAACTAAACGCTATGCGAATCCGAACTGAGAGTGAACTGAGAGTAATTATAATACTGATTTTTACTATACGCTTGGCGAACCCGAACTGAGAGTAATTAATAACTAACGATGTTAACTAACCGCTAGGCGAACCCGAACTGAGAGTAATTAATAACTAACGATGTTAACTAAACGCTAGGCGAACCCGAACTGAGAGAGCGGAGCATCGCGCGGCTGTTATTTATAGCCAGAGCGCGGACCTCTGAAATTTGCTTGTTGCTAGGCGAAAACACGTGGTCGTTATATAACATAGGTCGGTTATATAATTCGCAATGCCTGTTGCTAGGCGAAAACACGTGGCCGTTACGTAACGTGGTTACATAATCGCTCGCGGAACGATTACGTAAGAGGCACGTGTTTTCGTATTCGAATGTATAATTATCAATTATCTATCTTAGAATTATATAATATATCAATGAATATCAGAAATGATTATGGTTAACGATTTTGATATTAATTGATACGAATTTTGTACCTTTAACTTTATTATAAGATATTATGAAATTCCAGTTATTATTGATTAAGTATTCCTTATGTGTAGGTATCTCACTATTGCATATATATGTATTTATGTAATTATTCTTTGTTATAAGTTGAATTAATATATATAATTGATAATTATTTACAGATGCGGTGGCTTTTGACTAGAGTTGAAAAATACGAAGGTACGGTGTGTACGTAGCTTTACCTTTTCCTTCGTTCAGTGGAGAATGCATAGGCGTAACTATTAATTATTCGTAATTAATAGTTATTCGAAATTAGTTTGAATTCCAGAAGGTAAATTAATTATAGTTAAGCGACTATAATTAGTTTAACGGTTTTTCGTTATTTAAATGAATGCGTTCAGTGGTAGTTTCGTTGGATTGGGTTTTGCTTATGATAAACGTGTTTGTGTTACAGAGTCTGTGTGCTTATAATTATTTTATCTGAAATTATTTTGTTCGGCGACTATTTTTGTAATGATCTATAAATAATTTCAGATGGCAAGAGCGAGAAAGAAGTAACAAGAATTAACCATTTCGAAGAAATTGGAGGGGCAAAACCATTGGCGTAGATAACAGGTAAGTGAATTTTATGTAGTTATTGTTGATTTGCATAGTATAATTAATAATAAATATTCTTTCAGGTTTCGACGGTTATACTGAGTGACTCAAAGGTAATGTATGAATTGTACAGGTAGTTCCAAGGGTTATTGCCATGTATACAGGTTGTTTCAAAGGTGACTTCTTGCGGTCGCTCGTGCATTACGAAGATCTTGGTAAGTATTATCGTTAAATGTGTAATCGTTAATAATTCTAAGTACATTGTTATTTTTAGGGGGCGGGGCTAAGAGAGCGGTTAGGTATCTCGTAAAGTGCAGAATTGTCCAGAGACTTTTCGTGCGGGTTTCGCATTATAAGTTCGTGGACTCTCGAGTAGGCGGCTGCGTGCAAAGTTGTCCACAGACTTTTCGTGCGGTTTTCGCATTATAAGTTTGTGGACTCTCGAGTAGGCGGCTGCGTGCAAGTTGTCCAGAGACGTAGGCGGCTGTTGTACGAGCTGGCTCACGCGGGCCGACGTCACACTATAGCGCGTTTCAAAAGTAATGATTGATTATTCTATTTTCAGGTGAGGTGCGACGCGGGCAGAACTCTACAGGATGAAACAAAGGTAATACATAAACTTATTTTCATATCTATATTGAGCGTTTCAAGAATTAATATTAATTTTAACCTTTCAGGTTAAATCAAACGTTGGTGAATTTGAGCCAACGTCACACGAGTTTATTTTAGATTCGATGATTCCCCGTTTCAGGAGTCTATTTCATTGCCGACCCGTTGTTTCGCGTGCTAGATCGGCGCATTTGAAAGCAAATACACGAAATGGACGCAGATACACCGAATCGGCAAGCCGAAAAGCGATGCAATCGAATTTATTTCAGATTCGATGATTCCTCGTTTCACGAGTCTATTTCTTGCCGAATCGCTGTTTCGCGTGCTGGATCGGTGCATGTGAATGCAAATACACTTAATAGACGCAGAGACACCGGATCGGCAAGCCGAAACGTGATGCAATCGAATGTATTTCAGATTCGATGATTCCTCCTTTCACGAGACTATTTCAGTGCCGAATCGTTAATTTGCGTGCTAGACCGGACCATTTGAATGCAAATACAAGAAGTAGACGCTGAAACACCGAATCGGCAAGCCGAAACGCGATGGAATCGAGTTTATTTCAGATTCGATGATTTCTCGTTTCGGGAGACTATTTCTGTGCCGATTCGATGTTTCGCGTGCTAGATCGGTGCATTGGAATGAAAATACACGAAATGGACGCAGAAACACCGAATCGGCAAGCCGAAACGCGGTGCTGTCGAGTTTATTTCAGATTCGATGACTCCTCGGTTCAGAATTCTATTTCTGTGCGGAATCGTTGTTTCGCGTGCTGGATCGGTGCATTGGAATGAAAATACACGAAATGGACGCAGAAACACCGAATCGGCAAGCCGAAACGCGGTGCTGTCGAGTTTATTTCAGATTCGATGATTCCTCGTTTCACGAGACTATTTCTTGCCGAATCGCTGTTTCGCGTGCTGGATCGGTGCATGTGAATGCAAATACACTTAATAGACGCAGAGACACCGGATCGGCAAGCCGAAACGTGATGCAATCGAATGTATTTCAGATTCGATGATTCCTCCTTTCACGAGACTATTTCAGTGCCGAATCGTTAATTTGCGTGCTAGACCGGACCATTTGAATGCAAATACAAGAAGTAGACGCTGAAACACCGAATCGGCAAGCCGAAACGCGATGGAATCGAGTTTATTTCAGATTCGATGATTTCTCGTTTCGGGAGACTATTTCTGTGCCGATTCGATGTTTCGCGTGCTAGATCGCTGCATTTTAATGCAAATACACGAAACAGACCCAGAAACACCGAATCGGCATGCCGAAACGCGGTGCAGTCAAGTTTATTTCAGATTCGGCGACTCCTCGGTTCAGGATTCTATATCTTGTGCCGAATCGTTGTTTCGCGTGCTAGACCGAACCATTTGAATGCATATACAAGAAGTAGGCGCAGAAACACCGAATCGGCAAGCCGAAACGCGATGGAATCGAGTTTATTTCAGATTCGATGATTCCTCGTTTCGGGAGACTATTTCTGTGCCGATTCGATGTTTCGCGTGCTAGATCGGTGCATTTGAATGCAAATACACGAAACAGACCCAGAAACAACGAATCGCCATGCCGAAACGCGGTGCAGTCGAGTTTATTTCAGGTTCGATGACTCCTCGGTTCAGGATTCTATTTCTGTGCCGAATCGTTGTTTCGCGTGCTGGATCGGCGCATTTGAATGCAAATACACGAAATGGACGCAGAAACACCGAATCGGCAAGACGAAAAGCGATGCAATCGGGATTATATCAGATTCGATGATTCCTCGTTTCACGAGACTATTTCTGTACCGAATCGTTGTTTCGCGTGCTAGACCGGACCATTTGAATGCAAATACACGAAGTAGACGCAGAAACACCGAAGCGGCAAGCCGACAAGCGATGCAATCGGGTTTATTTCCGATTCGATGATTCCTCGTTTCACGAGTCTATTTCTTGCCGAATCGCTGTTTCGCGTGCTGGATCGGTGCATGTGAATGCAAATACACTTAATAGACGCAGAGACACCGGATCGGCAAGCCGAAACGTGATGCAATCGAATTTATTTCAGATTCGATGATTCCTCCTTTCACGAGACTATGTCAGTGCCGAATCGTTAATTTGCGTGCTAGACCGGACCATTTGAATGCAAATACAAGAAGTAGACGCTGAAACACCGAATCGGCAAGCCGAAACGCGATGGAATCGAGTTTATTTCAGATTCGATGATTTCTCGTTTCGGGAGACTATTTCTGTGCCGATTCGATGTTTCGCGTGCTAGATCGGTGCATTTTAATGCAAATACACGAAACAGACCCAGAAACACCGAATCGACATGCCGAAACGCGGTGCAGTCAAGTTTATTTCAGATTCGGCGACTCCTCGGTTCAGGATTCTATATCTGTGCCGAATCGTTGTTTCGCGTGCTAGACCGAACCATTTGAATGCATATACAAGAAGTAGGCGCAGAAACACCGAATCGGCAAGCCGAAACGCGATGGAATCGAGTTTATTTCAGATTCGATGATTCCTCGTTTCGGGAGACTATTTCTGTGCCGATTCGATGTTTCGCGTGCTAGATCGGTGCATTTGAATGCAAATACACGAAACAGACCCAGAAACACCGAATCGCCATGCCGAAACGCGGTGCAGTCGAGTTTATTTCAGGTTCGATGACTCCTCGGTTCAGGATTCTATTTCTGTGCCGAATCGTTGTTTCGCGTGCTGGATCGGCGCATTTGAATGCAAATACACGAAATGGACGCAGAAACACCGAATCGGCTAGCCGAAAAGCGATGCAGTCGGGATTATATCAGATTCGATGATTCCACGTTTCACGAGTCTATTTCTGTGCCGACCCGTTGTTTCGCATGCTAGATCGGCGCATTTGAAAGCAAATACACGAAATGGACGCAGAAACACCGAATCGGCAAGCCGAAACGCGGTGCAGTCGAGTTTATTTCATATTCGATGATTCCTCGTTTCACGAGACTATTTCTGAACCGAATCGTTGTTTAGCGTGCTAGACCGGACCATTTGAATGCAAATACACGAAGTAGACGCAGAAACACCAGATCGGCCATCCGAAAAACGATGCAATCGAATTTATTTCAGATTCGATGATTTCTCGTTTCACGAGACTATTTCTTTGCCGAATCGTTGTTTCGCGTGCTAGACCGGACCATTTGAATGCAAATACACGAAGTAGACGCAGAAACACCGAAGCGGCAAGCCGAAAAGCGATGCAATCGGGTTTATTTGAGATTCGATGATTCCTCGTTTCACGAGTCTATTTCTTGCCGAATCGCTGTTTCGCGTGCTGGATCGGTGCATGTGAATGCAAATACACTTAATAGACGCAGAGACACCGGATCGGCAAGCCGAAACGTGATGCAATCGAATTTATTTCAGAATCGATGATTCCTCCTTTCACGAGACTATGTCAGTGCCGAATCGTTAATTTGCGTGAAAGACCGGACCATTTGAATGCAAATACAAGAAGTAGACGCTGAAACACCGAATCGGCAAGCCGAAACGCGATGGAATCGAGTTTATTTCAGATTCGATGATTTCTCGTTTCGGGAGACTATTTCTGTGCCGATTTGATGTTTCGCGTGCTAGATCGGTGCATTTGAATGCAAATACACGAAACAGACCCAGAAACACTGAATCGGCATGCCGAAACGCGGTGCAGTCGAGTTTATTTCAGATTCGTTGACTCCTCGGTTCAGGATTCTATTTCTGTGCCGAATCGTTGTTTCGCGTGCTAGACCGGACCATTTGAATGCATATACAAGAAGTAGGCGCAGAAACACCGAATCGGCAAGCCGAAACGCGATGGAATCGAGTTTATTTCAGATTCGATGATTCCTCGTTTCACTGGACTATTTCAGTGCCGAATCGTTGATTCGCGTGAAAGACCGGTGCATTGGAATGAAAATACACGAAATGGACGCAGAAACACCGAATCGGCAAGCCGAAACGCGGTGCAGTCGAGTTTATTTCAGATTCGATGACTCCTCGGTTCAGGAGTCTATTTCTGTGCCGACCCGTTGTTTCGCGTGCTGGATCGGCGCATTTGAACGCAAATACACGAAATGGACGCAGAAACACCGAATCGGCAAGCCGAAACGCGGTGCAGTCGAGTTTATTTCAGATTCGATGACTCCTCGGTTCAGGAGTCTATTTCTGTGCCGACCCGTTGTTTCGCGTGCTGGATCGGCGCATTTGAACGCAAATACACGAAATGGACGCAGAGACACCGAATCGGCAAGCCGAAAAGCGATGCTATCGAGTTTATTTCAGATTCGATGATTCCTCGTTTCACGAGTCTATTTCTTGCCGAATTGCTGTTTCTCGTGCTGGATCGGTGCATTTGAATGCAAAAACACTTAATAGACGCAGAAACACCGAATCGGCAAGCCGGAACGCGGTGCAATCTAATTTATTTCAGATTCGATTGTCACGTCCGTCACTGTGTTTTTGTTACAGGTAGCGAGAGGAACGAGATGATGGCACCCGAGAACAGTGACAGACGGACGGAGGAGATTTGAAGAGAGATAGTGAACGGTCTTTCGTGCCGAGACAGCCGCGGGCAGTCATATGCACTAGGACAACCGATATCGCTTGGAATGCAGTCAAGAAGAGAACGTCCGACGCGGATACAAGATATGGCCCGACAAGGATCACGCGCGAGAGGATGCAACGAAAACGGTGAGTTTACAAGATTCAGCAATTATACAAGACATTATATGACTCACCGCAACGTTGTATTATCGCCTAATAATAATGTTGCAGCAGGAACTGACGATAGTTGGCGTAGGCCTCGTACATAGGATCTTCTATGCAGATGTCCTCGAGGTGAGGGAGGCTCGGCAGTGGATCCACAGGCTGGTGCTGTTTGACGCTGGTGGTCCTTGGTGCAGAGCGTAGAATGACACGACGATGTGTCGGCAGGATGGCGTCACTGATGATACGGCAACGGGACCTGGGGATGATTACTGTGTCCCGGCTGTCGTCGTCGGAGATGTTGATTACTTCTGGATGAAGCACAGGGTGCAGAATAGGCGTTGACGCTCGCGAGAGATCCGCGTGGTTGACCTCTTTAGGTAGGCGCAACGTTGTATTATCGCCTAATAATAATGTTGCAGCAGGAACTGACGTTAGTTGGCGTAGGCCTCGTACATAGGATCTTCTATGCAGATGTCCTCGAGGTGGGGAAGATCTGGCAGAGTTGCTGCTGCTCGGCTCGGGACGACGTTAGTGGCCCTGGATGCTGGCCGCAAGATGACACGTTGATGAGCTGGCAGAGGGGCGTCACTGATGATGCGGCAACGGACCCTGGGGATGATGATAGTGTCTCGGCTGTCGTCGTCGTCGGCTATGTCGATTACCTCGGGACGACCGACCGAATGCAGAACAGGCGTCGGCAATCGCGAGAGGTCCGCGTGGTTGACCTCTTTAGGTCACGACGTGTACGCCGCATGGATAAGGAGTGGCGATAGCTAATATTCAATTGTAATAATGGCCGTGAACTTCAATTGTTATTTGGTTTCTAGTCTATTAACTTTAACTGTCAACTCGCTTCGCGTCTATAATGGCGGCTCAGCGTTTCCACTGCGCACTTAATACCAAATATAGACGTAGCACGAGAGATCGTAGTGACTCGCTTCACTTTCTAGGTTGGCGGCTCAGCGTTCCCACTGCGCTCTTGATACCAAGTCTAGATGTGGCACGAGGTGAATATTCGAACGAAAGAACTACACTGGAGGATGATATAGAACTGGCACGAGAATAACACAATTGAAGCACTGGTAAAATGATAATATATTGTATAAGATATAGTAGATACACTGGATTACAATATGTGAATAATATTATAATAGGAATAGTAATTGGAATAATATGATTATATGAATTAGTGTTGGATAATGAATAAGTGGATATTGTAATATGTTATAGGAATAATGAATAAGGATTAAGAGTTTGAATTGAGTTGAATTGGAATTGGAATTGGAATTGGAATGGATCGACACACGTCTCTACGCGGAGGCAAGACAAGACACGTCTGCCTTGGTCGCTGGTCGGAGCCAGACTGGCACGTCTGTGCGAGTCGCTCGCTTGGAACGAACTGAACTGGAACGCCGTTGAGATCATTCTCCTTGGTTCCAGAGTGGGGATGGTCCGTGGAGTGGGGGAACTGCTGCACGTGCATTTCTGCTGATGCTGCAGTCCTCGTGTCTCCGCTTATCGTCGTTGCTCCCAGGGACTGCTGCACGTGCATTTCTGCTGACGCTGCAGTCTCGTGGCTGTCCTCTTGCCCTCTACGAGCGTGGGACTGCTGATGTAGCAGTCCTTGGACTTCTCGACGTTTCTAGAAGCTTCTAGAGGCTTCTTAAGTGATGCAATACTTTATTGCATTATGTGTCGTGGTGATGGGTTGGAGCTGAGGTAAGGTGTTGATCGGAGCAGAGGTAAGGACTTGGACAATAGAATATATGAGATCTTAATACTACGCTTATTTCTAGGGGATGGTGTATGGATCGCGCGGATCAGACCTTGCATACATGAAATGTGTGCAAGGCCAACGTCGTACATCGAACGACGTAACACGATGATTCCTCGTTTCACGAGACTATTTCTGTGCCGAATTGTTGTTTCGCGTGCTAGACCGGACCATCTGAATGCAAATACACGAAGTAGACGCAGAAACACCGGATCGGCAAGCCGAAAAGCGATGCAATCGGGTTTATTTCAGATTCGATGATTCCTCGTTTCACGAGTCTATTTCTTGCCGAATCGCTGTTTCGCGTGCTGGATCGGTGCATGTGAATGCAAATACACTTAATAGACGCAGAAACACCGGATCGGCAAGCCGAAACGTGATGCAATCGAATTTATTTAAGATTCGATGATTCCTCTTTTCACGAGACTATTTCAGTGCCGAATCGTTAATTTGCGTGCTAGACCGGACCATTTGAATGCAAATACAAGAAGTAGACGCTGAAACACCGAATCGGCTAGCCGAAACGCGGTGCATTCGAGTTTATTTTAGATTCGATGATTCCCCGTTTCAGGAGTCTATTTCATTGCCGACCCGTTGTTTCGCGTGCTAGATCGGCGCATCTGAATGCAAATACACGAAATGGACGCAGAAACACCGAATCGGCAAGCCGAAAAGCGATGCAATCGGGTTTATTTCAGAGTCGATGATTCCGCGTTTCACGAGTCTATTTCTCGCCGAATCGCTGCTCCCGTGCTGGATCGGTGCACTTGAATGTGTGACGTCGGTCGCAGCTCCGACGTTAGTCTTAAGCCTAAGATGAAAGATAGACAAGTAAGAGCGTGCGAAATCCATACATTCCCAAAACTTGTCCAATTCTCAAACTCCTCAGAATCCAATATCCTTAAGACAAAAACCGATAAACCCAATTCCATTAACATAACACCCATAAAAATCCAAAACTTGTCCAATTCTCAAAGTCCTCAGAATCCAATATCCTTAAGACAAAAACCGATAAATCCAATTCCATTAACATAGCACCCATAAAAATCCAAAACTTGTCCAATTCCCAAAGTCCTCAAAATCCAAAATCCTTAAGACAAAAATTACTAAATCAAATTTCATTAACAAAACTCCAATAAAAATCCGAAAATTGTCCAATTTCCAAAACTTGTCCAATTCCTAAAAATCACCAGAATCAAAAATCCTTAAGACATAAATCAATAGATTAAATCCCATTAACATAACGACCATAAAAATCGAAAACTTGTCCAATTCCTAAAGTCCTCCGAATTCAAAATCCATAAGACAAAAATTAATAAATCAAACTCCTTTCACATAACTCCAATAAAAATCCAAAACTTGTCCAGTTCCTAAAACTTGTCCAATTCCTAAAAATCCTCAGAATCCAAAATCCTTAAGACAGAATACAATAGACCAAATTCCATGAACATAACCTCCAAATCCAAAAATTGTCCAGTTTTCCAAAATCGTTAAAAATGATCCTAGATCGAAAATTTTTGTACCATTGGACTCGTGTGCGAATTCCAGGAAACTAACCTCAAAATCCAAAGATTATTTTAAAATTCGTTCAAATGTTCTCTCCCAAAACTTTGATTTTGGAAATTTTCGAAAAATACTTAGAATATTTTTGAATATATAATTGGTTAACATTTAATGTTTAATTAATTATATGTCATGTGGAATAACGTTAAAAACGCCTTGCAAGAGCAAGAGCCCAAAAATATTCTAAGTCCGAAATTATTTAAATAAATAAATGGTACGCCAATGGTCCCCAGTAAATTTTCGAGTCCTGCTCCACTGCAAATGAACGAACAAAGGAAATGCTGACTCTTCCGAGAAGTGGCGGCCATCGCGCTGTTGACTACGAAGACCGGCACAAAGAGGACACGGTCCCCTTTTGCAAGTCAGCACTTTTCGCTAACGAGTCTTTGTTCGTCGACCAAACGTTCAGTTCTAACTCAACGCTCGACCAGTGCGGTCCTCTTCCTAATTCAGGCTGTTTCGACACAGTCTTCATAAATCCAAACTGTTTAGACACAGTTCCTAATCCTATACAATTAAATCATATTCATTTATCCTCCAATTAAATCGTATTCACTTGTATTTCGTATACTTATATTCGTACTTATTAATTATTCACTTTATTCATAAGCATCTTTACACTTGTACACGTCAATATTTTTCAATATACTTAATTACTATCAATTCAAATTCTCAACCTAATTACTATTCCTTCCAAACCTTTAATAGTTCGAAAGTGACGTGATTGTTTAGCTTACGACAGAATTCTCGCCGAATATCTCACGAAGTCTGTTCAGAGTGGAGGACAGCCGCACCGACAGACAGAGTGAATATTGCCAGAGAAGCAACGTTTGAATTGATTAAGATTTCGCGAGTAGTATTCCTCTTCAAAACTTCCATGCGACGTACTCGCCGAGCCGGGAGGAAGAATCAATTACGCAGACTCGCTCTCGCATATCGAACGAGGACTTCTGATAGCTCCGCGATCGGGACTACGCAAAGAATTACGTGCGTTCAACAAGATTTCGTGACAGTTCCGGCGTGTTCGTGCTACATTCGTGACAGTGGAACATTCGCTCGCATAGCAAGCTCCGTAGCATCCACGCCCGTTTTCTCCGAGACAAATATCGTCAACCACGCGGACGATATTCGCGAGGTAGCTTCACGAGATCGTACAGCGTCCACGCCCGTTTTCTCCGAGAACGCGTCCGCTAGCAATACAGTTGCTAATTCACGAAAGGAAAGCAGACCGAGCATCAGGAGTGACAGAATCCTGCCAAAGCCGCTGTCTTTCTCTCTACGAACTACTCAGAGGCCTGCTGTCCCAGCTGACGTTCCGTGAAATCAACCTCTGCTACTGGGGTCACTTCCTGTCAAGGCCAGACAGAACCAGGTTCCGAAGTCGTCGACGCAGTCGTAACTGCTCCAGTCGTGGCGACCTCTTCTCTCGAACCTGTCAGCAGACAATCCAAGCGTTAAAAGTAAGATTTCATAAGATTATTGCGTGCGTTTTCGCGTTTCTCATTGTCGCGTGTCTTACTCACCTGTAAGACTGCATGCAGGTGTCGGCATCGGCCTAGTCATTTGCAGCCGCGCTGTTTAGACAAAAGACCAACATTAAAATTAAAGTCAGTTCTGGTAGTGTCGAGTAGCCGGGTTGCGGTGTTCTCCGCTCTTAATTTTAGAGCCTGCCGGGACGTGACATAAAACTGGCGCAGTCGGTAGGACACACGTTGGTCACCGATGTTCGAATCAGTATTGGCACGCGAATCGCTCAATGCCTCGTTAAACAAACCGCGAACATAGAATCAGTGCGACATTAGTGTGCTAAAGTGCGACGGGCAGTGTAAATAACGCCCCTTCGCCCACGCTACGTAGAAAAATTTTTTTTTTCACGATTTCGTACTTGAAAATTTTTCGAATAAAAATAAAAATCGCAGAGACAAAACCGAGTCGTGGCAAGCGAGGAGACCCTCCTCTGATCACTAAAATCAATGCGCGAGTCAAATCGGATGACTATAGCGCGAACGCCGATTTAATAAGAATTAAAATATAACCTCCACCTGTCACTTTCTCGACTTTGACGAATTTTTACGACCTCATCCGGGATGCTAGGAATTTTTCTCGATGCATTATCGTCATCACTGCATCTCAGGGAACAAGCCACAATAGATACAGATTTTTAGGAATTTTTTTTTCTTCTTCCTACTTTTCTTAAAAACCAATAAAATGAAAAAATTCGCTAGAGCTTCGCGAAACGAAGCAAAATACTACAAAAGCGGAACGATTCATACTCCATCCAACCAGACACGAATCAGGCATTAATTCATTTTATTCATTTTTATTTTTCATCACGAAAAATTATTTTTTTAATTTTTACAATAAAATCTGAACAGTAGAAGTAAAAGCAAACCTTCTAACTCTGTTTTAAAACACAACGCGAGCTTCACAGAATAAGAAATACGCAATTCTCGAATTAATTAAAAAAATCCAATCTTTAAACTTTCTTCGGAAAAATCGACATGGAGACACGTAGCGAAGCCAAGAAGAAAGCAGTTCCCCTTACGGAAGAGGAATTAGTAGAGTTTCAGAAAGAATTAGCTCGCAGAGAGGCAGCTCTTATCAGTCAAACCGCCGCGTTGACTCAGCTTAAATTGCAGTACGAAACAGAAGCGAGTGATCAAACACAAACGTATAACGATATCCGCCGCGAAATCGCAGAAATTCGAGCGACTACCGAAGCTCGATCATTTATCTCTAGCCCAGGAACTATTAATCGCGAATTCACGACGCACGACTCATCCAACTTCACAGTCAAACATGCAGTCGAGCTAGTACCCGTATTTGACGGAAGTTCTATAACCGTATTACAATTCGTTCGCGCGTGTAAACGAGCTCTCGAAGCGGTACCTGCTACAGCCGAACGAACGCTTACGAGATTAGTATGTAATAAACTCAGAGGACAAGCTTATGCCGCGATCGAAGACATCAATTGCAATACAATCTCCGAATTGTGCAATCGCCTCAAGGATGTGTTAGGACCATATAAATTCATCGACCAATACCGCGGAGAACTCGCGTCGATACATCAAGGACCGTCCGAACATATTCTGAACTATATTACGCGAGTCAAGGATTTCAGAACCGCGATAGTAGACTCGAGTCGCGAGCGTCCTGACGTAACCGAGATCGATAAATTCACGCGCGATTGTTTCATACGCGGTCTCATTCCCGCGCTTCGCGCAGAAGTTAGATTCTCTACGTCAACCGAGTTATATAAAATCTTTGACGAAGCAATAGCCGCGTACAAACAATACGAACTCGATCGTATTCACTACCGCGACGACAACCGTCGCGTAGGTTTCTCAGATTCTCGCAGTCGCACACCGGAGCGACAGAATTATTCCTCGTATGAACGAAATACGTCAGAACCGCGTAATGGATCTTCGGAAAGGAGAGACATAAAACCCTTCTTTCCACCTCGCGATTCCTGGAGAGACAGGAATTCCAATAATAGAGATGCGTACCGCTCTCCTCCTCCTCTGCGACGTTATGAACCGCCGCAATCAAATCAACGCGAAACGTATACACGCGAGGACCGTGTCCCTCGATTTTCGAGTCGTGATCGCTTCCCGACGGAAAGTCAAAAATTTTGCAAGTACTGCAAACGCGCAGGCCACGACATACATGAATGTCGCCGCCGGGAATACAACAATAAGACCGCGTCGGGAAACGAATTCGGCCTCCCGACAAACGCGAACAAGTGACGGGAGGCATCCCCCGAAAAACGTCCGAAAGCAACTCAGCTGGCAGTCATAAGCGACGACCAGCAGTAAACGAAATCCTAATAGATCGTAGGAACATTCCGGATGGTCGACAGGAAGAACGACCGCCCGTGAAAATAGTTTCGGCAATAAACCTCGCGCCGGACTCCCCTATCCCTCGCATTAAAGCAAAATCGCCGTACTTCCCGAAGGAGTGCGAATTTCTCTTGGACACCGGGTCCGAGATCAATCTGATTCGAGCGTCTAGCATCAAACCCGACGTTCAATTAAAAACCGACAGCGTAATTCACGTCCATGGTGTAACAGAAGGAGAGATAGCAACCCTTGGCTATATCAATGCTGAGATTGCGGATTCGATCAAAGTTACGCTACACGTCTTGCCGGAAAGTTTTCCGATTAACATAGATGGTATCCTAGGCTCTCCATTCTTCAGGGAAGGAGCAGAGATACCATTCGCCAAAGAATGCGTAGAATACAGAAACCTACGCATTCCATTCTCAAATCCCCGGGAATATTCTATAGAAGGTCGTACCGCCGCCTGCATCGCCGTCAACGTGAATGGCCCGAGCGACGGGTACGTGCGCAAAATAGATATTAAGCCCGACGTCTTCCTAGGCGATTGCTTAGTCACTAATCGTAATGGAAAGGCATACCTGCGGTGTTTTAACACATCGACCGAAGTGGCGTCTTTCTCCCTCCCAACATTGGAGGTTGAAGAGATCGAGGTTACCTTTCCAAAAATTCAAGCCGAAGCCAATTCGGATTTTTCTTATGCTCGTGCGTGCCGTACGCACGAGACGATCAAACATGATCAGCCCGCGTCTCTGAATCCCGTAACCGAAAGGAATCCGGAAAAACTCTCAACAAACTCTTATGCTCGTGCGTGCCGTACGCACGAGACGATCAAACATGATCAGCCCGCGTCTCTGAATCCTGTAACCGAAAGGAATCCGGAAAAACTCTCAACAAACTCTTATGCTCGTGCGTGCCGTACGCACGAGACGATCGATAACGATCACACCGCGAAAAGTTTCGAATCCGAACCGAATGCAAAAGTGGTTCATTCTAATTCTTCACCAAATCCCGAAGCTATTTCGGACTCTAACTCTGATTCCGAAATCAAAAGAAATCAGAAACTCTTCCTACTTCAAAGTACTCCTTCAGAAATCGAATCGAGCGTTGAAACACAGCAATACGATCCCCCGCCGATTCACTGCGAGAATATTAAAAATACGACGAAAGCATTAAACGAAGGGATCAACCCAAGTGGTTCTCACAGTGGATTTTCGCTGTGTATCGTGCGAAGCGAACCCGAGAACTCTAGCGTTAACAGGTACTCCGATATCGTCACGCGGACGATAAAGAAACGTTGAAACCCAAGAGCGAAATACAAAACCTCGGATCAGCAAGATTCCCCTTCATCGCCGGGAGACGATACCACTGCAATTCAACGAAATCTTCTGGAAGAAACCGTCACCCCCGAAGACCCTCAGTCTCCAGACAACCTCGTAACCGTGATCATGCAGCCATTACAAGCAGCTATCTTACTTTCCATTGCTACACAAGCTTCGACACTCATTGGATATGACTGTGGTGGTTCAACTCTGAACGTCAACACATACTCCACTATCGATACTCTCAACTGCGAACCAGAAGACATCGCACCAGCCGAAAAGTTGGAAAGAATTCAACTTTTGCAGCTAGCCGAATTTTCACAAACTCGAGTTTTACAATGCCGCATAGGAATAGATAGAACTATCTACTATTGCGGTATGCACTGTGACGTTGGCTCAAATTCACCAACGTTTGATTTAACCTGAAAGGTTAAAATTAATATTAATTCTTGAAACGCTCAATATAGATATGAAAATAAGTTTATGTATTACCTTTGTTTCATCCTGTAGAGTTCTGCCCGCGTCGCACCTCACCTGAAAATAGAATAATCAATCATTACTTTTGAAACGCGCTATAGTGTGACGTCGGCTCGCGTGAGCCAGCTCGTACAACAGCCGCCTACGTCTCTGGACAACTTGCACGCAGCCGCCTACTCGAGAGTCCACAAACTTATAATGCGAAACCCGCACGAAAAGTCTGTGGACAACTTTGCACGCAGCCGCCTACTCGAGAGTCCACGAACTTATAATGCGAAACCCGCACGAAAAGTCTCTGGACAATTCTGCACTTTACGAGATACCTAACCGCTCTCTTAGCCCCGCCCCCTAAAAATAACAATGTACTTAGAATTATTAACGATTACACATTTAACGATAATACTTACCAAGATCTTCGTAATGCACGAGCGACCGCAAGAAGTCACCTTTGAAACTACCTGTATACATGGCAATAACCCTTGGAACTACCTGTACAATTCATACATTACCTTTGAGTCACTCAGTATAACCGTCGAAACCTGAAAGAATATTTATTATTAATTATACTATGCAAATCAACAATAATTACATAAAATTCACTTACCTGTTATCTACGCCAATGGTTTTGCCCCTCCAATTTCTTCGAAATGTTTAATTCTTGTTACTTCTTTCTCGCTCTTGCCATCTGAAATTATTTATAGATCATTACAAAAATAGTCGCCGAACAAAATAATTTCAGATAAAATAATTATAAGCACACAGACTCTGTAACACAAACACGTTTATCATAAGCAAAACCCAATCCAACGAAACTATCACTAAACGCATTCATTTAAATAACGAAAAACCGTTAAATTAATTATAGTCGCTTAACTATAATTAATTTACCTTCTGGAATTCAAACTAATTTCGAATAACTATTAATTACGAATAATTAATAGTTACGCCTATGCATTCTCCACTGAACGAAGGAAAAGGTAAAGCTACGTACACACCGTACCTTCGTATTTTTCAACTCTAGTCAAAAGCCACCGCATCTGTAAATAATTATCAATTATATATATTAATTCAACTTATAACAAAGAATAATTACATAAATACATATATATGCAATAGTGAGATACCTACACATAAGGAATACTTAATCAATAATAACTGGAATTTCATAATATCTTATAATAAAGTTAAAGGTACAAAATTCGTATCAATTAATATCAAAATCGTTAACCATAATCATTTCTGATATTCATTGATATATTATATAATTCTAAGATAGATAATTGATAATTATACATTCGAATACGAAAACACGTGCCTCTTACGTAATCGTTCCGCGAGCGATTATGTAACCACGTTACGTAACGGCCACGTGTTTTCGCCTAGCAACAGGCATTGCGAATTATATAACCGACCTATGTTATATAACGACCACGTGTTTTCGCCTAGCAACAAGCAAATTTCAGAGGTCCGCGCTCTGGCTATAAATAACAGCCGCGCGATGCTCCGCTCTCTCAGTTCGGGTTCGCCTAGCGTTTAGTTAACATCGTTAGTTATTAATTACTCTCAGTTCACTCTCAGTTCACTCTCAGTTCGGATTCGCATAGCGTTCAGTTAACATCGTTCAGTGAAAATTATTCTAAATCTCCGTGAAAGTGCTAGTTTCGTTCCCCACAATTTCCCTCTAATTCCAGATCCTGAATTCCTATATTAATTCAATATTCTACAATTTCGATTCTTCCTAAATTCTATTCTATTCTAAATATAATTCATTCTCTAAATCATCTGTTAAATAATTACACGCTCACATTGTTCATACATTCTTTATTTCATTTCGCCACGTGCAATAATTACATTTTTCTTTCGTTACAGTATTAGTATTCTTAGTTCATAGTTAGCGTATAATTATTCGTCAATATATTATTATTATTATTATTATTATTTCACAAAATATTGTATTATTTCTTTATTTTTGTTATTATATTACAAAGTCGTTTTCGTTTTGTTTTCTTTAATTGATTATTCTTTTCCTCTTCTAATTCGTCGATCTCTTTCCTTTTTATTCACTCGATTCCTCAGCCGTTTACATTATTTAGTGACAGTGCTCTCGGTCTCACATTCTCTCACTCCGGGAGAGGACGGTATTTTCGAATGCTGATCTGCTCCAGTGAACGAAAGAATTGTGTCTCAAAAAGACCATCTTAGTTTTGTGTTATTGTTGCAACGTTCCAGACGGTCGTTCTCAGGGCGAGGACGGTATTCTCGAATACTGACCCGCGCCAACGAACGAAGGAACCTAAAACAAGAAGACAATTAATTAGCGTTCTTAACTATTTTTCCGCGTGTCGCGCATATCGAATTCACCTTCTTTCCCCCTCCATTTCCTTCCACCGCGTTCCATGCGTCGTACCAGACGTGCCGGAAGGAAATACCAGCGCGCGAAACGGGCACGCCTCGCGCATGTCACGTCCGTCACTGTGTTTTTGTTACAGGTAGCGAGAGGAACGAGATGATGGCTCGAGAGAACAGTGACAAACGAACGGAGGAGATTTGAAGAGAGATAGTGAACGGTCTTTCGTGCCGAGACAGCCGCGGGCAGTCATATGCACTAGGACAACCGATATCGCTTGGAATGCAGTCGAGAAGAGAACGTCCGACGCGGATACAAGATATGGCCCGACAAGGATCGCGCGTGAAGGTACAACGGAGGCGGTGAGTTTACACGATTCGAAATTGTACAAAATTATTATACGACTCACCGCACGTTGTAATATCGGCTAATAATAATGTTGCAGCAGGAACTGACGTTAGTTGGCGTAGGCCTCGTACATAGGATCTTCTATGCAGATGTCCTCGAGGTGGGGAAGATCTGGCAGAGTTGCTGCTGCTCGGCTCGGGACGACGTTAGTGGCCCTGGATGCTGGCCGCAAGATGACACGTTGATGAGCTGGCAGAGGGGCGTCACTGATGATGCGGCAACGGACCCTGGGGATGATGATCGTGTCTCGGCTGTCGTCGTCGTCGGCTATGTCGATTACCTCGGGACGACCGACCGAATGCAGAACAGGCGTCGGCGATCGCGAGAGGTCCGCGTGGTTGACCTCTTTAGGTCACGACGTGTACGCCGCATGGATAAGGAGTGGCGATAGCTAATATTCAATTGTAATAATGGCCGCGAACTTCAATTGTTATTTGGTTCTAGTCTATTAACTTTAACTGTCAACTCGCTTCACGTCTACAATGGCGGCTCAGCGTTTCCACTGCGCTCTTGATACCAAGTATAGACGTAGCACGAGAGCTCGTAGTGACTCGCTTCACTTTCTAGGTTGGCGGCTCAGCGTTCCCACTGCGCTCTTGATACCAAGTCTAGATGTGGCACGAGGTGAATATTCGAACGAAAGAACTACACTGGAGGATGATATAGAACTGGCACGAGAATAACACAATTGAAGCACTGGTAAAATGATAATATATTGTATAAGATGTAGTAGATACACTGGATTACAATATGTGAATAATATTATAATAGGAATAGTAATTGGAATAATATGATTATATGAATTAATGTTGGATAATGAATAAGTGGATATTGTAATATGTTATAGGAATAATGAATAAGAATTAAGAGTTTGAATTGAATTGGAATTGGAATTGGAATTGGAATTGGAATTGGAATGGATCGACACACGTCACTACGCGGAGGCAAGACAAGACACGTCTGCCTTGGTCGCTGGTCGGAGCCAGACTGGCACGTCTGTGCGAGTCGCTCGCTTGGAACGAACTGAACTGGAACGCCGTTGAGATCATCCTCCTTGGTTCGAGAGTGGGGATGGTCCGTGGAGTGGGGGAACTGCTGCACGTGCATTTCTGCTGACGCTGCAGTCCTCGTGTCTCCGCTTATCGTCGTTGCTCCCAGGGACTGCTGCACGTGCATTTCTGCTGACGCTGCAGTCTCGTGGCTGTCCTCTTGCCCTCTACGAGCGTGGGACTGCTGATGTAGCAGTCCTTGGACTTCTCGACGTTTCTAGAAGCTTCTAGAGGCTTCTTAAGTGATGCAATGCTTTATTGCATTATGTGTCGTGGTGATGGGTTGAAGTTGAGGTTAGGTGTTGATCGGAGCAGAGGTAAGGACTTGAACGATAGAATATATGAGATCTTAATATTACGCTTATTTCTAGGGGATGGTGTGTGGATCGCGCGGATCAGACCTTGCATACATGAAGTGTGTGCAAGGCCAACGTCGGACGACGGACGACGTAACACCTCCCTTCGCGGAAAAGAAATTTCTTGTAAGGAAGAAATTTCTCGCTCAACACTCGATCTCACACTCATTCTTGCGACACATCGTCCGGGGGTACTCCACGCAGGGAGTATAGTTCTCGGCGAGTATTACTTATGTTCGTACGAAATACTGGTCGCACTGAGATGTTGTCGGTATCGGCACGTGGGGTTGGGATCGGATCTATGCAATTTGTTTCGCATTGTTTATTTTGCATAATCGGTTTTTGGGTGGGTGGTGAATCACTTGTGTCACTGTCACTATTGTCTTTTCTATCACTGACTGCATACTTTAATTGTTGGGTTCGGCTGTTCCGTCCTGGTCGGGATTGTGGTCCCTGATGTCTGCAGCTATGTGTACCTTTGATGGCACCGTCCAGTCATCTTCGTCTGAAGTGGCGTCACTATCGCTGGTTTGGAGATCTTCCGAGTCGGAGTCAGAGTCGAAGTCAGTGTCGGAGTCGGAATTGGATTCAGAGTCGGAACTGAATTCTTCGATAACTGGCCTACGGCTGTGAGGGAAATCCGTCCTGGATCGCATACGTGCTACTTGGTAAGCGCATGGAGCACAGTCCCAGACTGGCTTTTCATCACAGATGTTCTCTTTGCATTGTTCACATGTGTTGTACATGCCGTACATTCTAACGTGGTTGAAGCGTTCCGTTCTTCTTATCTTAGCAGGCGTACTACACATGCAGCATAATTGTTTTCCTTCGGGGGTTATGTAGATTGTTCCCGTGAAACAGATTACTTGGAGGTAGTTCTGTAGATACCTCTTGGCTCTACGGTCTGATGTCCTATGGATCTTGCCTTGTTTGCACATCTTGTTAGGTTGTCCCGCTTGGATGCTGCTGTGTTACGTCCCGGGACGTCGACGCGATAAAAATATATATCGCGCGCGAGAGTCGCGGATTTGAAACGTGTTAAATTAATAATTAAGCTTTAAGGATCCAATCGGCGAGTACAACCGAATCTAATCCGGGAACCACGATAGACTTTACACAGCGGAATAACGACAATGATAACGGGCTTACCGACCTCGTACTTGCTGACTCGTCTAGCTACGGAGATTCGGAGACGAAGAGCCCGTTGCTGAAGGAGCTGGCTGCTGCGGCGAAGCTTCCTTCTCTCGTTCGGCTGGAACGCTGCTTTGCGTATCGAATCG